>JAVLVB010000668.1:4663338-4710635 GCA_032876305.1 Orestias chungarensis | reverse complement strand
ATATATATATATATATATATATTTTTTTTTTTTTTTGGCCGATAAGAAGTCGCTAACCCATTATATGGCTTAAAAACAAACAACAGGATGTTGTTTCTGAAATAAACAAAGAGCCGGTTAAAAAAAACAGCAAAGTTCCGCGATATGTGGTCTCATTTTGGTGCATCTGTCAGGGGAAGAGCAGATGTGAGAGCAAAATCTGGCTAATATTGAATTATATACTACACAGGCAAACATGATCAGTTGGTCCATTCTAAGGATGTGTGCTTGATGATAATTGAGCATTGTGTTATAAAAGTATAAACCTTGTATTATTTATAATTAGGTATTTTTGTTTAAAAAAAAATGAATCCAGCTCGACTACTTATTTGATTTCAAACATGTCAGGTTGTATGGTACAACATAGCACAGGCCACAGCCACATTGGCTTGAATAATAATCCTATGATTCACCTTTTCTTGTATATAAATACATTAACAATGGCATACACAATACTAATCATATGAGATTTATTTTTTTATTTTTTTATTTGGTTGTAATGAGTAGATTTTTAGTTATATTGAAATAGTGGTGAATTTAGGTACTACCATTCTTAAAAAAAGTAGTTTCAAAACCTTTACAATGTTATTGCTGTGAAACAAGTCAGTAGAATTGATGCCTAAACATTGGATTTTACAAGTAAGCACTAATACTAGTACTAAAAAAATTTGTACGAATTACAATTTAAAGTTATCACTGATATGAAAACCTTTATCTGAAAATCTACTATATTGGACTAACTGATTTTTATTCTTAGTGGTCTTGTTAAAAAAGGAATGTTTTGTGGGGGAAAAAACAGTACATGTAGATTGATGGTTTGCTTTTAAAAGAGTCAAAGGGACAGAAAATATGGTGGTGAAAAATATCTCACTAGGGATTAAGGAAGCTAAGCCAGCCTCTTGCGTAGGAAAATGTAAAATGCTTTTTTACTTTCTGTCCCTATGTGCACTGATTCCATCATGAGGGTGAAAGTAGGTGAACCAAAGTAACTATTTAATTTGTATTTTTGCCTTTATCAACAGCAGGTGGAAAGACAGAGTATCATCACCCACCTGATGAGAGGATGATACGAATCCCACCGCTCTCTTTTGTGTTGGAGAACCCACATAAACCTGAAATCTGAATGTATCATGTCTGTTTGTGCAATGAGCCTTTTCATTCTAACACAGAACTAAATACTCTTGAAATTGACAAACATATCTGAGGTGGTATAAGGTGAATAGACAGACAAATAATATAGACAGTGGGTGAAGTAAGACTTTGACTTTTAAGTGTCCTTGATTGGCCTCAGCTAAGATTATATTCGAAAGGTGATGAGAGAAATTCAAAGGGAGATGTGACCTTTAGCCTGAAAGTCATTCCAGGTAAATGTCACTTTACAATTTCTGGATTTTCTTCATCTGAAGTTTTATATTTTTGTTTTATCTTTTGAGTTAAATAATGAAACTATTTGAACTATTTGATAACATGTACCCGGTGTACGTGAGAGTCTAATTTAAAAATTGTCTAAAATAAAAATTGTATTCTCCATTTCAGCACTGTGAAGACAAACATGATAATAATACTTTTCTGGACGATGTAGTATGTTCCTATCCTTATTTTCGGTCACAGGTTCCAAGCAGAGATCTATAGATTTAGATTGTGGAATCACGTGTCACAATCCAATAAAGTAGTTACATCTACAGTATGAAACAAACATTTACGTTAAATACACTATTTCTACATCACAATCATACTGATGTGCTGAAATAATGGAAACCCAACCGAACTTAAAGAAAAGATGGACAAATCCTTTAGATGTTGCAGCAGGTTACATTACATTGATGCTCTAGGAGCAAAAGTAGCTATTTGGCTACTTTTCTGAGTTTTTCACACTGACCCCTCCACTTGAGCAGATCTGGTTTCTCTACGTGCTAAATCTTGTCAGTGATTAGAATGCTTGTATGACCTCAGCTTGCCCTTGGTTAATTATAAAATCTCTCTGTCAACCCATTGCCCTGCATTGAATATGTTTTCCTGCTTCAAAACACCTGATTAAAGTGATCAAATTACCTTCAACAGGTCTTCAAGTTCAGCAGTAACTAGTGAGTGTTGTGTTTATTCAAATAAGGCAGGCATAAACAGTAATGCATCGATAAAATGCAGGTCAGTGGTTTTGGATGACCAGGATTGAGTAAAACTGTTTTGTAAAAGTTTGGAGTGATTTTATGTAACAGTGTCCTTTCTTCTATACCTACAAATAAAAATAAAGTACTCTACAAATAAATCTTCGGAGGAAATTCTGTATCTCACTTCTCTATAATATATTGATAGTGTTTTTTTTTTTGTATTTTATTTCGTTGTGACACTTTTTATTTGCCTATAGAGTTTCAACTTTGCTATTTTCAGATGTTGTCAACATAGTAATGGGGCTTTCATGAACTGGATATACTTTTAGAAAATGTTTTATCCATCCATCCCCCCTATCTACACTTGTAAAATAAAAATGTTAATGAATCTATTTCTGAGATAACCCTAACCCTCTAACCCTGTCTTTTGAGCCTATGAAAATACAACAATGCCTGTTTTACTATGGATAATGAACCTCTCTTCTCAATCCCGCATGTTCACAAGGCCTTTGCAGTTGTCTTAGGGTTGGCATGTACAATTCAAATGATTAACAACTCATCTCTGGATGAGAAAACCCATTACATACTGAACAGTATGATGACTAGATGTTGCAATGCCATTTATAATTGGATATTTCATATATGCATGTGCTACCTTTAAGCACACTAAAGATATAGTAACAGTTATTTATAAAGTTTGACAGTAGTTACGTTATGTTTTTCATTTGGTTTGTTACGTAGAATAGCTAACATTAGGTAATTGGCAACCCTGGAAAACAGAAAGGGAATATCCTTTTGGGTTATAAAGGAAATAAGGGTTATGTGTGTTTTTGTACAATGTAAATTGCCTGTACTTGTGCTTCATTATGGTTGTTCATCCTTTCACATGCTGATAGCGGCAAGCTATACTGCATTGTGGGCAATGCTGTAGTCTGTCAAAAGTGGGGTTGGCATTCACCAGTTTTCTGACGATAACAAGGCAAGGTGAAATGTCATGTCGGAACACAGCAAGGTGGGTTAGAACCCGCAACCCACCGGTTATAGCATAAACACCTACCTCCTGAGCCATAATCACGACAACCAATTTATGTATACACTTGCCTAAAGTATGGGTGTACGTGTCAGCAATAAGATAATCATTTATTTTAAATAAATGCTCAAAATTTGCTAAATAACAATAAAGAACATTTTCAAGTATGTCAGGTGAAAGTATATTTAAATCTAATCAGTAGCCTACTTTGCTAACCCAAATGTAATCGACAGCAAATATAGAAAGGACACAGGTTAGATATTTAAATCTTTGTGGTCATGTTGTACAAAAATCAAATGATGAATCTCATTTTATATATTTGTGCTTCACCAGTTTTTTTTATTTTTTATTAAAGTAGTGAAGGCAGAGTGAATCTACGAGTTTCTGGTGAACAGCTTCAAGAAATATGATTTTCATACTAACCTCACCAGTTCCTTGAATTCCCTTTTTCTAGGAACCTTGCAAAAGAGGCAGAATAAACAATTCCTCGGTTTTTGAGGGAGTCAGTGTCTCCAGGTCATTTTTCGCACTGGTTCAGGTCAGGTGGTCTCAGAAGTATCAAAACATGCAAAATAATAACAAAGCCACTATTGATTCCTTTATCTTTATGTCTTTTGATCAATGAACGTTTGTGAAAAATGGCCCAAATTACTGCAGGTCAACCCATGATACACACAAAGGATTAACTCATTAGATAAACATGAGGCCACAAAAAATGTTTTTCTACTAAATTTAAACTTTTGTTGCCAACTAAAGAGTCACTTTATCTTAGGGACACATTTCATGGTTCCTTCTCAATGGTTATTTTGTGGGGGATGGTTAAAAATATATAGAACTCAACTAAACTTTTAGACCTAAAAAGCATAATCCAAAACAAAATATTATGTTTGTATCAGTTTACATTTCTGAGTTGACAGTTATTGTATTACACAAACAAACGCCATGAAAAAAAAGTTACAAAAAAAACAAAAAACTTTTGTCTGAAAGTAAGCCACTGCCATTGTTCAGTTGTGCATTACCTCCATTCCTCAAATGCCCTTTTAATCTTAATTATATACAAAGCTGAGATAAGTAACTTACTGACTTACTGACTTACTGCACGCCAACTGTGAAATGCTCTGTTTTTTTTTGTTTTTTTTCAGCTTTATTGAGTTCATCAGCTTAATATATATCCCACCTACTTTCAGTCATACATTTAAACAGATTTAATTCACATAATTTCTTGGGAGGAACACTTTCATTACCCTCTAGAAAGGTGCAAGGAGCAATTATGTTTACAGGGAGTAAAAGCCATCACAGCTGTTACGAGGACAATCTAGGATGTAAAAAAAAAGGCCACTGGCTTTTCATGTGAAAAAAAGGCAGCTGATTAGCTTGTGGAGGTTCTCCAATTTCCGTCGGTGCAGAGAGTGTAATGCTTATGCATTTACTCTGGATTTCATTCTGACTCATCTTACAGCCTGTAGGATCCATGTTTATCCTAAATTTTCCTCTAAGGCATACTGGATTTCACTGTTAGCTGTACTTGGTTTTTTTCTGCTTGGTGTTGATGTGTCTGGTCACAAAAGTTATGTGAAAAGAAAACATTTATTGAAAATGCACATTAATTCAAAAATACTTTTTTTTCCTTCATGTACATTTGAAAGTTATATTATTTGGAGTTTTGTATGTGTTTTGAAGAGATGCTAATCACCGTGCAGTTGTTCAGGAAAATAATTTATGTGCTGATAATGTTTGATTTAAATCGGGTATTGAGGATATTTTCTTCTAACTATACAGTCACATTTATGAAATTAAAACATCCAGTTTAATAAGGATTGTTTTTCAGATTCAGAGTAGCACTTTAAAAATGACCTTTAAGAAGGTATTAAAACGTTTTTTTTCTGAATATAATTTATTTATTAGTCTAATAAAAGCTGGAAACAATTTGTCTCAATGCAATAATGTAATTTACCGGCTGAAAACTGTTAAAATATATTTGATTAAAAGCAATCAATAAAAAAGTGAAAACTGAATTACGTTACTTAAAGAAATGAATTTATAGTTCGGAGAATCATTGGGGGAAGTCACATAAAATTAGCGTCACAATTAATTTAGTCTCTAACTCTAGACTACACATTTAGGGTACATTTAGGGTAAAAGAAAATTAAAAATAACAATAATCTTGTCTTGTGAAATATGTTTGAGGTTTTATTTCCATTTCCTGGTGACTAAATATATATTTTTCGTAGTATTTTCTTGCATTCATCAGATTGCGAGAGGTAGAATAAACCACAACTGCTTTTCAGTCGTGTTTTGTTTTTAAGCTTAGATTCATTCTTTGAGGGCCTTGGTTTGCAGTCTAGCTTGGATTCTTTCTGCATGGAGATACCATGTTGTCACCATGCATCTGTAGGTTCTTTTTGTTATCCCTGTTTGTAAATGAATATCCCCATCCACATGGTTTTACAAACAGACAAATCCTGTGGTTGTTTTAGAAGAAATTCATCAATCCATCAGCAATCAGAGGCTTTTATCATTAAACAGTAATTTCCCAGCCTCGTCCTTGCATGTTTTACCCTGTATACTAACTTCATTATTTCTCGCTTTCGCTCTCTGTTTTTCTTTGCCTGTGACCCTCTCTGCGATTGGCTGAGAGAGCTGATGACACATTAGAAGCTGTGGGCGGTAGGGCGGTGGGATTATAAAACCTCAGCCTTGTCGCTACTCAGGCACAGACAAACAATTTCACTCCTGACTGAGCTTTGCTGAAAGGAAACTTAAGAGCCGTCAAACCAGGAGACACCCACACCAGCTCCTACTTGCTGCTATGTGTAAAGGACTTGTATCGTTGCCTGCCTGCTGCTTGGAAAGGTATGTTCACCTCTATGCAATGACTGATAATGATGACTTTGGATTATGTGTTAAAGAACAGGGTTTGCACATGCATGAGGGAATTTGCTTAGATAGGAATTTTTTTTTGTACTGTTTTATATTCAGAAATGATTCTTATTGCGTTTTATTCTTTATTTACATTTTATGGAAATATGAAATCATGCTGTAAAAAAATGTAGCCAACGTTTTGCTTCTTTCTCTTTTAGAGCCAAGGAGCTCAAAGCAAGGCTGGGAATCCTTCTGAAAAAGCCTATTTGGACATTATCCTACTCAAAAATTGGGAAAAATAAGTAAGAGTAATACAAATATATTTCTGTATTATATACATAATGTGTGTGTGTGTGTGTGTGTGTGTGTGTGTGTGTGTGTGTGTGTGTGTGTGTGTGTGTGTGTGTGTGTGTGTGTGTGTGTGTGTGTGTTTACAAAATTTGCAAAATTCCAACTGAATCTAAACATTGGTTTCACTTTTTTCAGACCAACCCTGGAGGAATGTATCAAGTGGAAAGAGTCATTTGAAAAACTACTTTCAAGCAAATGTAAGTTTACTTTTAAATCTTATGTGTTTTTAATTACACTTTTACACCACAGCACTAGGCTTGGTTTCCCACAAATGAATCACAAACAAAGGCTTACGTATGCAGCCTCCGATAGTCCATCCATTACTAATCAAATTTCCTCCCTTTGCAGATGGACTGTGTGCCTTCACAGTCTTCCTGGTTTCTGAATTCAGTGAAGAGAACATTGCGTTCTACTTTGCCTGTGAAGATTACAAAACAACTAAGTGCCCTGCAAAGCTACTCACCAAAGCCCAAAAAATCTACAGTGAATTCATTAGTAGTGAAGCCCCACGAGAGGTAAGAAGTTAAACAATGTAAACAATTCCTGAAACGTCTAAAATACAAGTAGTTAAACTGACAATATGTCCTCTTGTGTCGTTTGTAGGTAAATATTGATCATGAAACCCGTGACATCACCAAAGCCAACATGCTGGACCCATCGCCCTCGTGTTTCGACCAGGCCCAGCACAGGATCTACATGCTGATGGCAAAAGACTGTTACCCCCGCTTTCTCCATTCTTCAGTCTATAAGGAGATACTGTGCCAAACTAAACCAAGCACAAAAACATCCAATCTGCCAGAGCTGGACAGAAATGTGTGAAGTTAATTCTCTCAAAACCTACAAGGGACTGAGCATCCTTAAAATTTTAGCACCAATGAAATGTACAGCATGTGTTGCTGTGTTAAGAAGCTAGTGTTTTGACACAAGATTGGAAGCAAAGATTGCCCTGACGTAAGTGGTACCGAATGGGCCAGTGGTGCAGGTTCTGTTCCTGCAAATGCAGGATGACACCAAAAGGGAAGAACAATCGAATGAAAAGTTCTGAGCTGCTGTCACAAAGTCGACTGATGTGCCAATTCAGAGGAAATTTAAAAACCACTGTCATTAAAAAGTTCAACTTAACTAGGCTGAATGACAATCAAAGCAGTAGATGTGGAAAAAGCACTTTTTAGCCATTAGGCAAACTTTTTTTTTTTTTTCTGCTAGTGATGTGCAGTAAACTTTAAGAAATGTATTTTTTTGTAAACTGTCGTCTTTATAAATTTGTATTTATAAGTATTTATTTGCCTACGATGTAATCATTGTATTTTTACCAAATGATGATAAAAAAACATACATTTCAGCTGTATTTCTCTTTATATCTTTGTCTTTTTTTAAGATACAAGCAAATCAACTAAGTTATTTTAAAAATAAACTGCGAAACAAAATACATGTGTCTCTTCATTAATCTTAGGTTAAAAATGCGTGTGTGCATTTTTTATTTTGTTGCTTAGGAGAGTTAAAAAGAGAGAAAAAATGACAAAGAATCTAGAATGATCAAACATACTAAAGCTTTAGGGATGTTTCAGGTATCTTGTCCTCTAGTGACACAGATGAAACATTGACTGTTTAAATTGTGCAAATATCCAAAGATGTCCCATTGCAATCAATTATATTACCAGATATACAACTGACAATAGTATCCATTCTTTGCAGCCTTTTATGAGGTATTCTGTTGATGGAGTCTTACATAACTGTTGTTCACCTTGGAAACAATTCAGCTCAGTGTCATAAAAAACTCAGACAGTGGCACTTTGCTGCTATGGACCACTGTCTTGTATATTATAAATAAGAAGGAGCTTTCTAGCAAACAGGAAGCAGAACTGATGATGTGACAGCAATAACGTAATGGGAATAGCTGTAAAACTTTAGCATTACCTTAGAGACTGTTTGCACATGTCATCAACGAGAGGCAATAAATGACAGTAAAGCTGCCACCAGACTGACACACAACCGTAGCCTCAGACTAACCAAAATATAGGAGAAGCAAATGGGATGCATTCACAGGCCTTTTTCTATTTAAAACAAATGCTTCATGAGATATTGTTCATGTTTTGCTAACGAGATTTACGTTTTGTTTAGAACACAGAATGAGCCTGAATGTCAGGTTTGTGTATTCAGATGTCATTAACCTAGAGTGAAGCCAATATTAGGAGGACAACAGCTGGTCCCCAGAGCCTCATCCATATGTACATCTCATAATGCTGCCTGATTTCCTATAGTAACCTTCTGACATTTCTAGCCAGAGCCATGCACAGCAATGACCATCCAATACAGGCTCCCGATCTCACAGGTTTTAGTATAAATGGTATACTGTAGCAGTAATCAGTGATAGCAATCATTGAACAATCAAAGAATAGTGATAATTGGACAAAAAAATTGGAATACCCCTATTGTTAATACATATAAAATAATATAACAAATATACTACCTTAAACCAACTTCTTGGCATTCAGAATGTAAAAATGTGATTTCTTATCTAAATCTGCACGGCGGTGTCAACCACGGAGGCAACACCAACTATCAAGTAGTAGTTTGAGTTCAAGGATTGTTTAAACAGAAACTCAATCAAAAGTACTACAAGAATTTAACAAATAAAATTTTGTTTGGTCTGACACTTTTGTGTGGGTTCACTGCTGTTCCAATTTTTCCAGTTTGTATAGGCAGGTCACCCAAACATTCTAAAAATGTAACTTAACAAGGGTTACCTATAAACTTGTAGTTTATTTAACTGATCTACTAGGAAACACCTAGGATTTTTTTTAGGACTGCTGCAAAGATTAATTTAACAGAGCACTTACCTTTATCGATCGGTGAAGGACCACACTTAGGAAATCATGGAACGTGTTTTTTTATAATTCCTTCTCACTGCAGTATTCTATGTAATTGTAACTTTATCCACGGAGATTTGCTGCAGCTCAATGGAAATGAATTAGGAGATGCACGCTCTTGTGTAATCTCTATCAAGAGACTCAACCCTGTCACAAGCCTTATGGGGGCAGATGTGACTAGATCAGATTTCTACAGAAAAAAGCCCTCCAGTTCAGGAACAGGTTCTTTACTTTATTTAAATGCAACATCTTCTCCAGTTTTGTAAAGTCTAATTCATATATGTATTATTATTACTATTATTAACAAGATTTAACTTGAATTAATGTAAATAAACTTGGGGGAATGGTTTCTTCAAACAGTGCAGAGAGTAAATATTTTAATAAAAATAAAAAAAATATGTATAAGCAGTATTTAATGTAGGATCCATATCTTTTGAGGATATAAACAGATGAAACACCATGAATAATTGTTTCTCTTGTCTTTGAGTTGATGAATAAAAATAACACTGGGCCCAAAGCTAACAGTCAGCCGACCTAAACCTAATAGACAAGTTAAAACACATTTTATATCGTGCCAAGCCTAGAACTTTGTAAACCTCTCTTCTTTTTTAATTAATTAGCTATTTTTATTTGGTTATATAAAGTTGAAAAAAGTTACATGTGGTTCAATTAATGTATATGTACACTGAAATTAACCTGACTAGTTAATGATCACTCATAAAAGGACACATGGTTTTTAACAACTATTGGTTCCAGTACATTTTCAACTTGTACAAAAGCGTTTAAGCAGCTTTGACTTTTTTAACTACGACTTGTTGTTGACCTCTAGTGGTGGCATGGTTTACAACACATTTAAAAGATACCAGCTTCTGTTTTCTAAATAACACTTCACATTTTAAGGATTAAATACAAAATTGTGTAATAATTTATATTTTAAGCTGCACTTTACAAGCTAAAATTACAATTACTTTTAAGGTAACAATGGTGATACCAATAATCAAAGTAAAGGACACATTGTATATTATATAACGTTTTTTAAATACTGTGAAATATAGTCTTTATATTTTGATACAATAATAATAATAATAATAATAATAATACTAATATAAATAATATAAATAATAATAGTAATAATAATAATAACAATAATAATAATAATTGTCAATATATTTAGCAAAAAATATTTATTTAGATCCTTTAGCTAACATTACACAAGCAGGAGCATCATCCATATGTTATCATCCACATAACAATTGTTTATACCTCGAAAATTATTGATCTGACTATTATATTTAGGTAAGAACCTGTTTTCCTGTAGCTAAAATTTCATACAAGGAAGAAAAAAAGACTGTCAGAGTGATTTCAGCACTTCTCTAGTTGTCCACAGGGGGTCACCCGTGCTCGTCCTCTGCTAGAGCTTTTGCCACCCCAGGTGCATCCTGTTCTCGTTGATGAGCTGGGCCAGTATAAGAGGAGTGGTGGACCAGCTACTCGAAGCCTGAGTGATTGTTACTCCTGCTAATCTTTGTCTCAGCAGCTTCTCTAGTTGTCGTGTATTTTTGTAGTTCTGTTGTGCTCTAGTTTTGCATCCAGTTGGTTATCTAGTCTTTATGAGTTTAATTTGTTACTTTGTGCTGCTTTTTCCCACGTCCCTAACAACTACTGTACTCACCTCAGGTTCCCATCATCTTCATTGCTCCATCCTCACAGGATCCCTCTCCGGTCCACCGCATCCATCTGGTCTCCTCGGTCCTCTTGGCTCGGCTCGATCCGCCCGCTCCAGCATCACTCCACCTGCCGGGCACGCTCCCTTGGACAACTTCTCCATTCTTCACCGCTGATAAGGAACTCACCTCTCACCTTCCCCCTGGCGTCAACATTCAATCAACCACAAGTAAGATCAGTCCAATATTTTCCTCTCACAACATCACAACAACTCACCTGTCCTGTCTTCCACCTCAGCGGTCTCCCACGTCCTCGTGCGCTCAGTCTCCTGCCGTTTCCCCGCTGTCCCCCAGTTGCCCGATCCCACTCCTTTCCCCCTTCGATAAAATTCATTATACTGTTCTCCTGAGAGTTCTCTGTTTATGTGGGTCAGAAGCCTAAACATCGTGACAAAGACGTGCTTCAACTAAACGGCACGTTCTGTTGTCCCACTCATTTTGAAAATTGGCTAAAATAAATTAGCTTTCGGGTAACAGTATATTTATACACTAGTATAAAATCAAATAATGGATTCACAAATAAAATGTTCTTGGTCAAAAAAAAAAGTTAATAAGAAATCATAAAGAAGGACCTTTTTTTATTTTATTATTATTACCTACGTTATTAGTGCAGCCACCAATTGAGATACTGGGAAACACAATGTTTTTCTTACATCATAAGTGTTTTAGTTGATGAGGATGTTGTCCGCTAGTGATGTTTCTTTTTACATTTGAAGATGTTCAAATTTAGTCTATAAACTCTACAAAGAGCTAAACATATGCATACTCATTCTCACTGTTGCTTGACACAGTCTACTAACCTCTTAAATAATTGTATTTGCACTAAACATTGGCAGTGAGTTCTGTTTTAGTCTGTGTGAATTGCTTATCAGTTATACCTGTCAATTTTTTTTGTCCAGTTACATTTTGTTAAAATAATAATGTATTGTGCATCTGCTCATATAAAAAGTGAAATCAAAAGCTATTTATAAAAAAAACAATGTCAAAAGGGTCCTTTCAAAGTTCTGATGGAAACAAACCCCTTGCAGGAAAAAAAAAAACTACAAAAAATCAGAGTTTTACAAATATTAGTGTGAATTTCTGATCTCTGAATTTGCAAGAACATATTTTAAGCCCCTAGAAAATGTGGGCTTTAAATTGCTAATTTATATTCACCACTTGGTGTCAGCATTGACACGTGGATACTTTTCTTCACATAGCTTTGTCTGTTTTGAGTTTCTTACCTCGATTTTTGGCAACACTTAAAGCAATATTGGTAAGACAAGGCAAGATTTATTTTTTATTTTTTTGTATTTACAGGAAAACAAAGCTTTAATAAAAAAATGGTTACAGAAATTTAAGCGTCGCATAAAAAAAGAAAAATGAAATGCACTAATATATTTTAAAAACCTCAAATCCTAAAAGAAACACAAACTAAACAAGCAATAGCAGACCTTTATATGTAAGCTGCAGTCATCAACATGTTTTCATTCCTATTTCAAAGTAACAAACAGTTTCTGCACACCTCAGGTTATAAAGTGTCCTTGTTCCTTAGATGAGGCACATGGAAACTAAATCCAGCTTTTTGTTTGTTGCTGAATTTGGGACTACTGAATAAGAAAGTCTCTGTCATGTGTTTGTCCATGACTTTTTAATGCCTCACAATCTCTAAAAAAGATTTTAGATCATATCTTTTCACAAACCAAGAGCAAGTAGAGAGACTTAATAGCTGTTATAATATGGTCAATTTTCCTGGTAGTGTCAATGACTCTGGAAGGAGAATGTTGAGCTAGCCGAAGCTACCAGGATCATTGGAAGGTAACGACCAAAAAAATGTTGAAAAGATGCTTTATCCTTAACATAAACACTCAGCTGCCACTACACATATATCCTCCTGACTCTGAACGTCCGTTTGAATTCAGGAATATAACTTCACCTAGTCTGGATGTCTACATTCTTAACAATGCTTCCATTTGATTACATTTTTGTAACTTTTTCTTTTAGAAAATTATGCAGGTGTACTTACGAAGTGAGTGTCAATCTAGAGAGCCCACGAGAGATGTGTCATAAATTAAAGAAACATAATTCTTTCTATATAATGTCACTAAATTACATATGGCATATCCATCATAATAGCAGCCATGACAATCCCCATATGGTTGTGCTGAACGCCTTGTCCTTGAGATTAAAATAGGTGCTGCTAATGCAGGACACGACCCCATGGTGCTCAGAAAGACCAGAGCAAATCTAGAGCAGATGACCATGTGTGCACATTCCGCTCTGTCTCCCCCAGGGCCTGAAATGTGCTGTGCATACGTACCTTAGTGTGACTTGAACCTCCAAGGAACCCTGGTCGGCGACCCCAACACTGCCCTCATATCCAAAAAAGACAGCAGGCTGACGACTGGCACAACATATGATGTATAGACTAGATACGTCACGGACCACATCACAGTTTAATTTGGGTCTTTGAGACTTACATTGATAATTTCTTTAACGTGAAAAGGTCTTTATAATATGACCGTATTTTTTTTCTTTTTCCTTAATAGTGACTTTAATACACAACTCCTTGAGCACAGCAATTTGATGAAAATTAAATCTTAAATAAAGACAATAAATTAAAGAGCATAAGTTAAGGACAAGAAAAGGATAAGGAGAGGTTCCATGGTAACCAAATTAGACAAGGAGGCGAAAAGGGAGAGACAAGAGTGAAGGGATGTGACAGTAACTGTTACAATCCTGCAAGCGTGGGAAATCTCTCTGTGTGGGTCCCTGGTGGAAAGACAAAACTGTCCTTTCTGGTAACTTTCAGTTCCTCAGGGTCCGCATCCTCCTGTGCCTTTAGGATTAGGCTTAGCTCTGGAAGAAAGAAAAAACAAAAGCTGTTAGACATTCAATTACTGTTTCTATTATTTGTATGTTGCTTTAAATTAAACGTGGAAATGCCATCATGGATCTGTTCTTACAGATTATTTGTGGAGAACTTGACTCTCTCAGATTTGATCTAAACTGACGCTTTGCAACAGCCTTATTCTACATTGGTATTTTTCGCACGTTTATTTCAAAAACTCTGCACTCATTTTTGATATGTTGTTAAAAAAGTAATGTTTCCAAACCACATGATTTTTAAGAAAGGTATTGTTTTCTGGCACATCAAATGTAGGCGTTTAATGGCTTTACAGACAGTCTGATTGAAAGAAAAATATTGCAAATTTATTTATAAAAAAAAAACTCTTGCATGCTCCTAAAAGAACCAGAGAACTCCCCCACAAACCTATTCCTGACTTGTTATACCACTGATTTTATAATAGGGGCATTTTTCCCAGTTTGGAACTTTTCTTTAAGTTTGTGGAAACATTGGATAAAATATTAGGAGAACAGGAGTAGGGACTTTACTTTTGATATTTGAATCAGTGATTATAAATATAAATTATTTTTATATGCCTTCCCTTAGAAATAAATGCCAACAGGCAATGTAAAGACAGAATTCTTATCTTACTGATAGTAGTGTGTGCAATAGGTACTAATTGCCATAGGTCACCCATCCATCAATTCCTCCATCTTGTCAGACATTCTCTCGCCCTTGTGATCTGATCATGGTAATACATTTTACATACATACAGCATACAAGATGTAACAACATGTTGTATTGTACATGATTTAAATAATCTGCAAACATCAATATCTGTGATATCAGGAAGCCTTCTACATCATACAACATAAAATGCTGTTTGATCCTAACTATAATGACAAAACAACATCCTATGAACTACAGTAGAATGCTAAACTCCCATTATTTTTGTCTTAAAGACAGCTTGTATTAGTGTTTCCTGAATGGTGTAAATGCCACTCACAATGGTTTCAAATTCATCCTTTTCTGTCAAGCAGAACGTGTTAGGGTGATTCTACCAATGCAGGCACTAACTAACCCATTTATATAAGATCTTTGACAAAAATGTTACAACTTCCTACTCATAGGCAAAGGTTTAGAAATAGGATAACAGTAGTTCCAAATATTTTTTACCCCGGTGTCATTTATCTGTGTTCTTCATCAGTTGTAAAACAAGGAAAGATCATTCTCTTTAATATTAGAACAAGACAGTTAATAATGTATTCAGTTCAAATATACAACATTGTCAGATTTAGTTATGAGCTTTGGAAACCATCCAACTTTATAAAAGATAAAAAAGAATGTCGAAGAGCTAAAACAGGATTAATTGATGCAGTATTATGTGGCTAGATTGCAGATTAAAAAGAGGCCTTAAATAGAACACTAATTTAGTTTGCTAATTATTAATTTATTATTTTAATTTTTGTTAATGTGTAGGCCTAAAGCAGAAGGTGGGATAAAGAATGTTTTCCTGACATTTAAGGCCTTTCCAAGTATACAGGATAATATTGGACCTTTGCAGGTATTGAAATACAAGTAAGATGTAAAGGATGTAAGGAGGTTATGAGAAAACCACATTTACATGTTAAGCAATAAAATGCTTTTACAGTCAAGTGTGGGACTATAATCGTAATAGCCAATGTGTGGTCTTTATTAAAAAATGCATTTACTTCAAATGAATAGATATATGAATTTCCTTCCAAACATCGCTTAATTTGGTCGATCAACTTCTATCTCACTTTTGTTTGTTTTTTATAGCCATCTGAACACCTCTAAAGGCTGACTCTTAAGAAATGGAACTGATTTAGTAACAAAATATAGAGCATGAAAACTGATGAAAGCAAAAAAAAAAAAAATCTTCCTGCAAAATGTAGAATTTATAGCTTATTTCTTGGCAAAACATTGTTTACAGTATTTTCACCTGTTATGACCTAAAATGTGTATACCATAGATATGGTTCAAGCATTTTACTCCATCTGTTTTTGAAAAATTACAAAAACTAAAATGCAAACTTATAAAGACAAAGCTTAAAGGTATCTATCAAAAACTGGATTTGAAAAATATAATAGAATAAAATGTAGTTGTGAAATATAACGAGGAAAACAAATCATATCATTCCTTTACAGATTTACAAGACCTCATCCAAGAATCCACCATATCTCCTTGAAGCAATTCAGTTAACTTGGATTAAACTGCTATGTCTTCTCATCTTAGATTGTTCTTGTACTTTTCCCTTACATTCCAGTTCCTATTCTTCTGGAAATGGTTATTCATATGTTTGAGTGAACATGATTGCACAACAATAAACAAGTCTTTATGGCATATCTTACAATTCAGGAATGTTAATTGCTCCTTGAGCCAGATTCGTTCCTGATGTCAAGATCAGAAAACAATTATTCCACTAAGACATGGACTGGCTATGGAAGAAAATAAATGCAGCAATTTGTAAAGTGACATAAAACAGCCATTATCCAGGATAAGTTCAAACTCAGTCAACGCATCAACTGTGTTTAATTTGTCTGTGGTACTTTGATGATACAAATACATGCTTATGTAATGGAAAAGTCAGTGATCCAGAAAGTTCTGCCAGATTGTAACACAATAGGAATCACCAAATGAGGACAGTAGTGGAATTCCACCACAGAAATGAGGACACTTTGGAGTCATTTCTATGCTTTCGTTACAATCTTTTTAAATGTTTTTTCAACCTATATGTTAAAAAGCAAGCGCATACCTTTTCAGTTCAAAAGTATTATGTCTCAGGATATAAAATAATGTACCAAAGTAAAACTTAACAGTGTCTTTCTTTTATTATTTAAGATGAATTGTAATTTGATATTTTTTAGTACCTTATTTTGCTTCACGGTCCTCTACAGTCCTCTACACTATATTTGTTTAGGGATGGTCCTCTTGAGGTCACATAACAGCATAAACCTTAAAGAATTAATTTACTTATTTACTCTTTGATGTCATTTTATTTGACAATATTAGATCATATTGAATGACAGCACTGCCTATCCATGATGTAAGATAGTTTCCACATTAAAATCTATTAACACTCTAGTGAAAAAAAAGCCAATGACAGGTGCGCAGCTTTTGTGGCATTGTAGTAGCTATCCTCTATTGACCTGTTACCATAATGTTTCAAGACTGTTATTTTTTTCTGATGTGCCATTGTACACGCATACTTACATATGTTTTCAGATGCACACAATATAATATCTGTGTGACTTTGTAAAGAAAAATAGACTCAAATGTCAATGTGGCTATTTGGTCCGTAGGTTTGAAAAGTAATCAAATTAAAAATTAAAAAAGCTGAACTGGTAAAGTATACACTCGGTTATAAAAGAAGGAGACTCAGTCACTGCCTGATTGCACCTGAACTATGAAAAGGGTTGTTGAATAAAAAGACTAAACAAGACACAACTTGATGGTTCACAAAATGTAAATCTATTTACCTTTATCTGGACCAATATCACCCTTTTTCAGCAACATGCATTTCTAGAATGGTAGTTTATAGCACATTCCTTAAAGCAAAAACTGTTGTTTTGTAGAAGTGCTCGTACATAAAGATGATCAGTTAATCAATAAAATTGATGAGCAGTATGCATTTGTCCAGAAGTCTCCAAATTCCACCCAAAGCTGAAAGTGTTCTTTGGTTTTAAATTCCCATTTTACATTTGTTTACTTTTTGGACAAGGAGAAATGAGGGTTTGATCATAATAGATAAAGCAAAATTAATTTTTAACCTTACTGTATCTAGGAAATATATATTTTCACAATTCTATTATTTTCATTCATTAACTAATGTTTTTTTTCCTAAATGTTGAATTTAATGGACCATCTGGCTGGGTTCACAGAACTGACAGATTGTTGATCACCAAGTATAGTTTCATTATTCCTGTGGAAGCTAGATTCATTCTCATTACAAGACAGGTTTGACAGTTTCTAGAAAAAATGCAAGGGAAGCATCAAAACATTAGTCAGGCAGCCAAAAATCTGTAAATGATTTGTGAATAGACATTTGTGATCTATTTTCCAAGTTTGTACAGTTTGTCAACATTTGTGTAAGACATTCTGTTTTGACATGTGACAACACATGACAAATTATTAGTATTATGTGTACATTTCCAGCATCTACATTTCATTATTCAGCAGTAGATTTAGTGGTTGGTAATCTCAATTGTATCCATAAAAACAAGCTAAAAAATGTGTGTAATTTGCAGAGTAGCTGGCTCCCCATCTGTAGCTAGTAATTGCCAACAGGTGGGCTACTGCCATGAAAAGGGGCATTAGAGGCTAGCATTATTAATTAGTGTATTCTTCTCCCTTAGTGTATTCTGCAAAATGTCAAAAATATCAATTTGAATTGAATTGCTTAAAAAGTCAAATAAAATAAAATGAAAAAAATCCTAAAGCCAGTGTATTTTAAGCTAACACTTGGACAAACAGACATTTGTGCTGAAAGCTGTAGGGTACATAGCGGTAAAGGAAAATTGAATCTTGCAACAAAGTTTTTTTTTTAAGCTGTAGTGTTTTACATGTCTGAATTTTGTGCATCCCTTGCTTTGAAAAGACTGCCAATTTACAAAGAAGACTATTTCAGGATAAAAAAACATGGAACTGATCTGCCTAATTTAATTAGGATGCCTAGTAGATTTGATTCCTGCTAAACTGCTAAACTCTGCATAGTTGCATTTCACAGGACAAAAAGTATAGACCACAACTGAACAAGCTTTGGTCAAACAGGGAAAACGTCTTTCTTTCTCTAGAGTTGGCATATTCAAAAAAGCTATTATGTAATTAAAAAACATTCCTAGGAATTAATGATTTGTCTTACATACAAAAATCACAGATTAGGTTAAATCACTCAGTTGTACTTTAGGTACATTGATCACATTCTTTTAAACCCATTTGTGAAACAAAAAGGGGCATTTGTAGTTTTCACAAATGCATTGCAACAGTCTCATCCTTGTAAATTTAATATTGGTTTCATCATGTCTCCCTTGTTTAAAGTATCCTTAGGACTTTACAAAAAACACATTAAAGACAGCATAGGTCTAAAAGTTCAAATCAAAGATAGAAAATTATTACTTTTTTAGTAGTTTCTGGAATGGCCATACTATGTGACATATAACTGGAAAACATGTTTCTGTAAGTGGAGAAAATTGCTCTCCGTTTTACTAAAACCTTGTTTGAGCTTCCATCTTAAAGCCCATTAGTGGCTAATGCAATAACACACGCCTACAGTAAGTAGCTGTGAGTGCTGAGGCGGCCATCAGTTGCAATCTTGCTCCCCTTCCCTCACCCCTCCTGAAGTGCTCCTCAGTGCATTAACCTCGCCAAAATGTCAACATGACAAACATGAAGTACGTGAGCTTTATAGGAAACATGCTTTCCCACCACACATGTGATTCTTTCACAATGGCATAACTTTGTGATGTTTGGTTTGGCTTTTATGTTCTATGTTATAAGAATATTTGGTTTGATTTAATGGCCATATCACTAAATATCAAACAAGCCACAGGACTAAATGAAATGACGTGATTAACAATGTTGTTTCATGCTTGCAAGTTTATATGATAAGCAGGATAAGGCTTTTTGATTCTGACAGCACACGGGAATAACTTGATACAGTTTCTTGATTTCTGTCCAAACTACGTGTTTTTATAATGTTTTGTTAATACGACACATTAGTGATTTCACATGCATAAATGTACCAACCTTCTTGTCAAAAGAGCACTTGGTTCAGTTTTGCTGAAGTGCAGTGCAGAGAAGCAGCCTATCAAAAGTGCCATTGCCAACATTCAGTTGACCTTCCAATGGAAAATCTATTTTCTGTCTTAACTAAGAATGCAATTTATTTCTCTAAAGCTGGAATGCTAACGAATCCAGAGGTATTTATCTCCAGACTCCTCATCCTCCTGCTTGTTTAGCCAACTAGTCAGTAGTCAGTCACAGACAAATTTTTTCATGATGCAAGGGAAAACAGTTTTTGTAGCTTTAATTGGCCCTGTGTTAGCTCCAGGTTCACCGGAAAAGCCCCAGCAAATAAACAAATTTGCGAAAACAATTAATGAAGCTGTGGGAAAAGCCATTTAATTTCCTCTCAGTGGCTATGGAACTCTGAGAAATTGGACACCATCTTATTCAGGGAGTTTCATGCTCAAGGTTCAGCATGAGAACAGAGTGGAAACGTTGGCCTGTAATAGAATTCAGTCTGAAATTATATAACATGAAAAATCAGAACATGAAGATGAAATAAATTGCATTTAACACGCTGGATGCATCACGAGTTTAATGCTGTTTTGGACAACCGTTGTCCCCCACGCTCCTCCTTTTCTTGATCAGATCTTATCCTGCAGTATTCCCTGTTGTTTTCATTAGCGGTTACACAGAAGTATGCTCAAAGAAAAAAAATTATAAATACAATTCTAAGGTATCAATATTTTGTAGGACAACATTTGGGGTTTATACCCTAAATGCCCCTGCATACCTTCTTAATGGGTTAGGTTATTTAAGCTAATTCTATTCTTATGCTGATATAGTCTTAGGTAGGTGGAGGAAAAACTGCCCAGTTCATACTATACTACTTCCTTCATTTGTCCAATCTGCTTTAGTTGCAACTATTTCAACCTGTTAACACTTTGTTTTCTCTTAGTGTTCTTCTCCACATAGTATCTGCACCTGGTCTGGCATTCCGCTAGCTGAGACGAATTCTTGGAGGAGGAAAATCAACTGAGATGCTGCCAGCAACTGCTGCTACAAACTCTATTTTTTTTTCAGTATTCTCTGCATCTATGTTCGTCTTCTGTCTCTTCAAACCCCAAGTCGGTAATGGCAGACGACTGCTTGTACTGAGCCTGGTTCTGCTGGTGGTTTCTCCACTGTCGCTACACGCATGCTCAGTATGAGGGACTGCTGTAAAGTCAAAGGCGACACCAGCCAATTGTGTCGCTCTGCTGAGTCTGGAGGGGTGAATGCTTCAAGTCAATGACCTGATGTAGTCTGCTGGGTATCCTAAGATTAGAAAGTTGTTAAACTGATTTGTTAAGATGTATCTATGATTTGAATTGATTTTTTGTGCCTTGATACATCTGTTGTAAATTGGCGCTATAAAAATAAACCAATTATTGATTCATAGTTTAAAGTGAACAAACAGAAAAAAAATATGCGTGAAACAGTACAACCTAGTTATTGTCTAACAAAAAATCCACATTACCAACGTCTGGTTAGCTGCCAGGACTCCAAGGCCCA
The DNA here is from genome assembly GCA_032876305.1 of Orestias chungarensis. Classification (NCBI taxonomy): domain Eukaryota; kingdom Metazoa; phylum Chordata; class Actinopteri; order Cyprinodontiformes; family Cyprinodontidae; genus Orestias; species Orestias chungarensis. The sequence continues at coordinate 4,689,525 of JAVLVB010000668.1, read as the reverse complement.
ACACTGAGCTATCTTATTATTCTTGTGTTTACTTGCTTCACCTAAGCATGACATATTGGGTCTGTTTTAAATTAGGTTAACAGATCAATCAGTTACAATAATTTGCATACCACTTTAAAGTCTAAAAACTAATCTTTTAAGCCAGCCTTGGGGTTTAATAGAAGAGAAAAAGAACTTCTGGTAAAAAAACTTTTATCATTCTTTACAGAAACCTGTGACAGACTTACAATGGCCTCCCAAAAAAAACAAAAAAAACTAAACTCTCCCAAAGGGTTAAAAAAGAAATGTACAAAGGCACTTGAACACGCAAGAAAATGACAAAAAGCAAAACAAAACAAAAGACACATAATCCTGTATAATGCTTTGAAAAATGTTTTAATTAGCTTCCTGTCTGGTTGCTGGTTTTACAGTACATTGATGATAAGTCTCAAAGGGATCCGGTGTCCATCTACTAGTTAAACAGCTATTTCTTCATTGTATTTGGCTGTTTGTAAGCACAAAACCTCCTCAGAAAACAATTTACAAAATTTAGACTGACTGCAAGAAATATCCTACGTTATCCTACTTGCCCATTCACGCATTATAGATTGCCAGTAATGCTTTGGCAGTGATTTATTGTCAAGCTTTCCCTGAAGTGCAATGATCTGCACTTTAAGAAACACGTACAATTGACTTGCTCCAAGTCAAGAGCTTGAAAATCTTTTTGTATTACCCTGTCTATTTGTACTTCATCCTAGATCAATGAATTAATGCTTACTCTGGCATGCTTGTTTATACCATCTGACTGCTGTTGTATATGTTTTGCCTTTATTGAGCAATTTAGAGTCAATTACCTCTGAAAAACAGATTTTATGGAGATTTCTGCACTTTCAAGTGCCCATACCGACCATAAATTCAGCATAGAGCTTCTGTCAACACAATTTAAGAAGCATCTGGATGCCTTCTGTTACATGGTTTATTTAAACAACGGCCAAACTCTTGCCATTGGCCTGAGGCACGTCCACTCAATGGGATGTCCCTTACTAAACCTTGTCTTCCAGGAAATTCTGTAATGAAACAAACCTCATATGTCGTTGTGTGCATATGCCGTCTGCAAAGTAAATGCAAATAGCAGTCACAAAACAGAGGCAACTTTAAACATGCTAATGCAAACGTATTTTAATGGCACAAACATTTTTCTTCTTCATAAAAGGTTTCAAATATAAAACAATCCTGACAGATTGTAAACTTTTTAAGTGCCCACGATTACGTTATTCTTTTAGTTTCTCATTATTTTTTCAGATTTTACATGTTAAGTTAGAGAAAGTTAGATTTCTGTGAAATTCGTAGAAAATAAACAGGTATATAAAACAACCTGTATCTGTATAAAAGGTTTTATGTACATTCTTTTAGAGAAAAACAAATAGCTACCTTGATATTTGGCTCAATTCTTATAAGTGCTGTTGTTACGTAACTGACAAGCATCTATTGTCTGACTGCAGAACAGGCAGTGCTAAAAAGAAGCACTTTCCCAACAAATCACTGCGCTCGCAAAGCTGATCCCATTTAAAAGCTCAAGGCTAAAAAATCAGGGCTCCAAAGGTTTTGGTGAGACAGGGCTGTTTATTGATTTGATAGAAGAGTTAAACTGTGTAATTTCAATTACTCAGAGGTTGTTATGGCTCATGCGTTTGGATTTACATATCCCTGTAGCACATCTGTTTACTTTGTCTTCTGTGGTACATTTAATTGACAACCCCAAAAAATACATTAAAAAAATTAGTTGCGTTAGTGAGTGAATCAGAATTTAGGAATAAGCAGGAAAATGTTTTAGGGTTAAAACAGTTGTTTTGAAACATATGTGTCCTCTGCAGGATCACGTCATTGACACTTTTGTCTGTAATGCCTTGTCCTCGATTGGCCAGATAAACTTAATTTGCAGAGATATGTGAAAGACAAATGAGCTTTCCTTTAATTAAGTTGGTTTAATAACAATTGCAACTGACCCGCACTGGATTTTGACAGTGGATGTGTCACAGCTTTGTAATACCTTCTGTTCAATATAGAAATTTTGATTGGCTTGGAAGCTGAAAGAAAATTGCTTGCTAACTTTTATCTTTGTAGCGTTTCTACCCAAGATGATTAAGCTGAGTAATCGGTTGGATATAAAGATAAAGCATAGTCTAGAGACTAATAACTAACAACTCTAATTTGCTTTTTTTTTACTTAATTTAAAGTGAAAAAGCATGAGTCATTTTCAAATTAAAGCCATGTAATATAACTAAAACGCTCCTGCAGTCCTAACTGTGGTGTTCATTGTATTGTTTTATCACTGCACCCCTCTCAGGAGGGATTGTGAAGAATTATTTTTGCTTTTTTTCCTGCCTTTTTTGGTAGTTTCAGGAGTATACCTGGCTCATGGGAAAGTCTAATAATCTTAGTGTAACGTAGTTTGCTCTGTGAAAACCTAAACTTAAACTGCATGAGCGTTTCTGTTGTAAAAATCTGTTTTTACATTAACATTTCAAAAATCAACATTTAAAAGAAAGACATTTATAGTTACTTAGCTTTTCTTAACTTTAGATGAAAACTATTTTTATTCCCTAACTAGCAGGGATTTTTTACTATAAAAGAAAGTTTATAAAGGGCATCAAAGATGAGTCTTATTCCCTATTTCCCTAAAACAAACAGGAAATGTTTAAATATGACAGAAAATCAATTAATTACAAAAGCATTGATGACACCACATCTGGTAACAACCCCTTATCTACCCTAAAGTTGTCAACTTGATGTTAAAAAGAAACTATGCTTACTGAATCAAATTAAATGTGCTACCACCTGAAACAAAATTATGTAGGGTCTAAATTTTATTTGATAAACCCCTTAGATAAGCTCCAGAAATAAAAATGCCTAGTTTAGAGTTATACAAAGATTTAATTTCTCATTGAATTGTGCTTCTTAATCTGGAACACTTGGCACTTTACAAAAAGTCTATACATTTAGGAAGGCTCTTTGAGATGAATTTATAATACACAGTGTTTTGTTTTTGTGTGTGTTTTTGTTTGTTTTGTAATGAAGAAGGAAATGGGAAATCCTTTGAAAATATTCATATAAAACAAAGTTGGACTTTATTAATGATCTTAGCACATATGAGTAGTTATACCTTATACCAGCTGTGTGATGTTAGTTATGTGCATTAATCATGGCTATGAATGTCATATTATTTCGAGCCTATTCTAATTTTATTTTATGTACATGTCATATTGTGATTTTTTATGGTGGAATCCAAATACAATCATATAACACATTTTGCTCAACAAAATGAATGACACAGTAGAAAATTTTGATTAAAAACAATGTCAAAGACGTCTGTCAGACTGGAAATAGGCTAAAAGTCATTTCAAAGGCTTTTGGACCCCAACAAACCACAGCTATGATCCAAAATGGAAATGTGGTAAACTTTTTCAAGAGCAGCCAGCCTACAAAAGTTACATCAGGAGTGAATTTACAGCTTTTTTGGGATGTCATTGAAGAACAGAAAACAATATTTCAAGCATTGCAGACCTCATTTGCATCAATTAATGTCAGTGTTACTGCTTCAACAATGAGAAAAAACTCGGGAACATTACCTCAATGGGAGTGATCTACTAAAAGACATAATTCTTGCTTTGCTTTAACTGGATGGAATGGCTTACCATTATAGAGGGGAAAATCAAATTTGTGCTCTTACAATAAATCATGATAAAAGTGATTTAACATCAAGTTGTGACCTTTAGCTTAAATGCTAGTAACATACCTGCCAACGCAATGATACAAAACACAATATCAAGTCCATCTCAATAAGCCAGTGAATAAGTCAGTGAAAATATCTAATTCATTTTTTTTTAATCTTAGTTTCATGCAAACCTACCTACATAACTTGATGTAAGGCTTGCAGAAATGCAGGAGCTGGCAGAACAGGGAAAGACTATTCACACAGTTCTTTGAAGGATTCTGGAAATATTTATCCTTTCAAATTGAAACAAACAGACACAAAATGAACACTACTCCAAAGATAACTTAAATTTAAAATAATGAAACAATCATGGGCTTTGGCTGAAATAGCTTAATTTACCTGATGGCATATACATTTGTTGGTTGATCAGATCATATACGGATCAACATTATTAACCAGAACTTTGTGGCTTGCAACCAAAAATGCTGTTACATAAAAAATATCTTGCCTTAACAATAAAATGTAAATACAACATTGCACGTTGATCTATTCCATGTTTAAAGAACCACTGCAGTTTCAAAAAAATCTTACTTGGCAAAGGAACTCTATAAATAAAGCTTGATAAATAAAGTATTTTTGATTTGATTGATTGATTTGATTACAAAGGAGGTGAAACTGGAGAAAACAAACTTAATATCGTGACAAAATAATTTTTAAATTTTCTTGCATACGTCTAAAAGAGATTTTGGCTAATTGAAACCTGAGGGTAAACACCCATTCACTTTTGAAGACCCACCCTTCCTCAGTCAGGATGCTCAGCGGTCTATGCTGTACACATTCCAGTCTGATTGGCTTAGCCGCTGGCCTCCAGCCCAAAGGGCGTTTGTATATAAAAAAAACTCCCCATGTGGTGAAACCCAGAGACAGACAGCAAACAGAGCTCAAGGAGACCTACAGACGACTAAAAGGAAATAACAATTCTCTTCCAAGTGCTGCAACTAACATCCTAAGAAAATGTGTAAAGGATTAGCTGCATTACCTCAAACCTGTCTTGAAAGGTAAGAACTGCATTATTCACATATCTTTAACTTTCTGCAGTCAGATGTAAACGGTTGTATTTCTCTATTAGGATTTCGATTCTTTCAAGTTTTGGAGGAAGTGGTTCTGATTTCATCTTAATCTCCATTTAAAAGTTGTTGTGTTTTTTTTTTTTGTTTTTGCTGTTTTGCAAAGCTCTTGATACTGAAAGTTTCAGTGGAAACCAGAGAAACGGAGTATGATCAGATAGATGTCTAGACATAAATAAAAGCCAGAACACATTGCAGTTGATCTGATTTTATTAAATAAACTTTACAACTATAAAAATAATGAAGCAAAAACATTCTGCTTTAAACAACATTCATCTGATACATGATTTTAGCTATCGGCACTCTGGCATACGGATGATGTACAATCTTGATAGTTTCAATCAGATCATTATTGCTTTCTAAACCAAAGACGGAGCATTTTCTTGTGCTTTTTCCAAACTTAGGGCCAAAGAGATCAAGTCAAAGTTGGGAGTTTTACTCCAGAAGCCGGATAATGCCATCGACTTTATCATCCCATACCCGGAGAAGGTTGACAAGAAGCCTGAGAAGCTGCAGAAGTGAGTGTTCTGTTTTTTTCTCCAGGACTAATGAGAGACTGTGCCTGTGAGATGGGCTGCGTTTCGCCTTTGGCCTTAACTAGATAAGTGATGGTGAAGTGGGAAAACAGAGCCTGAAGCATTCACAAACAGGTGGTGATCAAAAGAGATTAGACCTCCCCAGACATTGAGTTGGCTCAGTTGTCAAAAGCTGTAAATCAGATACCTTAAACAGACTGGTTGGATATAAAAGTGTGTGGGAGATGCTTATCTTTTAGTTGTTTTGTTTTTGTTTTTATTTGCCTTCCCTTTGTTTTTTATTATACTCTTGTATTTAGTGTTTTCTTTCTTGCCTAAAACCAAATCAAATGAAAAAGTATTAAACGTGATCTAAGATTTATATCTAGAATAAGAAATCATGAGTATGGTGTGTTTTTTTATTTGTTTGTTTTTTGTTTTATTTATTGTCACCTCAACCCTTTACTGTCACTGTTGAGTCCTTTTTTGCTATATGTTTAGTCCTGTCAGATTTTTCTAGCTGTTTTTCAGATCCTTACAACTGTTCTGAAAACAGTGCATGAAGGGGAGAAACAGCCCACACTGTTTTAGGCTCAATGCACACTTAAATATCAATAACTCCCCTTTGAACTGTTTTTAGAGATTGAAGTTAATGTTGAAATACTTGTTGTGATTAGTTTGACGCACACTAAATACCAGACCGAGCCTGCTTTGGGGAAATACTTCCCAGACTTTAATCAACTGGAAAAACCACATCAAAGGTTTAAATGTTTTTGATTGTGAGGTTTATGAACTGCATATGTCAATATTTTTCTGTAAAATTCACAAGGGTTTAAACATTTTAAGTTCGATCGTATGAAATGAAAACCTAAAAATTGTTGTTCTTAGACAATATAACCTTGGGGTAGTTAAAATTGAAGTTTCTGACATAATGCACAACATTAGAACTGAAAACCTGTTTTTGGAGCTATTTCAAAGGAAATTACTTTGTCTAAATATTTTAAAACTTGCTAACTAAAAAAATTAAGTTCTCATCTTACCTAAAATGTCCTTATGTTAACCTATGTTTTTTTTCATTCCTTTTTTTGATGCAGGCCTTCTCCTGAGGAGGCAGCTCAGTGGCGCGAGAGTCTGGAACAAGTCCTGAACAACAGCTGTAGGTTCCTTTTTTCTTTCCATGGTCAACGTGCAAATTTCTGGTTTATGTACCCCACAATGACAATTTTTAAATAGTTTTTTTAAACATTGTGACAATTGCTTTTTCTAATATATTTTCCAAAAATGCAGTCAGATAGATACTAAAAACTGGACACTCCATCTTCCAAACTAAGTTACATGATTTAAAACTGGGATTGCCTTTGATTCAAATCAGAGCTCAATGTAAACTTTGTAGAGTGTGACAATTTGGCTTAATGAGGTGTGTGCACTGCTGTTCAGCTAGATGAAAGACAACTCCTTCATATTTAATTTGGTTACCAGAAAACTGTCTTTTCTGTTTGAAAAGTGTGTACTGTAAAGAAATGAGCACATAGAATTTTATTATTTTATTATTACACTTTGCAAGCAGCATATCTTTAAAGGCTGCCTGTGCACTGCGATTTCATAATAATCATACAGGACTTTCTTATCTCAAACTTTGTGAACAAGATTGTAGAATTATTGCTGTGGCTTTATAACGTAATGAAGGAGGGCACAGGTTTGCAAAAGTCAGTTTTGGAAGAATTTAAAAAAGCATGTTTTGTGCCATTACAGGTATGCTATGAGAATAGGGGCCGGAAAATAAAGAAAAGGAGACAGCCTCAAAATCCACAGCTATTTTAGTCCAAGCTGTATTGGAAAACCCTTGAAACCCATTGAAAATTGCCTATCAATTGTGAAAAATGTGTTTTTTTTTATAGAACATGCATAAGTTAAAACTATTTTTGATTTAAAAGCTTCAAAAAAGCAACAATAAGTTATTCAAATAATATATATATATATATATATATATATATATATATATATATATATATATATATATATATATATATATATATATATATATATATATATATATATATATATATATATATATATATGGAATTATTTACAGTATAATACCTTAGAAGGTCAACATTAAAGTAGTTTAGGTGTAGACTAGCAAGAAACGTAAGCATTTCCTAGTGTGGAAAACACATTTATAATCACCATGCACACCAGAAATAAACCTCCTGCCCCACTGTTTACCTCGCAAAGCACTCAGCAGCCTAACCGGCTAGATTGATGATTAGCTCAACCAGTTAATGGTATTAATCCGAACGTGTAAACAGTCATGCAAAGTCACTGATGTTTTGAAATCACACACAGATCTCACTGAGCAGCTGATTTGTGGACACCAAAACAGTATCTGCGAGCAACTCAGCGGGTGGTAAATGACTTCTTCAGCACAATCCGTGGCTGATAGTCATGTTTGCACAGCATTTGCATGCTTGAGTTAGTCTGTGTACGCATTTGTGTTTCCGTTTTAAAAGCTGTCCATGAAGGTTAGTTGTGTGTTGTTAATATCTCCAGGGGGATATCAAACTGAGACCACAGTCCTGATTTATATCTCAGCTGCTACAACTTGGTGTGCTATGAGTATTTACTGTCTTTGCATCAACATTAGCAACATTTCCCTCCCAGAAAAATGATTTATTATCTCCCATCTAATGATAGTATAGATCAGAACGGATATAATATAATATAATAGTATAGTATAGTTTAGTATAGTATAGTATAGTATAATATAGTATAGTATAGTATAGTATAAAGTTAAATCTAAATGTAAATGCTCAGCTAAACAGTTTTTTTGATCATCAGTGCCTGTGGATGTATTCTTTTGCATTTGCATGTCTTTGTACTAAAGGTCTGTCAAAAACAAAACAAAGGAAAACCCAAGCTTGATTACTACTCAGAGTTATTTTGAAACAAGCTGAACATTTAGATGGAAGATAAAAACCCGGAGGAAAATGCTTATCATCTGCAACACTGGCTCGCTCAGACAATGGAAGCTTTCACCAGCATTGTGTGAAACAACAATGTCCTTGACTGAGATGTGTGTATTTTGTACAAAATCTCTTCTTGGGATAACCACATAACATTTACTTTGTAAGTAACAAATCATTGCTAATCATCTGAACTGAAAACAACTTTTGAAACTTTTATGGGATTTAGCAAATTGAAATATTTTAGGAGTCCTAACGGACTTAAGCATGAAAAACATTGTCTTTTACTGTAGTGTGTTTATAAGGTCAAATGCTCTATTAAGACTTGTTTTGATTAAGTGTAGTAGAGAACTGAAACATTTTTGGAGAACTTTTGTCCAAAACATTTTATTGTGACACTGACCTCTTTTCAAATTTTTCTTTATCAAAATGTATTAGCCCTAAAACAATCTCAAGTAGAACAGATCAGCTACCATATTATAAAGAGAAATAGGCCTTTCAATGATCTTGTAGTAATAAACAAACAAAACAAATACACAATTAATCTGTTATTTTAAAAACTTAAAAGTCATGGGTTATAACTGAGTGAGTATAATGGCGAGCCTCATGTTTCTGAAATTTAGAGGCATGAAATACTTACATCTTAACTGCTAATATTAATTTAAACATATCTGCACTCTTACATGTAAATTGTACCCATAGTTAGGATCATAAAAGCTTCTAGTTGGATCCATATGGATGCAGAACTTGAAGCAGAAAGCTAATGTTTTTTCTTTTTTTTTTTATTTTTTTTTTTTATAATGAAAAACATTACGACGTGTAACAGAAGAATCCAGCCATGAACAATGAAAACGGGAGCTTATATACTTGCACAAAGATGGAAAATGGCAAAGAACCATAAGATCTAATCAAAGGAAACATGAAATATCTATGACAGGTAGAAGGCAGGGCCACTGGTGAAGGGTGAGTAATTAAAACAAAGGAATCTGAACTAAAACTTGAAAGAAACTAATGTGCAAACTAAGAAAACTGCAGTGAATCCAACTATAAAGACAACAAATAACATGAAGAATTGTGACAAATGAATAAACATTAATGGAAAAACTTCTGTAACAATAATAAACAGATACATAAGCTTAGTAGGGCAAGATAACAATGACATTTTATATAATTATTTTTCATATAAAACAGAAATTACTTAAATTTAAACACCTAAGGATGGGTACGGGACAAGTGTTGTTTCCTTATCAAAATATTTAACAGCGATAGCTAAAGAGTCTTTTAAAGCAACAAAGATCAGCTTGGATTCTATATACATTGCTCAAAAAAGGGTTTCAAAGTCAAAGGTTGGCAACTTGAGAAAATACAAAAAGCCTTTTTGTTAACTTAATTATCTCTGAAGTAAAAAGCTATTTAAACAATTCATAGACTCATGGGCATAAATTCTTTTCAAAGCAAATTGTCCAGGTCCTGACTTAACAAAGCATCCATCGTAACAAAGAGCAATTCATTGCCACCATAATAACCTCTTAGTATCATGGTCATTTTTTTAAAGTTTAAAGGTAATCAAGATCTGTTTGAGGTCATTGTGAGGCAGTGTCTTTTGTTATTTTTGGTCAGCAGTGATTTCGCATCATGGAACTTGTACTTCTATAGTATCTTTCTTATTATGGTACCATCAATAATAACCAAAAGTGAGACAAGTCAGTCTGCAGTACAGTGGCCATTTTTTTTCCCCCTATTGGATGAGACTGGTTGGCTGGCCACTCATGGGAAGGTTCAGTATTAGTTGATGTTTTCACCACCTGTTGAATTACTATTCTGTTCACTTCACATCATTTAAGAAGCGTCCTGGTACTACAAGTTCAGTTACAAGTTATCTAGGATCATATTTGTTTTTCTTCTCTTGTCATGTTGAGGCTTTTTAATCACGGTGGCTGTAAGCTAATATGATTTTGTACAAGCCCCACAGAGGTGCATAGTTCATGATTAAGACACATTTGTTTGAGTTGGTGCATGTTGCCTCGATTTATGTTATGTAATTTCCTTTGTCCCCTTTAGATGGCCTGGCTGCTTTCCGCAGCTTCCTTCAGTCTGAGTTCAGTGATGAGAACATTGAGTTCTGGGTGGCCTGTGAGGACTTCAAGAAGACCAAGAATCCTGTGAAAACGGCTGCCAAGGCCAAAAAGATCTATGAGGACTTTATCCAATCAGAGGGACCCAGAGAGGTCAGGGAATCCCCATGTCAATTTTTAATAACAGAACAGCGTTTTATAGTTAACCTTGCAGTCATCCACATTTCTATCGTTTCCTGCAATTACAGATTTTGATTCCTTCTCTTAACAGGTGAACATTGACCACTTCACCAAGGATGTGACCCTGAGAAATCTTGTGGCTTTGTCATCCTCCACCTTTGATCTGGCCCAAAAGAGGATTTATGCCCTGATGGAGAAAGACTCCTTTGGTCGTTTTGTCCGTTCTGAGCAGTACCTGGAGCTTCTGGTCAACTAAGAATATGCATTTATCCAGAAAGGTGGGGGTGTTTCAAACAGCAGTTGATACAGAAACATAATTCAAAAGTTTGGTCAATGGAAGAATCAAAAAATACTTCTGACTAAGAACAAGTGACTAAGTGTTAAAATTGGGTTTTAAAGTTTGACTAAGTAAATTTAAAGTGACAAACTGCTTCTTGAAACCATCCCACCTGAAAACAGTGCAAACATTCCAAAATTTCTATCGGAATTAGGCATGCTTACTAAACTATTTAACCTTTTATTGTTAAATTTAGCCCAGAAATGTCTCCTTGATAATCAAAGTAACTAAAATTTAAAAAAAAAGAATGAGGTGCAGGGAGATTTTCACTTTTCAATTATGGAACAGTTCAGCTCTCCTTTCATTGAAGATTAAAAAACAAGCTTCGGAATTTGTTATCAGATGAAACAGAACGTGAAATAGTTGTATGCTTCAAGTGCGAACACTTTACAATTCTACCATTGTGCAAAACTCAAAGGTTTGTCTTGATTTTAAGAATATACCCCCTGAATTAAGGCTCGAGATGTTTGATGGTTTAACTTTGGGTAGGATTAGTAATTTAAATAAAGAATATTTATCAAAAAGAATAGAAGCTCATAAATACACATACATTAATATTTTCCCTGAATCATGAAATCCTTTTAAGACAATGGTGGGCAGTTTGTATAGATTTCTCTAGAAAAATACATTAAAGTATTCTGAAACTGATGGTAAGACTGCATGTTGCTTCTGTGGGTTTTTATTAAGAAGCCTCATTAAATCTGTATTTTACTGCTTTTTCAGCCACTGATATACAGATGACTCACTGTCCTGTAAGAAAGTCCTAAGAAATGCTACTACAAATGAAGGAACGACAAATATAACATACATGGTCATTTTAATAGTTTACTAGAAGAGTTAGTATTTAAGTAAGACTTTACTGAAACCTTATCCTTTTTGTTTTTGTTTTTTGCAACACCATTTTATATTCCCATTAATAGCACATTTGGATTATTACCAAACCCACCTTTTGGTTGTTATTTCCCCAATGGGAGCAGTTCTGAATAGGTGGCTTTTTGGTTGCCCCTGAAATGCAAGTTACTAAGATTGGAAAATCAAGTATGTGGGAATCTGAATTTTAAAAAGAGGAGTAAACAGAGCTGTGGATTTATACAAAGAAAGTGGCTTTTATTTTCCCATGTGATAATACCAAATTTGTGCTATGAGTATACAGTATATACAAATATGCATATACAGTATTTCAAACTTAAATGAGATTTTCAGCAATTATATTCATCACAAATCATTTACAACCACAATTTATTTATGAATCTTTTAAGCTATAAAATCACAATCCTCCAGCTAAAAGATAAAGATAAACTGGTGTAATAGAGAGGTTGCAGTTGGAGGGGGCATTATTGTAAGTGTCCAGTGTTTTGCATATAGTGAATTGTACTTAAATGCAGCCATTGTTAAGTGTGATTATACTTGCTATTTTTGTCCTTATAAATTTTAATATCACATTTTAACCAGCACAAGATTTATATAGTCAGCGTTTAAGCCCTACTAACTTTATGTTCTTTAACTTCTTTTCCTGTAATCTGCATAACATTAAACAAAACAAAAAATCTGATTAATTTTGGAAAGCACTCACAGGGTCTATAGTGGCACAGATTGACCAGTCTGTTGTCACAACCCAAGAACTATAAGTGGAAAATCCATTGTCATGTCTATCATAAAGTGTAAAACATATTAAGGGCCTTAACAGTGCTGAATATCTGTAATTGTATGTAGCCTTGCATGTATGTCTTGTAGTGGATCACATAAAATATATATATATTATGCATACACTTGTTGAAGATGTATTTATTTATATTTGTAAATACCTATTCAGTTATTCTAAACAGAGCATTGGAGTTGATTATTCTTTTAATGGAAAGCTCTGGAAAGCTCCTCTCAGGAGCTATAAAACAAAACCACTCAAATTTCTTTTGTCATTTAGTTTTTTCTTCATTAAATATCTATTTATAACATTTTGTGAATGAAAACACACGCACCCAATGTCACTTTCCAACCACAAACTTCAGTCTGTTTTAATATTATCAATCAAATAAATCAGTCCTCAACTATGAAGTGAAAGCAAAACAAGACATACTTCCCCGTTTTGTGCATGTGTGTATTCACCTTTCTTTACTCTGATATTAAATATTTGTCAGAGAACATTAGTAATTTAAGAAAATGAGAATTAAAGAATACTAAGAATTAAAAAAAAATTTAAGGGGCATCGTACTGTAAAAAGGTGAATATAAATGCGTTCCAAACTTTTCAGACTTGATTCAAAAGTATTCAAAAAATATTTTGTGTATTTGAAACTTCGAGGATTATGAGAACACTAACATGAAATTCTACAAAATTAAAACTTTTCTCAAACTACAGAGCATAGGTTCTTACTTCCATCTATCTACGTTCTTCAGTTTACCTACCTGATTTGTTTATGTTAAGTGTCTCTCTTGTCATATTGAAAACAGACTTTTAGTGTCATTTTTTTCCACATTTAACGTGTTCCGGTTAAGTAATGCTCAATGTTTCCAGCTTTACCAGCTTATCAAATAGATGTGTTCAATTTTACGTTTTTTGTTGAACAGCAAATACAAACAATCCTCATTAGTAATAATTACTGTAATCATTTACTGGATGTGATAAAACAAGAACATTGTGTTACACTTTCCAATCTTGTATGACATTCCCTTATCTGTCAGTCCCCAGCTGGAGTATACGGCATAATGATAATTGTTTACCGCAGACTTTGTTTAAGTTTGTTGATACTGATATAAACATCCCTAGTCTTGGAAAGACATACAGACAGACAGACAGACAGACAGACAGACAGAAAGAAATTGTACCAAAATATTACAACATTGATCAGAAAATAATAATGAAAGAAATAAAGTAATTCCATATAGCTTTAATATGCTATAATGTGCAGGGTAGCAGAGTGGAAACAGATGCAACAGAAGCACCGGCTGCGAACACAAATACTGTCCCTACTTCGAAGGAAGCGTCCGTTACTACAACAGTTCTTGGGCCTAATGGAACAAGTCACATACTTTTGGTCCCCAATGGAGGTGGATGATTTTCTGACCGGCACTTTATTTAGCTGCAACATAAACAGTACATTTACACATTTTCAGAAACCTGGTAATCTGAAGCCATAAAATTTGTATCATTTAAACAGCCAAAACCTAACAACAAATGTACTTTTGTGTTATAATATCCAGGATCCTACTTAAAAGCTTCTAGATATTGAGACAAAAAGTGTTCCAGCATGCTTGTAAATCATGGAGAATGTATGTAACATCTGTCATCCATTGCCAGATGTTACAGCAGATCTATCTTTCTATCCCAAGTTCGCTGTAAAGTATGAACACCCCTGTTGAAGTTAATTCTGTACCTTTAAAGAGTCCGTTTAAAACAAGGGTGGTTTTTGTTTCTTAATCTAAGCAATAAAATACATATTTTTTCTTCCTGCACAGAGATCAACAATAACCCGCCCTACAGGCTTATGATACATGTGCACAGCATCCCTTTGACCAGATGAAGGTCCAATCCCGTTTTCTTTGGGGGTTTTTTCAGTCTAGTAAATGCAGTCATTTCAGCTTTTAGACTTAAATTGTTATGACCAAAACCATCTGATTTTAACTTGTGAACAGTAAATGTCAATGAGACAGTTTGTTTTCTTCTTATTTTGCATACACTATTATAACAGCCCGGTCTTGTAAAGTGCCTTGATATTACATTTAGTGTAAATTGCTACTATATAAATAAACTGAATCTAAATTAATGGTCCCTATTTAAATATCTGTCAGAATTATCAGCCCTATTATTATTCTTTTAAGCATTAGCAACACTTGTAATAAGGACCTTCCTTGAGTGAAATGTGCTAAGTAAATTATCATTTTTAGAGAGGGTAGAGCAAACAGGAAAAGGTGGTTCTCAAACAAACTGTACTGTGCAGTAAGTGGTGACACACATCTGTACTTGCACTTACGGTGTTTGAACTGGCAGTAAATATATAGCTCTTTAACCTCCATAAATAACTTGCATAGAGGCTGGCAAAGCAGCAGAGACGTCATCTTTAATGGTAAGGTGTAGCAAAACTCTGCACAGAAATATCTACGGGTGTGATTAGGTGCATTTACAGAAATGAAGCATTTAATTTCACTGTTTCTGCATCAATCATGGCCGATGTTTTTTAGTTTGTACGGTGTCGCTTATATAATAATGCTAAAATAACTAATGGAAATCCAAATTCATTACTTTTTCAAATCTTTTCCAATGAATTCTTGTGGCATAAAATAAATCATATTTTTTAATGGAAGCTGTGCTCTCATGGAATTTGAGAAAATATTGTGGTGTCTTGAGAGGGTTTGAGTGAATGTCCACTGGACAGCTTCCTGCAGTTTATGACATTGCATTGGTCAATGCTACTATTTACATAATAATACAATTCTATTTTTTATCAACTGTAAGTGTTATAACTATTTGTAAATCTATCTATTACATGAGTCAAAAACAATAGAGGAAGAAATAGGTGGGGCCTAAAATATTGCAGGGAAAAAAAGAAAAAGTTGAGGCAGGATGCAGATAAATTAATATATTCTGTGGTGGAGGGGCCAATTTTGCTGTGACTTTTTTCATTTTTAGAGATGAATGAAGTTCTCCATTTTGTGAGAACAATAAACAGAAAAACAACCACATCATGGGTTTCCCGATCCATGTCTGGGGACAACCACACTGCAAAACATTAACAAAGATTAACTTTCATGCAGCTCATATGCACTTCAGATTAGGATACTGTGAACAGTAAACTGAAAAACAAACACCTCATTCACTGCCGGTTCAAAGTCCAACACAAAGTCACAAACAAAAACAAAACAAATTCCTGCTTAAATCTTCACATTATGAGGCAATATGTATTTTACAAGAAAAATTGTGACAAAATTTGCACTTAAATCCAAAAATAAAAAATCAATAGCTGGTCCCACACGACAAAAGGGGAGAGCCAGGGCGTAAAAACAAATCTGCCATCAAAAATATATATATATGTATATGTTTGAGGCTTAATCTATTTTTTCAAATGTTTTCATCTCATAAGAAGTTGCGATTAGTTGTTAAAAATGCACAAAAACTATAAAGCTTTTCAACTCTGCATTTAAGTTATTAGTTTGTTGTCCACTGTTTATAAAATATTGTTGATCTTTAGAATTCCAGATATTTATTTTGAAACAGATACACAGAGCATTATTTTAAACTAAAAAGCTCATCACAGCTTGCTTACTTTACAGAGTTTGGACTGTAATGACTGCAAGTGAATTAATCTTATGTGCACTTTTTTTTCTTACATGTGTCTGCATAGGACTGCAACCTTTGGGTCTCTGCTTATGCAAATAAAGCAGTTTCTTTAAGGCATAATGAGGATGTATTAAATTTTCTGAAATTATTTCCCTAGCTAAGACATTACTCCAAATCTAAAACTTGTTATTTCTTTATTTGAAAAGGTCTACAAATAAATCCATGCAAGAATGATTTTCCAGCCTTTGAGGAATAGATTTTCCACAAACCCGTCATAGCAAATCGGCCATTGGGACCAGTGTGTTTAGAGTAATATCCTGTCTAATTTTACCTTCATTTGGTGTTTTCAGGTTTGATTGAAAGCAGATGGTGTAGATTGAATGAAATCGAAACCCTCACAGTGATCAACACTGATACTAGCCTTTATTAAAACAGTCGCAGTAATTATTGCACTTTATCTGGAGAATAAAGTAGTGTGAGCTTAGATTATATTTAATTGTCTTTCTTTATTAAAGATCAGTGTAGTAGCTCACAGATAATATAAAACTATCTTCTAATCACAAAACAGTGAGAACGTTAGGAAACTCGCAATCCGGCGTGTAATATACCTTTTAGTTTCCATGGCGATGAACACTTCCTGCTCGGTGCAGAGCATGACTCACGATTAACTTGTTGATTCTATCATGCTTGTCAATACTTGATGGTCACGGGTGTGAATCATACCCAGAGTGGAGCGACATTCTATAGAACAGAGAGCAGATATGTTGTTTGCTATAGCCAGTCACGTCTCACCTGCTTACCACCTGTCCTTTGTTTGTCTGCCTGCCTGTTAACAACGGTCACTTATCAGATTTAGAATGTTTGAAGCTCATCCGGCTCCCTGTTCTTGTCTGATCAGATTTTATGTGTCTTTTAAGAAAACTCATAATAAGCTCAGTCATCAGTTTTAAGTTA
The DNA here is from genome assembly GCA_032876305.1 of Orestias chungarensis. Taxonomy (NCBI): domain Eukaryota; kingdom Metazoa; phylum Chordata; class Actinopteri; order Cyprinodontiformes; family Cyprinodontidae; genus Orestias; species Orestias chungarensis. The sequence continues at coordinate 4,672,409 of JAVLVB010000668.1, read as the reverse complement.
AACCAAGTTTAAATCTCAAAAGATAGATATGTTCGCCAAAATCCTGAACACCTCTCATCATGCCTCTTTTAGCTTGTGTGTCTTTAACTGAAAAATGTCAAAGCCATTATCTAATACAGCGTATACACATTATGTAAATAACAATATCGGTGCTTACATTAAAACAGACAACAAAAACTAGCTTAATTATTGTTCATTGGCCTTCAGAAAAAAAAATTTCAATAGGGGCCGAATGCAATTATTTTTCATATCAAAAAAATGTTTAATCTATAATTTCTTCTTCATTGGGATAAGCTAAACGAGGAAGTTTCCTCCAATAAGCAGTTTGTATATTACGGCGAAAAAATGTAGACAATTATGTGAAACTGGCTATGGGCTCCATTTGAAAGTTCCACATTTTATCATATTTTAGTTTAAATAAGAAAAGCATGAAACAATACATTTCTTTGTTACTTGCTTCCTTTATATCCAATGCTAAATAAAATACTTTGCATGATAAAAACCAAGTTATCAGTGAATGCCTTAACACAGAGATGTCAAACTCCAGTGCTCAAAGGCAGGTGTCCTACAACGTTTAAGTTTCTCCCTGGTCCAACACACCTAAATCTGATGGTTAAATCACTTCCTCAGTAGCTGTCAAGCTCTCTGGAGTCCGGCTAATGACCTCATTATTTGACTCAGGTGTGTTGAAGCAGAGACTCATCTAAAACTTGAAGGACACTGGCCCTCGAAGGGTGGCGTTTGACACCGGATGTCGACAATAAAAGGACGGGATTGTTTCTGTTTTTACAATGCATATAACAACCAATTTATCTTCATTTTAAATAAATCAAAACTTAATTGTCAAGGTTGATAAGGTAGTACTTTATTTTTCTTTAGATATAAGAACCACTAAACATCACACATTCCTGATTCCAAGTCAGCGTGAGGACCAGTGGCAACAACAGCAAATTCATATTAAAGTTACTTGTTATTTAGAAACAGAACTTGGTAACACATCTGTATGTAGGCCAGGTATGTCCCTAATATTATTTACATGAGTTGGTATTAATCAAGCTGTATCAGAAAATCCTTGTTTAACTAGAGGGAAGTGAGACCTTGCAAATACACTCACTGACAATTATATGGTGCAAAATCTAGTGAAGTGCATGTAAATATTTACATGGAAAATATAGACATACAAGTACTTGATAATTTAAACTTCAGAAATCGTGGCAAAAGTTGTTTTCCTTCACCAAAGTAAAAGTTAATCATTTCAACCCCCTTGAGTGCGGTCAAAAGAGGTGGTTAGTTGACTTCAGTTCAGTCCAAAATGGAAAAAATGGGAAATTGATAATTGCCTTCAACACCGTGTACTGTACTGGAAGGAGTAGTGGAGGATTAACAGATCTCCTGGTTCAGACTAGGATTGGCTCGCTGGTCAGTTTAGCAACACACATGGGTCAGGAACCTGGCCTGTGTAAAACAGAGTTAATAAGTGACCCTAACTCATTTTATTAATATCAATAGATGTACATCATTCTTTTTTTTGTCCCTACTTTAGTAAATAATGTCATTAAAAAAACCCACTCTTAAAATAAAGTTCTCAAAATAATACATTTACACATGTATAAAAGTGTGAGATAAACTAAAGGATTGGAGTTAATAATAACAGTGAAAACTTAGTTACGTAATACAATAGAGTTAGAGACAGAAATGTTTAACTATATTCAAATAAACACAAGATATGCTATAACTTAGACACTGACACCACCAAGCTAGCTCCAGAAACAACAAACACTCATCAGTTCCCACTTGAGAATGCACAGTACTGTCCACTTTTTTTTTACATACACAGACATCTAAACATAGAGAGGCATATCAGTTAGACACAACAAGCACAAAATAAATTAGCAACGGCTTGGAGCCTACTGTACCACTAGCAGCTAGAGAATGGGATCTCCATCAAGCTTGATGGGCAGCAGCTGTGTAATGAGACACTGCTGGTGGCACACTAGCACCAGTCACATCATGATGACATCACACACAAAAATAAATGTTCTCAATAGCAGGAAACAAAACAGTAAGAAAAGTAAGGAGGGGGGGACTTTCTATTGAAATAAAAACAAATAATATATTAATCAAATAAAGTTTGATAAATGTCTTAAATGGAAAGCGGAAAAATTACCGTTACATTTAGGACGGAGCTCTAAAGTTTCTGATTCCCCCAGACTTCCCCATTTCTGAAGTTGTCCATTTCCAATTATTATTTTTTTTTTTGTGAAGTCATGGTCGACAAAAAGTATCAAAAGTTTTATCTTGCACAAAAGAAACATTAATGCCAAAGAGTGTCAAAAATAACATGCACAGCATGAATGGAACTTTGTGGGAAGTTGGTGATTTTTTTAGACTATAATAACTAAATGAAGCTTTTAAAATACGTGACCATCCTTTCCTACGTCATAAGCATGCAGTAGTACCAAGAGGTAGGCTACTACATAGAAATGAAAAACATATATTTTCCCAATCTAACCATTATAGCTTAATCGAAGAATTTTTAAATATTTATTAAATATTTGATTATTTTTGTAAAGACAAGGAAAACCTTGTCTTTACAAAGGTATGCAAAGGTATGCAGACAACTGCAAGGTATACCTATTTTTGTGTAACTGTTCTATGTTTTCCCTCACATGTGACTTTGGTCAGTACCTATATCAAAACAATAAAACTTGGATAAAATATCATTAAACTGATGTTTTCAAAATCACCAAATTTCCAGCACGTTATTATACATTGTTTTATTAAGCCTACATTATCTGAAATAAAAATACTTCCTTTATCAATCTGATGTGTTAGAGTTATAAAAACACCTTAATTACAAATAATAAAGAATCACAAAAAAATTTGTATGGATGCAATACTTTCATAAAATGCGCTTCCCTTTGTGAATTAAGTAACTAGAATAAATTAGCTTTTCAGTAATATTGTAATATTGTGATAATGACATTATGTTATGTACCTCATGCACAATTTACAAAAACGTGTAAAATGTGTTCTTAAGATCATTTTCATCTTGTACTATATATGAATGAACAATTTGTAAATAAAACAGACATCCAGACATGTGGCCGCAGGGGTGTGTGTGTTTGGTGCTTGCATAATTGCGCTGTAGAGATAAGTGCCTTTGTGTGTACTTCTGTCAGAGGGTACGTGCTTTCTCGTGCGCATGATCACATCAGAGCTCTAGATCCTCCTGTCAGGTTTCAATTATCAGAGCTCACAGCTGCTCAGCATTTGAAAGCCTGGAGAGAAAATCCAGCGATAAGCAGTTTAATGTAAAATGGAGTTCTGCTAAGGGCCAGGGTGTCTCAGCTCGTCCAGACCTAGACATTATTAAAGCTGCAGGCAACGAAACGCAACTAGAAAAGGTGAAACTTAAGTGATGCTTTACGTTTGTTCCCTTTTACTTATAAACTCATAAATAACAGACAAATGTATTTAGTACATTTAAGAAATGGGTTGCACTTTTTCATTTGGTCCAAAAAACAGATGCAGGCAATTGTTGTAGGTTTGATTATTGGAATAGGTTATGTTAAATCAGACTTCTTTATCAATGTGATTACAATGGAGTTAATCTAATCACGCTTTCAGTCACAGAAAGAACAGGGTTGGACAGAGCACACTGATTTGGTAGAGAGACCTGCAAAATGTAAACCGCCTATGACATCAATTTTCAAACACTTTACAACAAAGTAAAGCTATTTGTCATCCATAAAAATAAAAAAATTTAAAAAATGCTAAATACAAATAAAAAAAGGTGTTTATACAGTATTAAAATACCCATAAAACTCCAAATATAGATTTTTCAAGCTAGAATAACAGTATCATTATTTGCAGTAAAACTGTAAATTTCTGTAAATACATGAGCTGAAAGCCAACTCAGAGAGAAGCCATTAGACCGAAAGTAATAAAGCTACATTTCAATTTGTAAATGCACTCAGGGAAAAATATCTTAACTTTCATGTCATATTCTGTAGTCTGGTGAAAGTAAAATAGAAGTGTTTTGACATAATGAAGATTCTAACATGTGGAAGAAAAAATGGGATTAATCCCAAATTAAACCGTAAAGTAGATGGCTGAAGGGCTGAACTGAGACAAAAACTTGGCTCATGTATCTTTTTTTTTAAACCAAGCATATTTAAAATACCCTAACTACAAAGTCTGGTCCATAGGTGTAACATTTTCCCATCTAACTGAAATACAGCAATAATTATAGCTTAAAATAATGAGGAATTTACACAGGACACTAGATAGAACCTAAAGTCATTAGAAAGACACAAAATCTTATTTAAAAAAAACAATGACTTACATAGTAAAAAGTTACATAGGAATTTAAACCAAAATGCAAAAAATTGGACACAAGAAACTGACTTAAAACTGTTTTGCATTAAAAATAGGGTTGAAGCTCTTGTCAGTTTTAAAAACATTTATCATACTATTACAGACCTATATGCTCTTTATTTCTTTATTATGAAGTTTTTTTTTCTTCTACAAATCAAGTCTTAATATTTATATTTTAAAAAACATATTACTCTAAAATTTAGGTTATTAGATAAACATACAAATGTTCAACTCACATTCTTTCTCATTTAATCTTTTTAAGACGTGCCTAATGTCTTCACCTCTATGATTAGTTTATCTACAATTGTCAAGACCAGCTCAGAAGGTCAAAAAAGCAAAGTGAGGGTAAGTTTTCTGTTCTCGACTAATTTGTTAATAGTCTTTCTTAAAGAATAACCATTAACTCTGAATTACTGCCATGTCTGGTAAATTTGTCTGCAACGTCCTTAATGGAAATATGTGGCAACTTGGTGAAAAAAAAAGAGTCTGCAGTTTAATGTTGTTCTTTAAGATTAAGTAGTTGAATTACTTTTACTTCTGTAACTCTGGGTTGATGTTGGGAAAAGAAGCTGACACGATTTCCGTCACAGTTTCAAAAGTTTTAAATGTTTTAGTTATTGATTTGGTTATAGAAAATAACAAGTTAAGAAAAGAACATTTTTGACTGATTATTAATATTATTATTATTATTATTATTATGTTATCATATTTGGAGATTATTGATTAGTGAATGATTAATTAAGCAATGGAAAACTAATAGAGAAACACATGGACAAAATTGAGATAATATTTGTAAAAGGAAACTACGTCACTAAACTGCAGATCAAATAGGAAAAACAAAATCAATAAAAATAAAGGAATTTTAAACAATGAGTAAAGAAACTTAATCAAAAAACAAACAAAAAAACAAATGTATACATCAGACAAGAGGGCACGTTATTGTCTGTTATCAATTTCAGCATTGTCAGTTTTTCATGATGACAGGGAGACACTAGCTCACTTGTCTTTCTGGACTTCCTTCCAACAGCTGCTGAGTATTTGTATCACTTTATGTTTTCACTTTTGTATGCCTTGTCTCAGAGCCTTCAGGGTATAATTTTTTTTGTGTTTTTTTGAATTCTTTTCAACCTGCATTGTGTTTAGTTCAGGTCCACACTCCACTCTGAAAAATTAAAAACAAAACTGGATTTAGGATCACAGAAATGCCAAGCTGGAGAAAACATTTGAAACAATTTCAATTTATGTGCTATGCCGAGTGGCATGAACAGTGAAAGGTAAATTTAGAATAAACTAAGAGCCTACAATGTTCCTGGCCCTCATCTCCATTCTATCTGTTTTGTTTCTTCTTATTTTATATGGATAAGAAGCATTGGTAAACAGCAAGTCATTTAAGTTCATATAAAAGCAGCGACAAAGGAATTTCTGGTAAAAAACAAAGAGTAGTAATCAATCAGTGTCCAGTGTGTCTTAGTAGGACATAAAGAGCCACATTTCAAGCATTTTCAGTAGTAAACAAACAAAGCGGTTATCTTAGTTTGTATTTTTCCACATAGTGAATGAGAATGTGAATCACCCTTATGAAGATATATATATATGTTTTATGCAATATTATATACAAGGCTTTCTCTGACATATTATCATGAATATATCGATTTTCATGCAGCCCTTTATATATGTGGCAAAATTAGTGAAATACTGAGAAAATAATATTTAATACAGTATCTATGAATACAAAAAGGTATTCTATTTTTGTCACTGAAATAAAACATGTAATATTTAGTAGACCGTTACAAATTAATCAAATACAGGGAATGTTTTGAAAAAAAAGGATTTCAATCTACTTTGAGACTAACAATGTGGAAAGCAGATTGTGTAAATGTATTTACACAATATTTTGTTGACAATTTTTAGAATGGACTTTCACTGCATCTGTTTGCCATACCTTCGCTGGATAACAGTTTTTTACTATTTTTCCTTACACAATAACTTTGACTCAGAAGGATTAGACAGGGTTTGTGTATGTAGTATGTGTTTAGTGACTTTCATTGCTCATCATTAATTTCCATCTCAAATTTGACGTGATTTGATCAGTAAACCTTCCATAACGTTGCTCTTTCTCTTTACATTAGTTATGTCACTTTTCTGGCAACTTTCTTCACAAAACTCAAGTAGTTATTTTGTGATTATATTATCTTGCATTTAGAGATGGATCGTCCATCTCTAAAGCCACATCAGACTCACTTTCAGACACGGTTTGCAAATGTTTAATATTTATGTTTTTGTTTTAGGATTTGACAGTTCTCAGTCAGCTATTTCAAAACTTGAGGTATAATTTATGTATTGACTAGAACTGCTGTAAACCTTTCCACAACTGTAATTTTGTTTTTTGAAAAATCACTGATGGTTGCACAGAACAGACTTAGTATTCAAAACCAAGTGTCCGCCATCATCTTGTGAACTTTGAGGTTAGTTTAATAGTATTGATAGTAGTAGTAATAGTAGTAGCAGTGGTCCTTGCAGCAGTTGTTTATGTTTTTTGCAACATACCAGATAAAGGGTATTCAGGACTCAATAAACACACAAACATATTCAAAGATGCAGAGAGGGTCCAACATCAATGAAGGAATCAAGGAATCAAGGAATTTTATTTGTCATCACATCACATGTTGTACAAGAGGTCGGACGAAATTCTAATCCCCCGGTCCAGTTTACACCCTGATAGCAATTTTAAATACTATAATAAATTATAAGACCTATGCGAGAATAGGATTTGAACACAGAATCTACAATATGGGACTTCGGACATAGCAGCAATGAAAATTCGGAGTGCAAATAGTATAATAAAATATAAAGAACTATACGAACTGTACATCCTTCAAACATAAAATTAGATTTTTTGAAGGTCATGCTTTTTTAAGGGATTGTTGTAAAGTCAACAAAACAGCATAAGCTATCTACCATCTACTGTCCCAGCATGCTGGTCCAGATGGAGTGAATGCTGCAAGTCAATGACTTGATGCAATCTGCTAGAAAGTACATATGATTGGATTAAAGTGTCTTGTAAAGTGCCTGGAGAGGAAATGTGTTGTGAATTGGTGTTGTATAAATAAACTGAACTTAACTAAATTGAAAAGTTTAATTTTACTACACATATAAAAAAAAAGATCTGTAGAAACATCAAAGCACCAAACAAATCAAATTGTATACAAAGGAGAATAAAAGAAAGTGCATTTAATTTTCATTTAATTTACACAGAGCACATGTCTGATCATTCTCGGCAACTAAGTGAAATTGTCCAGTTTCTAATGCAAGAGGCAAACCACCGAATGTAAATGTTGCACACACAAATCCCTGATCTCTCCAAAACACAAACATTGTTTATTAAGATATATACTACTCCTAAAAAGTTAGGGATCTTTGGCTGTCGGGTTGAATTTCAGGATGAGCCCAAATGCATTCAAACCTTAACAGGTGAACTTAATTTGACTTTCTCTGAGCTTTTGAATGCACCTGTCCAACTGTTAAATGTTTCAGTACTTTTGCACATCTTGCTGTTCTCTAATGAGGAGCTTAATCGTAAAAGTCACAACAGGTGTTGGATCCTCAAATTGACCAATAAATGTCCTGGTTCAATTACAGCTGGTGTTTAAACAGTCGTCCTCATCAGGCTGTTCACGGTGTGACATCATGAGACCAAGACGACACCTAACAATGGATCAACAGTACCTGGCCATTGCAATGCTTCAAACAGGACGTTCTCAGACGGATGTGGCCACTGAGCGCACAGTGTCACAGAGTGTAATCAACAGGTTGCAACAGAAATACAGAGGGACTGGAAGAGGTACAGAAAGGTTTAGAAGTGGACGTCCTTTGGCCACATCCCATGCTGATGACTGCTACATTGTGAACAGTGCCCTGAGAAACCGGATCATGAATGCCACACAACTCTAGGCACGTTTAAGGGAGTTGAGACGCACCCAAGTGTCATGTCAGACCATTTGAAACTGTTTACATCAGCGTGGTCTGCGTGCTAGATGACCTGCAAGGGTACCTGACCACAAAGTCATCGTCTTGGATGGGCCAGGGAGCATTTACACTGGACGAGGGACCAGTTGGCCTCAGTGCTGTTCTCTGATGAAAGTTGATTCACGTTCAGCAGAAATGATGGCCGCCTACGATGTTGGAGATGTCAAGGAGAGAGCTATGCATCAGCCACTGTTGTCACCAGACGAGCTTTTGGTGGTGGCGGTGTCACATTGTGGGCATTTGTGTCCAGTCTGTATATAACTGCCCTACACTTTGTGAATGGTACAGTGACAAGACCATACTACCTGAATAACATCATTAATCCTGTGATTGTGCCCCTACATGAACAACACAGGCCTAATTTTATTTAGTTTGACTATTGACTTTTTGCATGACAGCAAGGGTTTAAAAGTTATAGAATTTGTATGGATATTAGCATACATAGGCCTATCTAAACAAATTTTTTGCTACCTTCAGCACTTTTAATCTGATTTAGATAAAACACTACAAAACATAGACATGTCAAACCTACACTAGATCATTCTAGAATAATGCAGTCCAGGTTTGAAGTGTCAATGTTTTTCTAGTTTTTAAGCTGGGTCTCAGTATATCTAAATTATTATTATTTGGGCATGGACACACAAACACACACACACACACACACA
>JAVLVB010000668.1:4629667-4663238 GCA_032876305.1 Orestias chungarensis | reverse complement strand
AAAGTTTGATATTTCTTGTCTGGCAGTACTGGTGGTCATAGCAGCACGATGCAGTCCACCTTCATACCTTTTTCATACATTTGGCTCTCATTTTCATTTTAATCATCTCGTTTGCACAAAATTCAATACAATCTATTCTTAATGGAGCTCTGACCAGGAACTCAGGGCCATATTTGGTGAACATTGTATAATGTCTCCACAGTGTTTCCTATGCTATTTTAACAACTGTATTCCTGACACATGGATATATTAGTGCCATATTTTTTTCTGCATTGCCATGGACCATTACTCACATTGAAAAAATTAATCTAGCCCTGCAAATGTTCTATTTGCATAAATATGCTTTTTAAATCGCACATATATTATCAGATTTGCAACAGCCTGGACATGAATGATCACTGTCAATAAAGGCTGGTAAATTACATTAGAATTTGACTCCATTGTGCCAAATCAATTATGTTTACAGCAATATCGTCCTGATACAACCATTTTTGGTGCATCTTGAGCACTGATTACACATATGGGTACAATAGATTGATGACACTCCTGTTGTGGTGCCTCCCATCATATGGATACGTTTGGATCAAAATCACATATGTATGATTCCATTTGCTCAAACTGGTTATAAAATATATTTGGCATCGTCTAGAGGGGGAAATTATATTACATAGTTTGACTCCAACAAACCCCCATATAATATTATCACAGCCTTTTCTACCCTGACTCATCATCAGACTGGAGCCCCTTTTTTCTTTTTCTTTTACATTACTTTGAGTTATTTCATTGGCTGCATTGGTATATGAATGACACCACTGTAGCAAAGCCCACTCATAGGACAAAGTCATGGTACTATCTAGTGACTCGTCCTAGCTTCTATGTGTGTCCTGCTAGGATTTGCCTAGTGGACATACATGTTGGAATGACATGAGATTGTTGCTGATGGCAACAGGGTAAATGTGGGAGCTCAGCCTGTGCTGGTCTGAGTTTAAAGGACAGTTTAAAACCGCTTGCAAATATAAATATGTTTTATTTCTTCTGGTAAATGTTATATCGGGTTGTTTTGTCCGTTTTGTTGGTTCAAATTTTCCTTTGTTTTTCTGTGCTACATTCTAATCAGACATATCACGTTACATGCTTCATTCTTCTGGGATTACCTGACCTTGCCTTGGGTGGTCACATCTGTATGCTATCATTCCCCTTCTAACTTTGTTTTTTCACCCCTCATTTCATCTCATATACCTTTCACTTTCTTTGTTCTTCCAATATGAGCCACAGCTGCTCTTACAAACTTGTTTTACATTTAACCCAACTCTAATATAGTGGAAGATTTCATTATAACAAATTGTCTTTCACTTTGATCCTCTACCTTTTTCAGCTTGTTTTTTGAAGTGTGTGACCTGAAAATAAAGAGATCCGGTTTCTTTTAGAATTCAAGCTTGTCCATATTCGAAGTGTAACTGATAGAAAATTGATGAATAGGCTACTCTGCTATAAAACAATAGAGTAGGTAGATTAGAATAGAATGGACAAGTATATGTCAGGAAAAAGTATTGCAATTACATAATTATATATTTATTGGGAAATGAACTTAGTCTTCTTCCTTCCCTTTTCCATTATGTCAACTCTCTTTTAAGCATATCTGTGTAAAGCTTTCCAGCTTTTCCACACTAAAGTAGCTACAAATTGTTGTGTGTCTGAACTTTTACCCGAGCCTACTGATATTTTTCCCCTCACAGAATCCATTGATTGATGACCTGCATGCCATTTGTTGCCTGAGTTGAAGAGTGCTTTTCATTTAGTCCTTCATTTGTGCTTCAATTTTAAAAGTTGTTTATTTATTGTTTTCCTTTTTTTGTGTTCTGCAGTTTTTTAAGTTGTGCAAAGTGAGTCGCAGGGTTTACACAACCAGTACCACTCAGAGCTGAAATAAAAAAAAGAAATTGAAATCCATTGGCTGCATCACAAAGTTTTTCAGCCCACCTGAATTGGTAGATAGAATTTTTTTTCTAAATGTTTGGCCCCTGCTCAAACCTGACCTTAACAGCTTATAACATTTTCAATTACTGATGCAATTAGTAGAGGGTCATATAGTTTGGTACTCATACTAATTTTGTTCATTGACAGAGTTTTCTTGTACCACATAGATACAATCAGCCAAACAATTATTATCACAGTTTTTCAAATAAATAAAAACCATTCATTTGCTACCAAAGAACACCAGCCATCTAAGTTACGAACAAAGAACATTTTTGAGGTAATAGAAATTGTTGCACAAAGCCTGCTGTCCTTAGTTAGAATCATACTCAATGTGATTGGTGAACATGTTTTACAAGGTATGTCCCAGGTACAATCAAAGTAATTTAAGGAATAGACATTTCTCACTAAAGTGCATAAACTCAATTCAATTTATACTTACTATATGTTATCTTTAGGAGTTTTGCATCAAACTCATCTAACTCACAACAATCAAGTATTGATTATTTTGGAGTGTGTAACCTAAATACTCAGTACCTCTGCAAATATGTAATTGTATTAGCTATATGCCCCCTGCTTAAAGTGTACAGTCATTCGTTTTTAACCAAGCTGTTATTTTGTGAAAAGAGGATATAAAAATATAACTAATGATTATAATGTAAGGAAGGTTAAACTTTATTAGATCTTAAGCTTGGTTTTGTATTTTATTTTAGTTTTCCGAGCCTAAGGTAGACCAGTAAATGCAACACAGCTCTAGAGACTAGGCTAGTATCACGAGATTGTGGTTCATGTTCTGTTGTAGGTTATGGCTCTCACCGCTCACTGCCCGGACATAGCTAAATGCTAGAGGCCAGAAGCCACACAATCCTTATGTGAGAACAACTCAGTTGCCGTTGTAACTCACCTGATGCTGGGAGAAATAAAGTTCAGGCAAGAGACCCTTCTTTCTTGTCGTGTATTTTTATCAAGATGGCGACAATAAATATATGTAAATAATAAACCATAAAAAGTAGAAAAATAAAATATAAAAACAGGACTCTTAAATTATTTAAATAAATGAGGGGAAAAAACAACAATCATACCAAGCTGTCGCAATCCTGCTGTATGAGTCAGTCACCGTGTTTTGGATAGGGGATCTTTGCAGAAGATTGGCTTCAGCCTTCACATCTGAGACCAATCATTTATCAAAACTACTGGCAGTTGAAAGGACAATTTTACTATTATTCTATGCCTGACGATTAACGTACTTTCTACCACTCCTAGTGATTATGTGCTACTTTGAAAAGTTGATGCTTACTTTATATTTCCTCTGGGTTTACAACTATATGGTGCCTACCTTATGCCGGACAAACATCCAGGAACATCTGGATACCAATTCCTGCCATGATTGTTGGCCTTCTGATCTGTTCTTCTCACTACTAAATTTTGCTCCTGCTCTTAACCATCTTGATTCACCTCTGAAGCTCTGGATTCACAACCCTGATGGCAGCACAAAATCCCTTTTGGATTTTCCCAGCCACCTCAAAACGCCACCTTCAGGAATCCTTCACTCCCCAATGCTTCCTCTTCTCCTGAGAGCTCTTTCTTTTGAACATTCTCACTGTAAAATATTGTAAATAAATCCTAAATCATCTATCAGCCTATGTTCAGCGGTCAATTCTGCGTGTGGGGTTTGACGTCCTATGGCAGATTTTTGCATCAAGTTAGTTAGTAACTCAAAAGATATTGATTAGATAGAGATATTTTTTTTTACAATTTAATTGGTGAAATAGAAAACAACAAATGTAAAATCAATTTCAGACTTGTATTGCCATCAAATCTAAAGGAATAATTGCCAACAGCCTCTATATTTCTTTTTTTTCAGTTACTGTCATAAAACCCCTCTGTCCATACGTTTTAGTAATCAAAGTAATCAAAAAATGCTTCCCTGCTGCATGTACTGTTATGTGTTTCTGTTGACCCTGTGATGCCCTGAAAGCCACCCCGTTGCGTAATGCAGCTCTCATCCAATAACTGCTGGACCCTGAACATCTCTAAGACCCCAAACTGTATTAACCTCAAAAAATACAAAATGGTTGGATGGATCTGTTTTTGTTTTTTTTTGTTTTGTTTTTCCTTTTACAGCCTCTAGTTTTGCAGAATGTCTCTACATTGCTCTGTTCTTCACCTAGTTTTTCTTTTTGGTTTTATCCTAATATTTGAAAAATGCTTTCCCACATAGAAATGCAATCCCATGTTGGTCCTATAAACAGCTTTTATACAATCTATAATACATTTAGCATGGATTTAATAGGGAATTAGGGGATTCTCTATTCAATTTTCTAAAGAGCTTCAAAGCATTCATCATAATTATAAGATTAAATTGTCAACCCACAATTTTGAAAATGTCACAGTGTCATTGAAAATGACAAGGAACCTCACCTTACCCCTGAATCATTTGCCTGATGGATGTCACAACTGATGTAAAATAATTTAAAAACGTTTTTGTCTTACTACATTTGAAGAATGACATTTAATAAAGTCATAATTCTTTTCATAACTTACTGTAACTTTATGTTTGATTTTCCCTCTCAAGCTATGCCTAATCACTTATCTGCAAACTCTACGAAAATCTGACATTAAAAATAATTATCCGTCATTCATACCTTTATTTCATATATTTAGATTTATTGAAAAATAAATGCATAACAGTTTTATAAATGGCATAACATTTGATAAAGAATCCTAATGAGGAGTTTACTCATACTTCTTAATAGACACATGCACCACTTTTTCTTTTTTTTCTTTGTATGAAGTTAAATCAAAACCAAAGTTCTCTTGAATTACGTCAGGTAGAGATATTCCAGTTTTTTTATTTTTTTCGTGTTTTTGTTTTCATTTGCTAAAAGCCACAATAATGAAATTTATTTAAAAATGTCTTTCAAATCTACAATTTACAGAATAATATACTATATCCTTAAACACCTTGATGACAGTGTCATGGGTTTGGAATTTGTGTTTACTGACACAATCAATTGGAAGCACATCTTTAAATGTATCTTTTAAAAACACCTTAAACACTGCGTGTTCTTTTTTGACACAATAGGATAGTCAAAAGAAATCATAGGAAGGTAGATGTGAAGCATTCAGAGCTGGTTCAGTATTGGGAATAATGTATATACATACACTTGCAAATGGGTTGAAGCTTTTTAGTGTTTTTTATGTTATTTTTTATCTGGTCATTTGTGTTGTGCTGTTCTCTTGTGTACATTATCAATATGGCCAAATTCCCCCAAAACAGAATTGTAAACAACAACAAAAAATAATCACAGATTTTGAAGCACAATTTTTATTTTAAATAGTAACAGGCAGATAAACAGGGCAATAACATCATAACAACATCACAATGAATAGTTTTTCAGGTAATCACAGTATACCTTTTGATTTAAAGCACATGTTTGTAAGCCCGTCTTACATCTTCTGTCAAAGCTACGTTTTTAGGTCACCTAATATTAGTGGCAAGGCAACATAGCTTACATATAACCGTAAAAAAAAACGGACAGCCATTATTTTTAAATGTTTACAAAACATATAGCATGCAGAATAACAGGACTATTTCTGATATTAACTCATGGTCATAGTTCCCACTAGAGTTACACAAAGCTATTATTTTCACAGTGTAGAGATCATGTCAAGATGTTTATACAGCACAGCCTATTTGCATTTTATTTGAAGATTGGAAATTACATAGCAATGAGAACATGCAGAGACATTCATTTGCTGTTTTACAAGCTACACGCAATCATAAACAAAGACGAATATAATTATAAAAGCCTGTAAATATGGGAACTTAAACTGTATGTCTGTTGAAAGTGTCCTCCTACACTAACACTCGTTTTAAGTCCAGTTAAGGTGCGCTATGTTGATGTTTTCATCTTATAATACTCTACAGTTAATGAACCAACCTAATTGGTGTTTCTGTTTTTCAACCAGAGCTGCGATGTTATATTTTGGAAAAGAATCTTGCAGCGTAAGTGACAGGCCGCTTTCATAAAAGATGGTGATGTTTTTCATTCCTTTGGTATTTTAATTTTATCGTTTAGAAGTATCTTTTTATACTTATTTTTAAATGCTTTACTTTGTCCCAAGTCATTTCTGTATAAGATCTTTGAGGGTAAATTCCGTTTCTCAGTGTTTTGACCAGTGTTGACTTCACAGCCATGTTAATGTGGATCAAAAGTTATCTGTTGTTCATACCTATTACTTAAAGTTAAATTGTAACTATGTTAAATAATCAAATTAACATATTTCTTGTTGCTTCTAGTTAACATTTATTTATGTTTCAAAACTAATCAAAGTAAAGTGCCTTTGCAGTAAAGTACAAAGGAATGTCTTTGAAGGTAAAAAAAATGTAATCAAACTTTGTTTTTGAACATACAGTCGCATTACATCTTAGACAACGCATGAAGATTGAATGGACATGTTTAGACAGTCTGTGGAAATTCCTCTTCTCTTGAATCTTTTTTCAAGTGTTAAAGTCTTTCAAAGTAAAGCGCTTCATAAAGGTCAGTCTGTTGGCTGGAGGTAGGTTGATGGTAATCCATTATTAGTATCTGACATTCAGTTACAACAACTGCTGTGAATCGGTGTCACTGAGCACATATTTGTGAAAATTGTATTTGTGTCATTCATGGAAATACAATGCGCGGTCTGACCATATCTCTCTTACTCAGAAAACCACATGACAGCGGAATGTGAATTCAGAAATTGAAAATCTTACATTTTTATCAAATATATGACTGCTAAACTCTGTAACTAAATAACAGCAAGCCGAATAAGTAAAGATAGGTAGTCGTAGATACACCTATATGAGTCACCTGTGAGGATAAACTATATTTACCCGTCCTTTTCATTCTACTTCTCTGTTGCACCATCCATCTTTGGCACCTGCATTAAATCTTCTTGTCACCCATTCCTTTAGGCCCCACTAGCTAACACATGCCTGCTGTCAGCCCAGTCACAGCCTTTCTTCTCATGAGCAGAACAATTCTCTTTCAGACACACATCTTGAATCAGTTTGCATTTCAGGAACCTTCTGTAAGAGTCTTTTTCCATCAAAGTGTAGATCATCTTCTGAGCCTCATCAAAACACGCTGGGCTGCCACTTTCGATTCCCTTCCTTGTTTTTTCTCTGGTTGCTGCATCCAAGTTTACCTTTGATAAATAAGTAAAGGCAAAGAATAGTTTAGGATCCTGTCATTTAATGTCATTTTGCAGTTGCATTTCCCAGTGTAATGCTCACTGAAAAAACAATCTCCTAATAAACTGAAAAACAAATCCAGAAACATATTTTTTGGGAGGATGTTACAACAGTGGCAACAAAAATATATAAAGTAAAGCATGAAAAACATGGTACAACACAATTATACTACATAATTAAAATATGGATACAGAAAAAGGGTAAGCTCAGTGGAAAGGCGGTTTTATCTTTGAACATTTTTATCATTGTTCACTGTTACATTTCCCGTGGGTTTAAAGTCCTCTTTTATTATATTTTTAGCATTAATTAGATAGAGGAAGCTTAACAGCTGTTTACCTATATAATTTACATGCATTTTCAGTTAAAAACCATCTTAAGTTATGATTTCAAGGAAGTAGAAAACAAACATATTAGTTGCTAGTTTGTTTTTTTGTATTCATTTTTGTATTAGTTTGTTTTGTTATTAAGCTTTGGTTTCTTGTCCTTTGTTGACTTCATTCCTAAAATATTTATCAACATAAGGTCATTTAATAAAATGCACATAAGAAGCAAGCTAACTTATTTAATTAAAGTTTTTTTCAGATAAAGAAAATCTTTACCTCATTAGGAGCATCTGCCATGACATATTGCTGGTAGATTTGCTTGGCTTTGGTTGCCAGCTTGAAATGTGGACTCTTCTTATAGTCCTCGCAAGCGATCCAGAAGTCAACATTTTCCTGGCTGAACTCTGACTTCAAAAAGGTGGTAAAGACCAAACGACCCACTAGGAGAAAAAGGAAAAAAGAAAAACTAATTTAAAAGCAATGAACTTTGCAAATACAAAGCAGTGGAGATTTAAACTTGTGATAAAACAACTTGACAATCATCCATCCATTGTCTATTCTTGTTTATCTTTGCTGGGTTGTAGGGGCTGTCTATTTCCAGAGGACATTTGGCGCAATGCACCACAAACCTGGCTTGCTGGTCCATCACGGGCCAACACAGAGACAGACTGTATAAACAGCCATGCAAGGCACACTCACATGCTCACACGTAAGGTCAATCTAGAGTAATATATTTACCTTTATGTCCATGTTTTTACACTTTTTGATGAAACCCAGTGCACCCGGAGAGAGGTATGGGTTAAAGACACATGTCGGAGTTCAAATTTGGTAGCAAGCTAACTGTGCCAAGAACTAAGTCATGGTGTAGCAACACAACCTGAAATACATAGATATATATTTTTTCATAGTTCGTCTTTGTCACATAAGAAAGGTGGAGTATGAGCATACACTCAGAGAGCTTCCAAAGCTTTTTACAGTTTATCCTAAACTGGCTTTTTACAAAACAGAAACCACAGAAAACTGATCATATAGACTTGTTTAGAATGTCTAAAATTTCACTGGGTAATATTTTTCATACCAACACTTTAACTTTAATTATTATAAACATTATTTTCATAATTGTGATTTATATTGCTGCTCCACATCCTGAATATTTTGACTGTATGTCATTAGCAAGTAAACATGCTGTTACGCTTATAATCTGATAATCCTAAAGTTGGGGATCATTCTGGATATGAAAAAAATTGGTTGTGTTCAGGAAAATCAATTAGAATTAATTGTCCCTTGATCTGCTGAATATTTCAAAGGCTCATCAGACTATAAGTGATCAATTCATACATAAAGGAAGACTGTAGGACAAATGGACATGAGCCACAGCTGAAGACAAAATATCATAAAACTTAACGGATGCAGCTGTGCTTGTCCAAACTTCCACACCATTAAATTGATAGATAGTGGAAACCGCCTAGAATAAACAAAATATTCTATTAGAAGATTAGGTCAATAGAAGCTGACGGCTGGAGGCAGAGGAAGAAATGACGATGTTGGAGGTCAGTGGCTGAGTTCATGGGATGCAACATGTCAGAACTCAGCTGGTTCCCGCAAGGCCATTGCTCTGCTGTCTTCTGCATAAACTTGGTAAGATTCTCAGAGGGCTTGGATGAATAAACACTTAAGTGCACACA
Organism: Orestias chungarensis; assembly: GCA_032876305.1. Taxonomy (NCBI): domain Eukaryota; kingdom Metazoa; phylum Chordata; class Actinopteri; order Cyprinodontiformes; family Cyprinodontidae; genus Orestias; species Orestias chungarensis. The sequence continues at coordinate 4,654,017 of JAVLVB010000668.1, read as the reverse complement.
TACAATTACACACACAAGGAAACAAATTCTGCACTGGTCACAACGCCCTAAGGGGCCGTTCAGTTATGCATTGTAACACGTAGCAAAAACCCAGAGCCTGAAAATGAGCTGAGAAGCGCCTCCCTGTGTTTGTGTTTAATTTGCATATTTATCCAATATATCAAAGTCTAATTTGTTGCTTCAGTTCCATTAGGGGGAAAATGTTTCATAGTTTTATGCAGAATGATAATAAGAAAAATACATTTTTTTAAAAACTTTGTCACCCACTTCTTAATTGTTGTTGTTTTTCAATCCATTAAAATGTGCAGCAGAGATAGCATGTGTGCTGCTGTCATCAAAAACCATATTGACGACAGTTACTGAGCTAAGTGTTTGTCAGACTCCTGTCTGATATTGTTCCCATGACTGCACCATTGTGTCTCATGAGAATCATTATTCTGCTTATATAAAAGGGTTTCCTCCGTTATATAAACCTAGTAAACCACTGAGGTGCTCTCGTTGACAACTAATGAGTCAAGCATGAGTATCATGAGTGGGGTCAGATCAAATCTTTTAAGCTGGGTTTAGATCTTTATCACTGCCTCCATCTTCTGTCCTACTACCTGGGATTCTGTTTTGTAAATGATGTGTGTGTAATATTACACTCACTTTCACTGCTCATCACGTGGCTGAAGGACTCATTCCATTTCTCCACTTCAACAGCGTCAGGAACCCTAGAATGAAGATAACCAATTTGTTTGTTTTTTTAAGGTGGCAGAACTTGTATGCACAAAGTTATGAATGATCCCATATAAACTTAAATATTTTCATGTTTTTATTCATGTTTACTATGGGATTCAGATTACATCAGATTAGAATTTATCAAGTTTTGTATTATCAATATTTTAATTAAGAAGTCCATTATATTTTTTCAAAGGATGATTCTCTTATTTTGGACTATATTTGAACTCGAGTATTTTGAGAATATGAGCAATCCCATCCAGAATTGTGTGTTAACGTCAGTACTAACATCTGACCTGTCGTCTATAGAGAGCCAGTAAATGGTTCCATAAAGATTCCCCAGCTTTGGCAATGACAAAAGTATAAGAAGGAAAATAGCAATGTCCAGAGAGAAAACGCGTAATCAGTATGCACATAAAGCACTGCATGAATTGAATGTTGATCATGTGTCACTGTTAATGGATGGGTTGTATATTTCTAAAAAGGAAAGGTCAGCACCATCACCTTCTCATAAAGGACAATTACAGGCTTCCCTTGAGAATTACACCTGCGGGCAGATCAGGGTCAAAACAAGACCTGCTCTTCAGCAAGGTATCGATGTTTAAAATTAACTTTCCATTCAAAACAGCCGTCATCATAATAAAGGTTCAGATATTTTCAGTCTAAACAGCTAGAAACAAGTAAGGAGACATTCAATATTTTTCATAACTGAATGAATGTAATAAAAAAAATACAGTTCTGAACATCTATTTTCCTATTGGGTAAAAACATGTTCTAGCTGAGCACAGAAAATCTGAGCTCTCTTTAAGCATGACTCAACACATCTTTACTGTCGTCATTTTGACAAGAAATTCACGTTTCTATTACTAGAATAATTTACTCAAAGCTGCAATTCCTGAAACTGAAACCTTTTCCAAACAGGTGGACAATATCTACTCATGCAATTGGAAAATAACATTTAAAACATGCTACAGGAGAGTTTTTTAACTTATTATTTATCCCCTTTCTAAAAAAAAACAAAAAAACAAACATTACTCCGATTACTCTATACGCTACTCTACTTTAAATATTTGTAAAAATATGAAAACTAACCTTAAAGGACACTGTTTTTATGTTATATTAAGCAGTATTTTTCTTAGTTAAAACAAAATAACATGAGTAAAACCCACACGTTTATTCACACTACTTCCTCTTACTAAACCAGTATATTTTAAGTACATTATAGTAACTATCATTAGGGTTTCTCTTGTTATCCCATTAAAAGAAACCTGTTTACTTAAATACAAATGAAAATGATAAAAGATAACAAGATGGCAAAGATAACAAAAAACATCTGAAATTGTCTGACCTCTTTGCAGCAGCCGTCACATTTTTCTCCTTTATTTCCTTCTGGTCTCCAGCATGGGGTTCAGGCTTCTGCAGTAAGAAGCTTAATTTGTGCTTGATGTCTTTAGCACTGTGGAAACATCAGTTTTGGTTTTATTTGTTTTGTTTTCTTCTTGCAGCAAAAACATCTAAACGGCTTTAATTTTATTTTTTTTATACAAAAAAATATACATACATAGTATTTGTCTTGATTTACTTAAGCAAAACATACCTATGTCCTCTTTTTATTTTAATTACACTGATCTTACCTTTTCAAGCATGTTGCAGGCAGTGTTGCAAGTCCTTTACACATGTTGGAATGCCAAAAATCCAAAAGTCACAACTTATTTTTCCTCAATGACAGCAGAGTGGTAAATGAGCAATTGTGAGCGGCGGTGTTTATACGGTGACGTCCTTCAGTATTGGAAAGCAAGCTGTGGTTATCTCCACCCCCAGCAGAGATTTATACCAGCAAAAGCAGTGAGAGAAAACCAGCCAATCACAACAGATGGAGGGAGGAAGAGAGAGACGGGCAAAGAAGTAGGAGCTGAGAGAGGGAGGAAAAAGCGGGTGAAACATTTAGAACAGACTTGTGTTGTAATCAACCCGACCAAAAGGTGTTTTTTTTTTCTGATTGAGGTCAGTCAGGTATTTGAAGAACTTGTGATGTTTATCACATGAGGGAGAAAAAGAAAATATTGAATTATCCAACAACAAAACCTAATCCAGCAGTTCAAGTTGATATTTACCTCTACTTTTTTTATTGAAATTACCAAGTATTTCTGGGAAAGTGTTGACAGACAGTCAGTAAAGATAGACTGAACTACAATACAAAAAATAATAAAGGGGTTAATTGTTTAATTTAAATATAAAATATCAGTAATTTAAAAAGTGCTTTAGTTGTGGTTTAACATACATTTATTTATTTGTTAACATATATTTATTTTTATTTTTTTACAACATTACCACCTATTGCAGGGCTGAAAGACTGCACTCAAAAACAACCAAAATAATCCCTGGTGTTAGCATACACGCCACATACGAAATGCAACATTCGCTGTTTAGTGTGAATAATAAATTGCTGATATTTTGGGTCTCCCTATACCCTAAAATATACATAGAAATTTGACATTGCTACATTCCACAATGTCTGATTTGTGTTTGGCTTATTTCCTGTAGAAAGTCCTGCACGGGTCTTTTTCATTTGTTTCCTTTTTTTTTTTGTGGTAATAATATTGCTAAATATCTTAACTTGTTTGCAAACAACTAAACAATAGAGACAAACAGCAGATGTTTAATTTAATCTTATTAGTTCATTATAACTATTTAAAAATCACATAAAAATGAAAAATGTCAACAACCACTGCTAAAAAAACAGTGATGAAGAACCCACCTAAAAGGCCAAGACATATAACAAAACCAAACTGTTCTCCAAAGCAACCTTAATTGTTAATATATAGCTTCCTCATAATAATATGCATGTTTGAAAAACTAAAAATTTTATAAATAAATGAACCTTAACTAAAATACATCTTGCCATCAAAACAGTTTTATCTCAGTCCCTTTTTTATCTTTAGTATCTTTCTCTTTTTTATCTTTACTATCTTTAGTTTCCCTTTTGAAAATCTAATTTAAATGTTGTAATTATCAATCAACTACTCTCTAGTTGAGAAACTCTGGTAGCTATTTTCTTAATAAAATGACGATTTGATTTATGTATGTTTTATAGGTCTTATCCAACACTTCCACAAAATACATCACGTTTGGTGCCATTAATAAATTGTACAATACACGCAAAGTATTTTTATTCAAACTACCCTTGACCTTACTTATTACAGCGTTTGGGTTTAGATATTTCAGTTTTTGTATTATTTATATGAGGTTTCAATGGTCAATGTTAAAAGTATCTATAAAAAATTATATTTAATAATTTCAAATCATATAATATATTTAATATACATAAGAAAAAGTAGGGTTCCAAGGACTGATCTATATGGTACACCACAAGCAGACTTTTTGTAACCAATCTCTACAAACTTGAAACAACACTAAAGAAGTTTCAGTTTTGTTTGATTTTGGTGGCTAGTATGGACAAAAGCTGTAGTGGCCATGACAGATGTGTCATTCAACGAGCTGTAAATTGCCATATAATCACAAATCAAAATATTTTATGAAGGTTGAAAAGTTACTTAGTGTTGCTTTCAATAACTCCATGTGCTACTCCGCTTGTACCATAATTGATGAGCTTTTTTTCTATAAAGTTGAGTAATCTAATGAATTAAAGGTTTTTTGTAGGTCCAAAAATGCACTTACCAAATATTGCTTTTTATCTATTGCTGTTTAAAGTTCTTATTTTAGCTCAATTGAATTCATTTAATCCAGAGACAAATAGTTTTGCAAAAATATTTGACATTGTTATTCTGAGTTCTGTAATGTTATAGAAAAGGTTTTCTCTGAATACATAACAATTATCTGTGTTTATTATAGACGGAAGGGTCCGACCATTGTGTTTCTTGGTATTGTAATTTTTTCCTTTGCAATTTTTGTTGATTTTAATTCATTTATTTCAGTATTACTCAGTTTTCCTTGTTTTTTTCCCTCAGTCTCTGTGTTTTTTCACCTCTAACACTGTTCCAAATCCCCCTGATAAGAGCATCTGCATCCAGTGTCATTCCCCATCCTTTCCTCTATATATAACTCAGTTTTTCATTCTTTATTGCTAGCTTCTCATGTTACTCTGCTGTGCTCCATGACCTGCTCTTTTTGTGATTCTCCATGTAAGTAACCTTGTTTTTTTCTTATTTAAAACTCTGTTGTTTGCCTTGGTCAGTTTCTGCATTTGGCTATTTATTAACAAAGAAACATGACAGTTTGGAGAATTTAGAATTTGAAACTTTTCTTTTTTTAAATTTATTATTTCCTTCCCTTTTAAGTCTTAGTAATCTGCTGTCTTCAAAAAGTCGTGTTAAGTAAGCCACAAACCACCTGGTTGTCAAAAGACTGATAAAAGGTTGACTTGATGCTATAACAAGGAGTCTAACAGATGACGTAGTTTAAGAATTTATTTAGACTAAATTGGTTAAGGAGGCCAATTACTAAGATAGCTGAACAAATATCCTCCTCTAAAGATCGCAGGGGAATCTGTTTCGGTGTGCAAACAATCAAATTGACAAGTTTGTCTTTACATATTATAGAAGAACCGCCTTTAGGAAGACAAAAGTAAGGTTCCAAAAATTGGCTGTTTACAACTTCACATCTTTTGTACTGGTTAGAACCAGTTAAAACTACTAATAAAAAGTTTTTATTTGTATTATTACTAATATGACTCAGTGCATCATCAGTTGCTACCCTTGACCAACATGCAGAAGGAATTATGCTGATTTATTTGTCTATTTTAATCCATCTTGACCTGAAAAAACTTTTTTTTTTCACACCTGGAGCTTTGCTCCCTGGAAATACACATGAAAATTAATATCCAGCAACAGCAAAAGTTCAAATTCAGATAAATTTGAGCATGTCAGTAAGTCCAACTTTCTTTTAATATTTTATCGTCTAATGTCTAAAAGTAAATTGGATTATGAGATTATTATGAATAATGTAAGAAAAATCCAAGAAAATTTAAGCTTTTAATTTTTAGTGTGTATGTATACAGGTATTTAAAGCATACAGTAGAAAACAAAAAGGACTTAGTTTTAAAGAAATAACTATTTCTGTTTTGTTTTTTTTTGTTTCACCAAATTTAAATAATTTAAATACTAGAGTGCATCAGCCTGTTCTACATTTGAGGTTAGGGAGGCAGATAAGAATAGAGGAAAGCAAGTAGGATAGAGATAGGGTGTGTCAGGGTTTTGAGTTTTTTCCTCAGGTTGTCCACTGGAGGTTGCCAGAGTTCCAGTCTGGCTGGGGCGTTGGCCTCACCTGTGCATTTTCTGCACATGTGCATTGCATCACCATCATCACCTGAGCAGTACTTAAGAAGCGGTGAAACCACTACTCATTGCCGGAGTGTTAAGTTGCTACCGGTCACATTGTTATCCTCAGTGCCAGACTTTCTAGTGTCTACCAGTTTCTAGTAGTTTGTAGTTATTCTCAAGTAACTCTACTTCTCAGTCTTATTTATTTACTGTTGTTACCCTCTATAGTTTTTCCGTGTCTCTTACCTCATTACACTCCTCCGTATCTGCTTCCAGGACCTTCAGAGAATCACTGCCTCACCTTCCTCAGTTGCCGCCCTCCAATCATCTTTCTCAGCCTTGGTCACTGCTCCTCCTACTCAGCTCGATCTGCCCACTCCAGCAAGATCAAGAATCAAGAATCAGTTTATTTATATAGCGCCAATTTACAACAGATGTCGTCTCAAGGCACTTTACAAGAAAATCTATTAAAATCAAAGATACCTCATAAACAAATCAATTTGAAAAAGTTTCCAATCTAAGGAACCCCAGCAGATTGCATCGAGTCATTGACTTCCAGCATTCACTCCTCTGGAATCAGCAGACCAAAAAAGTGGCTTGTGTTGTCGTTGACTTTACAGCAATCCATCTTACTGAGCATGCATGTAGCGACAGTGGAGAGGAAAAACTCCCCTTTAACAGGAAGAAACCTCTAGCAGAACCAGGGTCAGTACAAGCAGCCATCTGCCATGACCGACTGGGAGTTTGAAAAGACAGAAAACTAAATTAGATGCACAGGATACTGAAAAAAAAGAGTCTATAGCAGCAGTTGTAGAGCGTCACTGGAAACATCTCAGCCCATATCTCATCCAAGAAGCTGTCTCAGCTAACAGAACGCCAGTTCAGGTGTGGTTACTATGGAGAGAAGAACACTAAGAGATAAAAAAAGGTTAACAAGGTTGAAATAAATGTAACCAAGCAGATTGGACAAAGGAAGAAAGTAGCAGAGAGAGAAGTGGTCAGATTGTCCTCCAGCAGTCTACACCTATAGCAGCATAACTATAGAAATTTTTAAATAACCTAACCCTGCAGAGTGAGACATGTAGAAGGTAGAGCAAAGGAGAACCGTCTGTCAAGATTGAGTTCCTCCCCCAACCGGATTAGGCTGTCTTCTCTACCTCTTCCTAACTATAAACTTTACCAAACAGGAAGGTTTTAAGCCTAGATTTTGAACTAGACAGGGTGTCTGCCTCAGTGACTAAAGCTGGAAGCTGGTTCCACAGGAGAAGAGTCTGATAACTGAAAGATCTGCCTCCCATTGTGCTTTCAGAGATTCTAGGAACCACCAGGAAACCTGCAGTATGAGAGGGAAGTGCTCTGTTAGGGGCATAAGGAGTAATCAGATCTCTGATATACGATGGAGCTTGATTAGTGAGGGCTTTATATGTCAAAAGAAGAATCTTAAAATCTATTCTAAGTTTGACAGGGAGCCAATGAAAGGAAGCTAAAATTGGGGAGATATGATCTCTCTTTTTACGTTTCATCAGAACTCTTGCTGCGGCATTTTGGACCAACTCTAGACTTTTAATTACATTTTGTGAACTTCCTACTGCAATCAAGGAATCAAGGATTCATTGAATCAAGGAATTAAAGAATCAAGGAATTTTATTTGTCATCACATCACATGTGGTACATGAGGTGGGACGAAATTCTAATCCGCCTGTCCAGTTTACACCCTGATAGCAATTTTAAATACTATAATAAATTATAAGACCTATGCGAGAATAGGATTTGAACACAGAATCTACAATATGGGACTTCCGACATAGCAGCAATGAAAATTCGGAGTGCAAATACTATAATAAAATATAAAGAACTATACGAGAAATAGGATTTAACTACACAGAATCTACAATATGGAAACAGAATCTACAATATGGGACTTCGGACATAGCAGCAATGAAAATTCGGAGTGCAAGTGACATATTAATTGACATTTTAAAGTGACATTTTAAAGTGTGATATTAAAGTGAACAGTGCCGGGTAAATGCGAAAGTGTTTTTCATTTCTAACTGTCCTTGCGTGTGTTTGAGAGTCTCACAGCTTCAGGAATGAAGCTGTTTCTCAGTCTGGTGGTTTTACACTTGATGCTCCGCAGCCTCCTGCCTGAAGGGAGCGGGAAAAAGTGAGTGTGCTGGGTGTGTGGGGTCCTTCATGATGCCGGAGGCCCTCTTCCTGCATCTGGAGGTGTAAATGTCTGTGGTGCTGGGGAGGCTGATTCCAACAATTCTCTGTGCAGCCTTCACCACTGTCTGCAGAGCTTTCCTGTCTGCAGCAGAGCAGCTTCCATGCCACACGTTGATGCTGGAGCACAAGACGCTCTCCACCACACATCTGTAGAAGGAGGTGAGAACTGAGCTCCCGAGTCCAGCTCTTCTCATCCTCCTGAGGAAGTAGAGCCGCTGGTGCCCCTTCCTGACCAGAATGGAAGTGTTCTTGCTCCAGGTGAGGTTGTTACCCAGGTGTACACCCAAGTACCTGTAGCTGTTGACCACTTCCACCGCAGATCCTCCCATGTGTAGGGGGAGGTGCGCATGCTTGCCCCTTCTAAAGTCCACAATCATCTCCTTGGTTTTCTTTACATTAATGCAGAGGTTGTTCTCTCTGCACCAACCCTCCAGGTGTTCCACCTCCTGCCTGTAGCTGGACTCATCCCTGTTTGTGATGCATCCGACCACTGCTGTGTCGTCCGCAAACTTCACAAGATGACAGCCTGGGTGGATAGGCGAGCAGTCATATGTGAGCAGTGTGAACAGGAGGGGGCTCAGCACACAGCCCTGAGGGGAGCCAGTGCTGAGGGTGATGGTGGGGGAGGAGATGTTGTGAATCCTCACAGACTGCGGCCTGTTGGTCAGGAAGTCCAGGACCCAGTTGCAGATGGAACAGCTCAGTCCAAGTGAGGAGAGTTTATTAATCAGAGTCTGAGGAATCATGGTGTTGAAGGCAGATGTGAAGTCCACAAACAGCATACCGACGTATGAATCCTTCTGCTCCAGGTGGGTGATAGTCCAGCCTTGAAGTAACAAATGCATGGACTAGTTTTTCAGCATCTGTCCTAGAGAGAATATTTATAATTTTTGCTATATTCCCAAGTTGAAAGAAGGAAATCTTACACACCTGTTTTATATGGGAATTGAAAGACATTTCCTGATCAAAAATAACCCCAAGGTTCTTTACATTGTCACCAGACGCCAACCTGATGCTATCCAGGTCAAGTGGCTGACTAAGCAATTTCTTTTTTAGAGGTTCTGGTCCAAACAACTTCTGTCTTTTCAGAGTTCAAGAGCAGAAAGTTTAAAGTCATCCACATATTATGTTATCTAGACATGGCTGTAATCTACCAAACTGACTGGATTCATCAGGATTTATTGATAAATACAGTTGTGTATCATCAGAATAATAGTGGAAATTAAAACCATGCTGTCTGATGATTTTACCAATAGGGAGCATGTATATAGTAAATAGAATTGGGTCAAGTAAAGAACCCTGTGGTACTCCACAAGTAACCTTACAATGAGGAGAATATTTGTCATTTAGATGAACAAACTGGGATCTAATATGATTTAAATACAATTTAAATCAGCCTAGTGCTGTTCCCTTGATCCCAACAGTGTGTTTGAGCCTTTCTATAAGGATATTGTGATTGACTGTGTTAAAAGCAGCACTGAGATCTAACAGAACTAGAATAGACACGAGTATACTGTCTGAGGCCTTGAGAAGGTTTCTTAAGTAGGGGTTTTATTACAGCTACCTTAAGAGCCTCTGGTACATAACCATTCACTAATGACAAATTAAATCATATCCAAAATGGGGGTAACAATAATAGGAAATACGTCTTTGAACAATTTTGTCGGGATTGGATCCAACATGCAAGTTGAAGGCTTAGATAAAGAAAATATTTTTGAAAGCTTAGAAGGTTCAACTGGAATAAAAGCACTTCAAACAGAAATCAGGCTCCAGAGCCACATTCAGTGCCTCATTGCTTACTGAGGTAGTAGTTATGTTTGGTAGGATGCAATCAATTTTAATCTTAATAGATTCAATTTTATGAATAAAGAATTCCATAAAGTAATTACAGCTAACAGTTGGAAGAATGGATTGTATAACAGAGTTTTCATTTCTCGTAAGTTTAGCAACTGTATTCAAAAGAAACCTAGGATTGTTTTTATTCTCCTCTATTAATGATCTAAAATATGCAGTTCTAGCTTGTCGCTGTGTCCTTTTATATAGAAGCACACTGGTTTTCCAGGATAAATAGGAATCCTCTAAAAGCGAAAACCGCCATTTCTTGTCCAATTTCCTGGTATTTCCCTTCAAGGTACAAAGTTCTGAAACCAGGGGGCCAACCTCCTATGAGTAATCACTTTCCTTTTTATGGGGGCTACGTTGTCTAATGTTGTACGCAATGAGGACGTAATACTATGAACAACAGCATCAATCTATGTAGGGCATGAAATTAATTTGTTGCCCTCCACTGTGTTTCTCTGAAATATTGAAGAAATTAGAGGTGGAATGGATTATTTAAAGGCTGTAACAGCATTGTCTGATAGAAACCTACTATAAAGACATTTTTTTTCAGATTTTGAGTACTCAGTGAAAAAGAACTCAAAAGTTATCAAAAAATGGTCAGAAAGGAGAGGGTTATGAGGCAGTACTGTAACTTTTTCAAACTCAATCCCATAAGTCAGCACAAGGTCTAAAGTGGGACCAAGAGAGTGGATAGGTTTTTGGATTTTTTGAGTGAAGCTAATTGAGTCTAAAATGGGAGTAAAGGCTACATTTAGGCTGTCATTTTTGGTGTCAACGTGAATGTTAAAATCTACACCTATAATGATTTTATCAGTGTTATCACTATTTCAGATAAAAAAATCTGAGATTTGATCTATAAATTCAGAGTAAGGACCTGGCGGATGGAACAAAATAAAAAAAGAAGTGGTTTAAGTATTTTAGAGGTTGGATGAAGAAGGCTAAGGGTTAAATGTTCAAAAGAACTATAACTGTTAGTCAGCCTGGGATTAATTAATAAATCTGATTGAAAAATGCTTCCTACTCCTTCACCTCTCCCAGTACATCAAGGAATGTGAAAGTTTGAATAATTAGATTGAGTTGATTCGTTGATACTGACATTATCCTCTTGCTGCTGCCAGGTTTCTGTGAGACAAAACAAATCAATTTGATTACCAAGAATTAAATAATTAACTAATGGACTTTGGGAGAGAGATCTGATGTTCAATAAGCCACACTTAATAGTTGTACATTTTTGTTTCATCTGAGCTCTTTTTAGATTGATCTTTAATCTATTTGGTTTTGGCCGTGGGCAAGACACCGTCTCAATGGGATGATGGGTAGGTAACTGTGGAGAAGCCGGAGAGAGGAGTTCTAAACTACTACTCTGCTTCCTTGTCTGGACCCTGGTTTGTCAGTAATTTGGAGAGTCAATAAATTCGGACATACTTCTAGAAAGAAGAGCTGCTCCGTCCAAAGTGGGATGGATGCCGTCACTCCGGATCAGACCAGGTTTTCCCCAAAAGGTTTTCCAATTATCAATGTAACCCACACCATTTTCTGGACACCACCTAGATAAGCAGCGGCTGAATGACAACATGCGACTAAACATGTCGTCATTGGTCCGATCAGGCAGGGGACCAGAGAAAACTGCAGAGTCCGACATTGTTTTGCAAACTCATACGCCGAAGCAACACTGATTTTAGTGACCTCCCATTGGCGTAACCGGGTGTCATTACCGCCAGCGTGAACAACAATCTTACTGTATTTACAATTATCCTTAGCCAGCAGTTTGAGGTATGATTTTATATCTCCTGTTCTGGGCCCTGGCAAACATTTGACTATGGTTGCTGGTTTCTCTAAAGCAACGTGTCTGACTATGGAGCTGCCAATTACCAGAGTCTGTTTCTCAGCGGGTGTATCGCTGAGTGGGGAAAATCGGTTTGAAACATTAGTAGGTTGGTGGTGAGCCAAAGGCTTGGTTCTGGGACTATGCTTTATGCATACAGTCACACAGCCAGGCTGCTTACCCAGCTGCATGGGAACTGCTAGAGGATCACTATGGCTACCTGTTCTTGTTGGCTCCACGCTAGCTAATGGACCTCGGCTATTTGCGGGTGTTTCAACAGCGCTGAGCCGAGCTTCCAATTCACACACCCTAAATGCTACATTTAATGCACGTACCATTATCTCTGAAGGAGGCAGAGGAATAACTAAACATCTGACACTCCGAGCAGGAAAGAGGAGAAGCACAGAGAGAAGCCATAGCACCACGAGAAGCGATGTGATTGACGTGAAGGTGTTTTTAGAATTAGCTAGAAACGTCTCACTAAAGATAATTCTGAGTAACAAGAGAACGCACTGAGCTGGCAGACGCTAACAGATGCTAACAGACACACGTGCCACAACAGGAAGTGACGTCGATACGCACCACAGTCACCAGTTAGATGCAGACCTCGTGGTCAACCAAGCATCTAACATAGCCTAGAAACTCAAGCCCTCTCAGTCCTCCTGTCATTATCCCGTTCACTATCTCAAGTAAGTCCACCTCTCAACATAACCACTTACCGTCGAGCCCCTGTTCACCATCTCTGTCTCCTCTCCAGAAGCCGCCCGGTCTCTCGCGTCGTTTCCAGCAGTTCCCCTGCCGCTGCCTTGCCGTTTCCCCTCTGGATCCCCCTTCAGGACAGACCATCCACAATCTATCAATAAATATATTATTACTTTAACTCCTGAGGGTCCTCTGTTTATGTGGGTCAGAAAATTACTCTTCATGACAGGGTGCACTCGGTCTACTCAAGAGTATACTCAAAAGTTCCTGGCTGAATTCCTCTATTTGTAGAGTGAGCTTGAGGATTGTCTTTTTACTTCTTAATGGTGTAAGGGATAGGGTGTGATGAGTGCCTATGCTTATGCACAACACAACAGTTCAGATTACCTTGGGTTCTTGAAGTATCTGAACTGTATCCTGATACCCAGATACCGGATTTATCTGGGTTTTCAGCGGTATTCGTGAGGAACTTTAGTGTTCTTACTCTAAAGACAAATTATGCTTGGAATTTGTCTACTGCAATAGGCACTGGATATCCAAAATAATGTATGAGCCAAAGATAGGTCATAACTGCAACTGGAATCAGGTCACATTGGGCCAATGTTATGGACAAATGCTGTGTTCAATAACATTGTGGTTAATAGTTGTACTGCTTTGCAGGCAACCATGGCCCTAAGGTAAATGATTGATTTTTATCTCTTCATAACCAAATCAGGGGTGTGGGATTGCTATATATTGGAAACTTATTTGACTAGAAGGGCAGAACTGTCAACTACTTAGTACCAGGTAGTTAATTGGAGCTGATAGCAAGCAATGCAAAATTTACTTTCAGGCATTTTCTTAGGTAGCAGCCTATTACCTGCTTTAGACAAAGTCTATAAGAAAGTGTTGTCTGAAAGAGCTTAGTTTTATGTTTGTCAAGGTCTTTAAATACACTAAATGAACTGTGTTTGTTTTTGTATTAGATTATCTTCCCACACTTTCTCTTTTTTGTATTATTCTGTTTAGATATTCAAAACACATGTAAAGAAGGAACATAAACGCGCTTTGTTTGTTTTTTGTCAAAACAGATCTGCTTACAAATTGTGCCTCTGCAGCCTCTGGCAGCTGACCAGCACTGACCCAGACAGCCGGATGTAATTAGAGTTCCAGATGCCAGCCTGTCACAGTAGCACGGCGATGATGATGGCTCTATGTAGTTATAGTAGTTGCAAAAACATACACACAAACAGGTGTAAAAGGGATGAAATATATCTGTTAACAGAACAATGTAAGAAGCAGAATACAACAAAAACTGTTTACAAATGTTATAGCATTAAACAGTGTTGATGATAAATTGTAGTATATTATAGTTCTTTATAGCTTCAAAAACCAAAGAAAATAATTCTTCTTAATAGTTTTTTATGCAATACTTTAACCTAAAGTAACCTTAAACAGTGTTAGTAAGAAATTAGCAGTTTTTAAATTGCTAAAATACAAATTTTGGTCAACATGTGATCATTTGCAAATATTGCTTAAGGCAAGAAACATTTTATTACACAAAATTAAAAATTTGTTACAGATACTCTTAAATTTGAGCAGGAAAGTTATATATATATATATACATATATATATATAAACTTTCCTGTTCAAGTATCTGTTACATATTTTAAATTTTGTGTAATAAACTTTTTCTTGCCTTAAGCAATATTTGCAAATGACCACACGTTGGCCAAAATTTATATTTTACCAATTTAAAAACTGCAAATTTCTTACTTACAATGTTTTAGGTTACTTTAGGTTAAAGTATTGCATAAAAAAAAATACTAAGAAGAATTATTTTCTTTGCTTTTTGAAGCTATAAAGAACTATAATATACAACAATTTATCATCAACACTGTTTAATGCTATAACATCTGTAAAAAAAAGAATTTGTATTCTGCTTCCTCCATTGTTATATATATATATATATATATATATATATATATATATATATATATATATATATATATATATATATATATATATATATATATATATATATATATTACACAAGCAGAGGTTGTGTAATATTTACAATCAGTCAGTGGTATGGTCTACACCTGTTTACTCTTGCAGGTTTGGAGGGGCCAGTATCTCCAGCAGCATTGGGCAAGAGATGCATACACTCATGACAGGTCACTCGTCAGGGTAACACAGAAACAAACAGGTCAAAAAACCATTTACACACACACCCACCCACGTAGTCAAACACCTAACCCTAAAACAAAACTTGTCCACATAGGGACCATGCTTTGGTCCCCTCAAGGAGAAGTCGGTCCTTGTAAGAATAGTATTTGGTAAAAAAAATTGTCTCCCCACCGAAAAAATACATAGACCATTTACACAGTCATATTTTAGACTTGGAGAGGAAAACCAGAGTACCTGGAGTGAGCAAATGCACGCACAGGGAGAACATGAAAAATCCAGGCATAAACAGAATGAAAGCAGGTCAGCATACACAGCTGGCAGGAAAGCATTACTATCAACCATACCCCCAATGCAACACAGCAACAAACTGGTTAGGAAAAACGTGAGTGTTGTCTCTTGTTCTTTTACATCAGTGTAAAATACTGGTAAGCAAGATTATTATTTCCTATATACTAATATATTTTCAAAAAATCTTCACTGAGGTGACTTACATATAAACTGGGATTTTAAGAAATAGCTTTTAAATCTCTCTGTATGCTTTAGTTTGTTTAGTATCCGAGCAACTGCTCTCTTACGTCATTTTTCCTGACTGCCTGTGTTCACCCAGTTTGAACTAACATGTGCACAAGAGAGCCAAGATCAAACAAAAGGTTTGATTAAATCCAACACTGGAAGATGTTTTTTTTTTTTCTCTGGATATGATTTCATCTACACATTTAAAATTATGAAGATATTCTTTTCAACTTAAAGTAGCTTTGAACAGTTTAAAATTGAACAGCTAAATAGAACAAAGTGTTTATAATTAAAAATAAAAAGAACATTTAAGTTGTTGAAAGATACGCAGTTTACCACTTACTTGCACTTATGAGCATGTAACAATTTACCCTATGAAGGGAAGGGGTGTTGAAAGGGTATAAATTTTTAAAGGTAAATAAATGTTTCTGTAAGATGAGTAACTAAATGGTTCAGTATTCAAAGAGTAAATTTAAGAACAATTTAAAAGTTTATGCAATTATTCTGCTTCTTTTTTTTTTTTTTTTTTTCGCACGATGCTATAATATGTTATCTATGCTATCTGTCTAGCTCTTTAATCCTATTTCCACATGGTGTTTTATTCAGGATGCATGAATTGTGCCCAGGGAATGCAGTTCTCCTGACAATTAATCAAATATTTTAATCTTACCTATTAAACAAACCAATTAGAATAGAAGAGTGTCCGTAAAATGATACCCAGAAAAAGAAGCTCTTGACTGCGTTGCCCAAACTTTGACTGCAGAGGATGTATGTCCCTTTGACTTTAGCTGAAGAAGCAAACATCAAATACAAACAGATTAGGTTTAGAGCAACACTAAGTAATTTTTCAACCTTCATAAAATATTATCATAACTTTTGTGATTATACATCAACTTACAACTTCTTGAATGACACCTCTGTCATGGCCCCAGGGGGTCCGTATCGGCACTAAGAAACTTGGATAAGGGTGTCAGAAACCCTGACACACAAAACAAGTACAAATGTGCTGACTGCTTTCTGGCATACGTCTATTCCCCCGTTTCTTACATTCAACATCATCATATGACATTGTTTCACCACAATTAGATTAGTTACCTCATCCCTTATTATCCTTCACACAGTCACTGGAAGCAGACATGTACTTCAATCTAACTGCAGGTGACCGGGAGATTAGGATTTTACTAAACTACGCATCGGATTCCTGTGGGAAATGCAGTCAACCTTCAGGCAAAACAACAGTGTTTGTGTCCACTGGCTGCCAAATTCGACCAAAACTGAAACGTATTCAGTGCTGCTTTAAGGTACCATATGTAAGTAGGAACTTGTATTTGTATTTCTTTTTTGTATAACTAACAGAACTAACAGAAAACTATTCCTTGACATGTACGAAGTAATAAATGTTTTTCCTGTCAAGTTTGAGTTGTTCCTAATTTGTAAGAAAATAATGATGTCTATTGAGCAAAACCCAAAAATAACACACACTGGTACAACCGCTTATGAAATGTTGACATAATTGTTTCAAAGCCATAAAAATTAATAGCAGCTGATTCATCAACTGTTCTTTTAAAGTCCAATTCTTAAACAGACAAATCTATCCAAACACAATATTTTCCTAATTTTGCTCACTCCCAAGACATTACAACAGTGTTAGCGATCTTCCTCATTGGGTCTGTGTTGGAACTCAAAACTAATTTAAAGAGGAATATACAGAGCTCAGAAAAAGGGTTATATTTAATTTCCGTAACAAATGAGGTAAAGTGAGAAATTTTATAAGGTTCCTGCTAAACTACCTCTAAAACCTAGTTGAACATAACATTAAAACAATCCTAAAGAAATTATAAAAATATGAGTGGAAAATTTTTTTTTTCACATTTAGTATTGTTTAGTAGTATAATATAGAGTATTACTTAATTAAAGCAAAGTTTTGTAAAGTCCTCCACCATTCTCCCTAAACCCAAAAGTATTTCCCCCAAAAAGTATTTCCGGCCCTGAAACTGTGTTTGAGAAGATTTACAGTGGGTTGTGTTCTGAAAGCAATCCACCTCAGCTGAAAACCTTCTGGATGTAATACTTTGAGCAAAACAGATTAAGTATCCAAAGACTAAATGTAAGAAGTAACAGGTTTTGTTTTGGTAACAAGTCAGAATCAACTTAAATATTATTTTCAATTGGGAAGGGCGGCAAGGTCTTTTTTTTCATGTACAGTTCAATTAAATGGTTCCAAAGGTCAAAAGCAAATATAGTGGCCTCACTCACTGGTCATACTTCACCATAAACAACACCATGTGACAGGGGATGGCCTTGGTAATGTAGCTCAGTGTCAATAAATTGGCTCTTGCAAGCTTCTTTTCAGTCCAGCTGCTTCTCCATGGTGCCAAGACTGAGCCCTTTTGAAAGCAGTTAACCTCTTTCTCTTCAGTTTGCTAGAGTGATTGTTAAAAGATGATCATGGGTGGCTGAGACAAACATTTAACTTAAAGTGAATTATTAACGGAATGAATGAAACCCAGCCACTTTCGGGTTTGATATTATTCAAGTGTATCAACCGTTAATGTTGGCATTACTGATGAGATTTTTTTTTTCACATACTATTCAACTTACTCTGTTTGGTTTCCAAATAAATCTAGAGTTTTAGTAATACTGTGGCTGCAAATAAAATATCAACATATCTGCCATCCTTTAATAGCATAATAATGTATCTTTCTTGTTTCACAGACCACCTAAAGAAAAATAGTAAGCAGTCAAATTACATTGATGCACCAAAGAAAATACATTAGGATTAGGGTAAGGGAATATACTACTAATATAATTTTTAGTTACTAAACAGAGTGAGAGTGTTCTAACGTAATAAAAGATTAATTTAGTTTTACATGAAATTTGTTGTACACCTTCCTATCTATGACACAGCTGGAAGGTGCGTCAGAGCATGATGCACTTTATTATCCTCTTTCATAACACCCTCTACCCTGACAACACCCTAACATAATAATGGAATAATAAATCTTCCTATTCTACGCACTTTTCTGATTTTATTGAGAAATGAAAATTGTATGCTGAAATAAATTGATCCAAGGGAGAATAATTTGCTTGCGTGATCTCAGAGATGAAACAATGATGAAAGAACTCTATCCAAATCTGCTCTTTCATGTAAAGGATAAAATGAAAAATAAAAATAAAATGAAACAATGCAGTAATGCAAACATATGAAGCTGCTTTTTTCCTGGGATGCTATTCCAAGTTTTAGAAAGCAATTATACAACTGGTGCAGGTATCTTAAATGATCTAATTAGAGACCCTAAAGAGTGCAGAGCTCTGTCAGTGAACAGTGCTAGAGGTACTGATGTAGCCTTAGGCCACTTTACCTCTCAGATGTTAAATTACCGCTAATATAAAAACAAGAACAGTTCTCTCTGAACGCAATTCTAAAAATAAGAAAATGAAAAACCTTTGGAGAGCATGTCTGAGGAAAAAGTGACAACCTTGGTCATCCAAACACGGAATCAAGTAACATAAATATGTTGCAGAAGTGTAAAATATTACACATGTGTTTACTGCATATTCAGCTGACTTCAAAATGTCTAAAAGTCTCTGGAGACATAAAATTACACAAGAAAAACTAAGATCAGGACCAGCTAGGATTATGGATTATGTTTTGTATTTATTGATAAAAAAATGCAGCTTTTAAAAGAGAGTATCTGGATCAAAACAGCTAAAAAATGGGACCAGACACCTTTGGGTTAAGAGTAAAATGAAAGGATCCAGCCAGAAGTAATAGAAACAGAGGAACTTAAAAACTAAGGAGCCTAATTTCTAGACAAAAACAGGTGGTTGATCGTTAATAAGTATTAGTGTACTTTAATCCAAACACTTAACCGTTTCCCATTTAAATCTAGGCAAGCTGTGTCAATGTAGCAAGGCGCCACTTAAAAATAATTTCTCCCTTTTTATCTAGTTTCAGATTTAAATGTACACGGATACTCAGGTTTTCCCAAATTTAGCCCTCGCAAATCTTTATGTGTGTCACACAGATTTTGATGGTACAGTCAGCTAATCTCTAATCTGCTAGTGTTTTTATCGTCTTTTTTAACACATAGCCTGAACTAAGACATAGTTGGAATGATTGTTGTTTTGAGAAAATGTCACATTTGCTAATTAAAAAAGTTTACACTCTGTACTATTAGCTGTGAGAAGAGGCGTGTCAAACCTAATCAACATGGTACCGTTTTCTTTCCTCCTCTAAATGACCCATAGCACTGGACTCACTGTGCTTGTGAAGAGGGCGATTGCAGTGATTGTTTACAGACCCTGTCAGTAAGTCATTCATGTCTGGCCATAATGAGCCCTGATGAGGCTACGTGAGGAACAGCAGGCAGGTTCGGTTATCAAAAAATGCTGTTTCTGGAATGGTATGCATTCACAGCTTTAATCTCAGATGGTGACAGTGGGATGATGAATGAGCCACAGTTTAATATCACCGTTTATATGTGTTGTGTTTAAGTGCTTGTTGCTATGTTTAAATTGTCAAAAAGCATTATCTTTATTTTGAAGTGTTTGTGGAAGAATTAGGTGCCACAAAGAAACTTGTATCTCCTTCTCAAAACCATAATCATAAATTGTTAAGAGATATTGAAACAGGTGATGTGAAAAATGTAGAAAGGTCTACAAGCATTCACATTTTCTATGATCGCTCAGATTAAATCCGTAAATTCTTTTTTCAATTGCAGTTAGCGCGGGGAAGAGCTATTTCAACAAATACTTCTGGTTTTCAGACCCTGGAGAATCATTTTTATAAAGAACAGACACAGTGTTGTGGTGTAAACGAGGGCAGAGGACACTTCTGAAAATGATTAAAAGTAAATAGTTGCCATGCAAAGTGAAATAAATAAACAATACTAAAATGCAGTTATGTTTACAAGATATGTTTGGGAAAGTGAAATTGTGGTCGTGTGGTTTGAAAACTCTTCAGACTGAAGAGAAACCCCAACCAGCACAAACTCAACATCCAGGTTTGGAATCAAAGCTGCTTTGATGGCAGGTAATGTCTTGGTAATATCAGTGACACTAACATTTTTCAACAATTACAAGCAACATGGGTCTATTATAAAGCCTTATATGCAAAATTGGACTATCTTTTAGAGAAGTAAAAAGTAAGCAATATTTCTGTCTCATAAATACTTAACGAGATCTCATTTTAAGAAGAGAAGAGTAAAATTAGACTATTTTTTACAGATTTTTGTTTTTTAATGAAATTTTAATTTGCTCTTTTTTATGCTATAATGAATGTTCCTGCACGTGTACTTGTTGCTGCGTGTGTGTGTCCATTCGCAAGTAACTAAACAGTCACACAAAGTCCCCCATTAACCTGTCAGGAGATGTGTAATTTGGAACATTAAGCAGCAGTCGTCTATTTAGTTGTAAATGAAAAAGATGTTTCAGCCCATTTTCCTCTGAACAAAAAATCTACATTTAATGATCTTGGTAAGGAAATGTTATATTAGTATAGTAGATTTAAAACCCAACTCTTTACAATGAAAAAAAAAACTAAATAAAGGAAACATGGTAAAATTTAAACATTAAAAAGGTGTTTATTGTAACAACAGCTGGCTAATACATGCCAGTCATGTAACAAATGTAGTGATCTGAACAGACAGTAATTTCCAAATACTGGATTATTATTAAACCTTCACTTTAAAGGTTTGACTTGAATGATAAAGTGACTTGAAGAAACCAATAGTTAAAACAAAGCAAACCTAAAAAATACATTAAAACCCTTAAGAAGCAATATTTCCAGTAAAGCATCCATACAGAGAAAGGTTTTATTATCAGGTGATTGAAATTGAAATATTAGTACACCTGTAATCAAATGGAATTCTGAAAAAAAAAGTGTTTAAGCCTTCAAACGGTAGACTGGTGTGGAGGAGAGTAACCCAAAACATAAAGCAAGCACTACAGTGGAATGATTTAGATAGAATGGTTAATACCAAAAAAATAAAAATAACATTTGAAAACAATATTTACAGATTCTATCTATTCAGTCCAACTGACCCTATGTTGTTTACACAAAATACAGACATCTACCTTGAATCTATGTCAAAACAAGGGTGGTTCTACAAAGTTTAACAGGCAATCCTTGGATAATTTGCATTCCACATCATACCTTTGCATAGCAAGTGTAGATGACATTTTATTTTGGCCTGCACTGTGGGGCGAACAAAAAGGTGACACTGGCTGGTTAGGATGTAAACAAAGATTTTTATTATTAAACAATATTATAAGTTTAAAGGGAAAAAAATCTTCGTCCTCTTTATTTCCTACTACCCTGCACATGGCCAGGATTAGCTGCCAGTAAACAGTGCTTCAGTCCATTAGCACGTGTACAGATGAATTGAAGCACATCTACACTGTACACTAAACACTGGTTATGGTAGATTTTCTTTTATTAAAGTCACATGGAAGACAACCACATAAAGCTCAGGGCTACAGTTACAGTGCGTCACTGGCTTAATGAGGTTAATAACAGTCACATAGACAAATTCAGTTTGAATCACATGTTTTTTTAATAGCGTTTATAAGAGTTGTGTTTGTATTTCAGTGACATACACAGCACGCATGATGACCGGTGCTCTGTAGCCGTTGGGGACATATTGAATCCACCAGCATGGAAAACAACATATCTCAGGGGAAAAGTGTGAGGAAGTGATAGTAAATAAGAAAAATGATGTCACGTCATCCTGCACCTTATTCCAATAATGGTGGCCTCTTTTGGTCTAACAGTTGTTTAAATAAATAAGATATATAGTATTTGATTGTATATCTTTATTTATATATTTAACAAACTTTCAAAATGAAAAGTTATTTTGAAAGACCTCTTGAAAATCGTTCGGCAGCATTTTATTTGAACAGCTATTATTTTTGGGCCTTAGAAGATTCTCTGAAGATACTTTAATGATGTGATGTACAAAGAATATAGTCTGAGTTATTTTTTTGGGTCTCAGGCTCTTGTCAAAATTTGTCTTTTAATTAGGTATGCATATAGCGTCATATTACATTAAAGGTAATCCCAAGGTTTTTATACCTTTTGTCCAATTATATTTTTCTAATCTGGTTCAAATCGAATCTATTAGTAATTCACTTACATTATAATACAGTACAGTTAAAGTCAGATTAAAAAAACCTAGTTGGTTCAATTTATTTGTTCTAAGGGAGCCATTTATAATTGATTGCATCAAGTTGTTGACTTTGCAGTAATCCATCATTCTGAGCAAGCATCCGGCTAAAGTTTAGCGTTTTTATAACGTTGTAGTCTAAACCTGCATCCTGCTCAACTATTTGTAGATTTAGCTGAAGAACTTTTTGGCAATTAGGTCTTGCAATCTTAAAGACTTATCACCAAAGATAAATCACAAAAATACCAGTCAAAAAAGCTGCCAAGCAAAACTGTGAAAAAGCTGAATCTGTCAAACAAATATGATCTAAACCAGCCTGGATGCTTTACAAAGGAAAATATTCAATGTTAAAATGCCCCTTGCTGCTTTGCCCCTGAACAAAACATCTCACCAGACATCTGCTATGTTTGTATTTGTGGATTCTAAATAAAACAAATATTATTAGCATTTTATTTCTGGAACAACCAGCGTTTCAGTAACTTGATATAATAAGGAAAATCTGCAAGCATATCTGGACCAGATGAACCGCTTCTGTCAGCTTTTCTGACTCCAGACTGATTGACTCATTGATGATCAAGGCCATACAGGAACACTACCATTTGTTGCAAGACTCTCTGTTGTTTGCTTCTTGATACAGCTTTTTATTTATTTAAAATGTGTATTTTGGGCCTTTTCCGCTTGCTACAAAATGAAACACAGATTAAACGTCATGTGTTTACGAGGGTATACAAATTAAATTAATCTGATGTATTTTAAGAATATCTTTACATTTTTTTTTTTTTTTTCCAAGAGCAGGCTCTCAGATAGACTTTGTGGCATGTGTGCGAGTTTGGGAGTCTAAAGGTTTTAAGATAGCATCAGAATGTCTTTATAAGGATTCTGGCTGGAGTGATTGAAGATCCCAGATTATCACGGCTTCATTACACAATCAGCAATACTGTAAATATTTTGGTAGGGTTATTTATAAAAAGACAGGAATTAGTTTTCTTTTAAAAATCTGAAAATTGTGTAAAGCAGCAATCACCTATATGAACGTTTTTTTTTTTCTTCTGATTTTATTTGAAGGGGGATTTTGCTTCTAAATTAAATACAAAGTAATGAAAACCAAATGTACAATATATAAGCTGTACAGAGTGTGCCTGAAAAATGTCCAGGTCTCAAGTACACTAAGGGGGCTATTATAGACTCCCCATGCAAGCAGCAAGAGCTGAAACTCAGACGGGATAAACTGTTTCTCAGTCACGGCTAACGCCAAGAGCAATAGTTGCACTGCATCTTTCCCTGAGCTCCTTATTTTCTTGCCTAAACCGCATTCAGCCTGCTTTTACAAATCACCACCGACCACTGATACAGCCTCCTTTTTTTACTGCTTATTGTGTTCAAACAAATCAAAGCACATTTTTTAATGGAGAACAAGTAGTGTGTCTGTGTTTCTTCCCTTGAAATGATCGTTGTCCTCTCTGGTTCCATTAATGAATGAAACAGAAATGAAAATTTATCGGTTTGTATAATTGTGATATACTAATTATTATATTGCTGCATTTGCCAATTATGGATCTTAAAGACATCTAAGTTTTCACTGCAACACTGATTTAAATCATCACCAACATGCTGAAGCCAAGTGTAACAGTGAATTAGACTCTATCACCATCTTGTGTTTGGAATGAGATCTGGTGAAAATAAAGTAACGTCCCTATAATATGAATATTAAATTTAGAAGTTTGTAAAATCTGTAGCCTATTGGATGATTTGAAGTCAGATATATACATGTACTTTAATTAAAAAAAGACATAACCATTTCTGCCCTACTTTTAGTAAAACACGGACACTGTGTGGAAAGATTTTAGCTACGTCTTAAGATGTCTGATAGGACATTAAGCTTGGGTCTAAATTGTTCTTTCAATTAGA
>JAVLVB010000668.1:4587999-4629567 GCA_032876305.1 Orestias chungarensis | reverse complement strand
GTGTGTGTGTGTGTGTGTGTGTGTGTGTGTGTGTGTGTGTGTGTGGGTGTGTGTGTGTGTGTGTGTGTGTCTGTGTGTGTGTGTGTGTGAACAAGGTAGTTTACAGGCCTGACTCGGTTCCAAACGTTATGTATTAATAAATGGGTGTAAATTTTAATAAAGTTCATTTTGTGGTAATCCTAAATGATCCACAATAGGAAAGGTTTAGCTTAAGTTTTGTCTGACAGAAAGTGTTACTTATTGTTTTAAGTGTGTAAATCTATTATATCAATTAGATACATAATCTAACAAACATTGTTTTGTTTTTGTGCTTATCAAATGTAAACAGCAAATCTTTAGTACTGTTTTCCGTTCCACTAAAGCCTTTCCAGTGTAAGGCGAGGCCTGTCACCTAAATTCAGTTTTTAAGTGATTTAAAATTGACAGCCATCTCAATGCCTTGCTCTTGAAATGATTTATTTTCGAAAATGACTGTTTGAACAGAATTACAGTGCAGGTGACATTTGATCTGGACACCTCAGAGTAGTTTTTGACTGAATTATAGATGAATGATTCTTTTTTTGACCAATCTAATTTAGAAATGCTAACAAAATAAAATAAAAGTATGTCATTGTTTGAATATCCTTTAAAATGTTGACGGCAAATGTATGAATGTATGTATCAGTTTTCATGACCTGCACAAGAAAGGGTGGGTTTATAAAAAACAAAAAAGACAGTTAAGAGTCAGTTTAAAAATCCCAATTCACTTTTATACATTCAGCCACGTTACTTTATTTTGTTCAAAATATGAAAGCAATATGTTTTTGTAAACTTAATACAAGTAGAAAAGAAGAATAAAATACGTTGCTTAAAACACTTTTGCTGTCAAATGGCCTGCATAGGTCCACCTCAAGTTCTGACTGTTTTTCTCAGACCCAGTATGAAGTTGGCGGGAAAAGTGAAACCAGAAAAAAGATAAAAAGGTGATAAACAACCACAGCTTCAATTGATCAATGGTACCACTTTAGAGAGAGGAAAAATCCTGTGGTCAAAGAAAAGAGCAAAGTCTGGCCATTGAGCAATTATAACTCTATACAACTTTTATCTAAGAGTTTGTGATTTCAGTCATACAAACAGTAACCTTTACACAGACTTGGTCAGCAAAGTTGTTATTATGTTTTTCTTAATTTGAATTTGTGGATTATTGCTCCGCCCACATAAAACTGATGAAAATGAATAGCAGGTAAATACTGTATTATTTGTGTGTCCATATCAAGGGTGAAGTTAGGAAACTCACTGCATGAATGGAAAATCACCACAAACAACCTGAGCGATTAGGATTTCTAAATACAATGAAGGGGAATATTCTGCAGGAGACAGCCGGAGACAGCTGAAACCCTGGCCGTTGTTTAAGAACATTGATTTTAAACTGTAGGCACTCAATTCCCTCAAAGCTATAAAATAGGAATGCTTATTCATGATGATTTTTACTTGAAATTATATTTGAACTTTTATGTAACAATTATGTATTTTATTGCAATTATTTGTTTTATTGCAGCATTTGTAAATTATACTGGTCAAAAGTGTGTAAGGTGGGGGAAAAAAAGAAGGTAAAATTGTTAACAGATAAAATGGCCAGTCCTAAAGATTTTCCAAAATTTTAGACTTAAGATAAACAACAAAAATTACACTTCGGATCTTTGCTTTACGTTCATCTTCATCGGTCATTCAGTTGAAATTTAGATATGCCTTTTGGACCAAATTTGTCTTGTTACATAAGTCCACTTTTGCAAGTAAATATTGATCGAGAGGCAGTTCCGTGTCGTTTTTATTTATTGAGACAAAGGTCAGAGATTGCTCTGCAGCGCCTGCTAATATCAATTAATTTTCTTCTAAATTCAGGTTATAATCTAGGAGAGGTAAATCCAAGTTTGATTCTTTGCTAAAACAAAAATGATTCCTTTTTATATATCCCTTTTTAAGAAGGTTTTTAATGCTCACAATTACTATTTGAAGGTGTTTGGGACTTTAGAGAGTTAAAAAGGAATGGTCCTTGAAATTGCATTTGCAGTGTTAAAAATAACATTTTTATAAATACATTTAAATATGTTGCGCAAATGTTGAAGGAAAATCTCTGCATGATTTACAAAGCTGGTTATGAGACCTTTTCCTTTTAATATCTCAAAATTTTTTACATGTCTGCAATAGGATCTAATCTTATCTGTTTTGTGTTAAATATTATTGTTTTTAAAGACTTCAGCTTGTGTTTCTGTTTAAAAAAATGACTACACTTTTAAGACCATTTCTTAATTCAGTCCCAAAAGTAGATCACATGACTTTTACCAATCAGCCAAAGGTCTCCCTACTTACCAACCATATTGATCCTAAAGAAGAGGGGGCTGATAAACTGCATTGTGCAAGTCTGTACTGTAGCTGATTGGTTGGCGGATAGATAGGAGCAAAATCCTAGTTGTGACTAGCTGTTTTAGAATGATGCAGAGGTCGAGGGTTGTGTTTACTCTAGGTTAAAGGATGTGCAGGCCTTTTGTTAGTGGGTATGCTAGTCAGAGTGAGGGACTCTGAACAAGGGTATAAAGGGTAATCATTTTCCTCACTCCAGGCATCTTTCCTCTGTGCTTTGTGTGTGAGAAAGAGGCACAGAGTTAAGACAGGCCTTTACGATGAAGACCTGTGTCCTGTTCCTGCTGGTAGTGGGAAGCGTGTATTGCGCACCTGTTGAGCAGGGTGGCATCGAGCCAGGTTCTTGTGAAGATGCGGCAGCGGTGAGCGCTGCTCGTTTAGCTCTCAGCAAAATAAACCTTGATCGCTCAGAGGGCTACATCTTCAGCCTGCACCGCCTCTCCAATGTACACCTACAAAAACATGTAAGTAAAAACAAATGAGCTCTATTGATAATGCACTGTTGCTTGATTTAAGGTACAGTTTACTCCGTAAATTATTATATCCTAGACTGTAAAAATTGCACAAACATTACCAGGGCCTATAGATATTTTTTTGTTAAGTTATGTAGAAATCAGACAGTAGAAATAATTGTTGTTTGTTTGCTACAGGGAGAAACCGGAGTAGTTTATTATCTGAATCTGCATGTAGTGGAGACCAACTGCAGTGTTCTCAGTAGGAAGGACTGGAATAAATGCAAAGCTCGTTCTGATCCTGAGATGCCGGTGAGAACTTGAATCTTTACTCTCACACATGAACGCATGAGTAAATTCTGTCCTGCTGCTTGTTCTAAACTGTAAATCATCCATAAGTCTACAGATTTACATTTACATTTAGCAAATGCTTTTATCCAAAGCGACTTACAAAAATAGGGTTTAACATTGACCTACGACACAATTTACCTGCAATATGCTAGGAGAGGATTTAACATTAATGATAAACAGGTGAACACAGAAGGCCCAAGTTCAGGGCAAAAGACACTCTTGGAAGAGCTGGGTTCTCAAGGATTTCTTGAAGGTGGAAAGAGAATCTGATGCTTTGATAGTACACATAAGGTCGTTCCACCAGCGAGGAACTGCAAATGAGAAGAGTTTAGATTGACCTGCATGGGGCTTTGGTCGCGTTAGTTGGCACTTCTTGGAGGAATGGAGCGGGCGGGCAGTGACGTAAGGCTTTAGGAGGGTGTTGAGGTAGATGGCCGCTGATCCATCAAACACTCTGTATGCCAGCATTAGTGATTTGAATTTGATGTGTTCAGCCAAGGGAAGCCAATGGCATCGCTTTAGCAGGATGAAAACCAGGCGAGCAGCAGCATTCTGGATCATTCAAGGATTCATGGAAACTTTATTGTCATTCGCAACACATGTGGTACAAGAGGTGGAACGAAATTGTAATCTCACGGTCCAATTTCACCCAAGAGCTAATACTAAAATAGATCAAATTAAATTAAAATAAAATAAAATAGGATGGAATGTAAGAAACACAAAATATATATAGAAAATATACAGAATATAAGGGAGTAGGGAGTTTGAAGTAGCAGCAGCATGAATGGATGAATCGTAGTGCAAGTTTGCTATAGCAGCATGACGTTGAGTACGTTTAAAGTGTCTTAGTGCGGGTAGGTGAAGGTGTTCAATATGTATTGTCCATGTAAAGTGTCAGTGCAGTGGTTGTTCAGGTGGAGTTCAAGAATCTCACAGCTTCAGGAATGAAGCTGTTTCTCAGATGGGTTGTTTGGACTTGCCCTGCCACCTTGAACGATCGTCCGGTGAGGTAGGATTCAAACCAGGAGTGTGCACTGCCCTCAAAGCCCATGTCTGCCAGCTTGGTAAGTAGGATGCTGTGGTTTACAGCATCAAATGCAGCTGAGAGGTCCAGTAAGATGAGAACTGATGATTGGCCTGTCCCTTTGGCTGCTTTCAAGGATTCTGTTATTGACAGGAGTGCCGTTTCCGTGGAGTGAGAAGCTTTGATACCTCCTCCTTTGTGAGAGGGGTAAATGAAAAAAAGGAAGCAGTGGGTTCAGCGGCGCTCAGAGGAAGGACCAGTGAGGAAGGGTGAGCTGTAGTCTGTGTAGATCGGTCTGAGAACTGACTGCTGATTGCTGCCACTTTGTCGGTGAAGAAGTTGCCAAAGGAATCTGCCGTGAGGTTGGTTGCAGGAGGAGGTGGTGGGTTTAACAGAGACTTGAAGGTAGAAAATAGCTTCCGGGTGTCGGTAGCGCTGTGGCTCTTGTTCTGATAGAACTCCTTCTTTGCAGTGGTGACGCTTGAGGAGAAGGATGAAAGCAGCATTACGGGCTATTTTCATGTCATCTGTTTAAGTGGCATCTGATTTATAGCTGCTCTTTGATTTTCTACAAAAATTTATATTATAGTTCAGACCTGTAGACAAGACTTCTACAGGTGGAACATCTTTAAGTGATGTACTTCCTAAACCCAAATTTCACTTGGGAAACATAGGAATTCCTACACAATCACTCCTTCCACTATCCATTCCTCATGCACCAATATATACAGTGGTTCATATTTTCAAATTGAGACATAGCTTATCATGAGTGTGTTTACAAGATCCTATTTCAGCCTGATTGCTAATGATAAGGTTGAGATTACTCCTAATCCATAACAAAAATGTATTGAATATATACAGTATGTATCTGTATAATTTTGCTTTTTGCAGGTGTATGGACAATGCAAAGCTGCCATCTACATCAACAAGCCACACAGAGTTGTTCGTCTCTACAAATATGACTGTGTTCTTAGGCCAGGTATATAAAAAGTCTCCTTTAAACTCTCTTTGTAAGTTTTGGGTTTCAAAATTAATATTTCTAATGTATAGAGAACTATTTTAAGTTAGAAAATGCTTTACATCATGTTGTTATCTAACCATTAAAGGACAGTTTTATGCTTATTCAGTCCCTGCAGCCAGGCTGTTAGCGATTTGCCCTGACTGTCCAACTCTCATGGACATCAACAGTGAACAAGTCCAGAAGACAGTGTCTCAATCACTGCAAAAGTTCAACAATGAAAGTGGACTGAACAATGAATTTGCTGTACTCAGAGTCTTACGCGCTACAGCTGGAGTAAGTAAAACAAAACACTAAGATCAGACTATGTACAATTTTTTCTCACTGTTGCAATTTTAGTGGAAAATTGTAGTTATACCAATCGATCAAACAAACCCCTAATGATAGACTTGGTATTGTTGTATCCTATATAAACATTTCTCATTCTTGCATTTGTGTTTAGATGGCGATGAGCATGTATTACCATGTGGAATACACAATCCAGGAGACAGTTTGTGGCAAGTACAAAAAGGCGCCAGTAGGTGAAAAGTGCCCCATCATGACATGCGAATTCTCAGTAAGTCATGTCAAAATGTCTTTCCAAATATTTATAAAAAAAAAAAATTATATGTAACCTTTTTCATCTATTTTACAACATATTTTGAATGGAGTGGACCCTCATTTTGAATTGTTTCTGTCTCTATCAGCACAAAGGATTCTGTAAGGCATCTCTGTACAATACCATGAGTGATAATCCAGATGTCAGTGTAGAGTGTGAGATCTATGAGCAGGAGGTAAGACCAGTAGTTTCTGTATTTTAGTATGGCTTTTAGTGGCATAATATTAAACAAGCCTAAAACGTGCTTTTAATTTTGGCAAATGCTTAAAATTCTGATTTTCTAAACTTTACACAGGCTGCCGAAAGAGAAAAGAAACATCATCTGCTGGGTGATGCAACTGACCATCCCCACAATGACACACACTCACATGGACCTGGAAAGGGCCATGACCATGACAAAGAACATGGCAAAGGTCACTCACATGGACATGGACATGGCCATGGCCAGGGTCACTCAGATTTAAGTGAGCATGATCACATCCATGACCACACCAAGAATCACTCTCACCATGATACCCCACACGCTGAGGGCAGCAAACATCATCACACACATGACCATAAGCCAGGAAGTGCCTACAGGCATGGGCATGCACACTCACATGACCACGGCCTTGATGGAGACCATGATCATGTGCATGCTTATCACGCCAAGGCAAAACACTACCCTGGTGGTTTTCCAAATCAGCACCACAATTACACTCATCCTGAGGGCACTCACACTCATGAACACGACCATGAGCTTGCTTTGGACCACGAACACAAGCATGCTCACCTGCATGAGCATGAACATCACCACCATCACCACACACATGAGCATGAGGCTGAACCCCACGATGAACCAGAGGGCTTGATAAGGATGTTGCCAGCCATTGACCAGCCTATGACCCTGCCTTCCTTCCCTGATACCCCAGTAGCTGGGCCAGAAGTTGGAGTCACTCTGCCCCTCAAACCTGACCCCAGTATTCCAGGGGTGACTGAACCAACCATCTTGACCCACCCAACCTCTTTGTCAGCAGAGTGTCCCAATCCAGGACTAGGTGGCAGTCTGGTGAACATACTATTTGCAGAGGATCCCCTATTCAAGCCTGCAGCATGAAATATTTAAACTGTTTATGAATGCTAAAAACGTTTCTGTCTAAAAGAATTTAGTACCAATATTTGGACACTTACTGTTGAGACCCTGTCACAGTAATTAATGGTCAGTCTTGGTCAGTTAACATGTAAAATGTGACATATGTTGACCATTTAATAAAGACAGAGTGTTTAACATTAAACCTTGTTCTGTTTTGTCTGTTATTGCCATTGAACAATGAATAGTCAGTTATGAAGTCTTGTGATCTTCGCAAAATCCTTACCAGTCATCTATAGTTCTGCCATGGAGCACATGTGGACATAGCATTGATATGGTAATTCTGATGCACATTTAATTATTATCAATAGTGTAAGAACACAATTAAAGATTTGGGTAAAAATTACTGCTGTATACCCAAGCGTGCCTGGAGTTTTATTTATTTTTATTTTTATTTTTTTCGTAAACTTGCACAAGGTCAGTGACCAAAACCACAAACAATACACCCAACATCCTTCTATTGATATCTACATTGCAATTCAGAGATTTAAAGACAATTTAAGCTACACTTTCCAACTCAAGGTTTTAAGGCCAATTAAATTTCTTCCACAACTATGTTAAATAGTGAGACAGAGAGGATGACCTCAACTGACACAGTTTACAAGATGATCAGTGTCCAGAAAGGCAGTAGCTGGGAGGTATCCAGTGGGCAAGGCGAAACAGAACAAATTAGGGAAGGAAACTTGGTCATGAACCGGGAATCAGAACTAAGAAAACTGGAAATCTACACGCTAGTAGCTTTTAATATTATGGCCCTTTCTGACTGCTAGAAGGCGACATATAAAAATCAGGAACAGAGATGTAAACAACGTCAGATAAAACAGGGTTCCCAGTATAAACCATACAACTTTAACCAGAACAAAAGTAGAGTTTATCTCTCCTGAATGTTATACACATTTTTTATGGCAAACAAAATTAGTATAGTCAAATAAGGTAAAGTAAAATAAAGTTACGTTTATTTGTGGTGCTTAAAAACTAACCTATGCTTCTCCCTATTTGGTTCTGGTTCTGGGGAAGCAGTATAGACTGCAACCACAACCCCTGAGTGGTTAGGAAGGTGGATACAATAAAAATTTCTAAATTAACAAAAGTATCGTAAAGCCTATTCTTTGACCTACAGGAAGCCGGTGTAAGCATTTTTGAACTGGGTTAATGTGTTCTATTTTCCTAGTTTTACTGAAAACACATTCACCAGCTTTAAGGATCATCTTTTGACCGACCTGATTCAACACTGTTACAGTAATCGATGTGAAATATAAACACAATGATGAATTTCTCTAGATCTTTCGGAGACCTTAGCATCATTAGTTGAAATGCAGTTAGTTAGAATTTTTAATAACGTGTTTTTGTGCTACAGCACCATCTAGTGGTAAAAAGTGCAGTCACCATTAAATATATGTTTTGTTTGTTTTATTTGTTTGTTTTTTAAGTGTTCTTTATGCTACACATATAAATATTTTAAAATATATTCAGAACAATTTTCTAAATTTTGAACTTTCAACTGAACATGTACACCTGGATTTCTAGACCAAGAAAAAACTTTGTACTCTACCTTTGTGATTTTCTACTAATAAAATCAAATTTCCAGACACAGCAAACAGTCCTTATCTGTGGACCGATTTAGTTGCAAAACCAAAAAATGTTTTCCTGGACTGACCTACGTATTAAGTGATTTCAATTTAAAGGTTGTGGTGAGCTGTTAAAAAAACACTCACATTTACGGATAAAAGAGTAGATGGCTTTTTTATGGAAAGTTGAATTAGTTTCAGGAAACTAGTAAATTTACCACAATATTACTCCCTGACAAAGGTGCAAAATATTTCGTTTTTGCTCCTATCAAACTTCAAGTTGTATCCGGTGATAAAGATGAACGTTGTAGTGTCCTTTATAATTATTTATTATGATGAAGTTAAAGCACTTATTTATTTATTTAATGAATTAAAGTACAATGAACTATGACCCTCAGTCAGGCAGTCAGGCATTGGCCTTCATGCAGCAGATAGCAGCTGTTTGCTCATCCTTCAAGGGAGGGGTGAAAGTTCAGCATTTGTCTCTCATGTATGTGCCGGAAGAATTATTTTTTACTATATTTTTAAACCTTTGTGTGTTTGGGGGACTGTATATATGCAGAAGAAAATGAGAGTGTATTTTCTGTCCTTTTTTCTGGCTTTGTTTTTCCTTTATGGAAAAGCCAAATTTGAGTCACAAGGCTGCAGCAGTTCTGGTGCTGAGAGAGTGGCAGAAGAGGCCCTGGACCAGATCAACCAAGACAGGACCGATGGATACATCCTAACTCTAAACAGACTTTATGATGTCTCTTGTGTACCCAACCAGGTCAGGATAAAAAATTGTAAGCGTGTACAAAATGTACTTTAAAATAGATCCTTAATGATCAAGTATGTTAGCATTCTGAATGTTGGTTATTGAAGCCAAGGTCCTGCAGAAGAAATATTATACTGAAAAAGAAATCAATGACAATGTTAACAATGGCAGTATAGCAGTCTTTCTTATCTGCAATTTGTTTGGGCAATGCTCTTAACAGTTTTAGACTTTGAATCAAGATCAAGATTGATTTTTTAAATACTATTTTTTCATTTTGAACAATGATTGCTATTTAGAATAATGAGGTTCTACTGAAAAAAAATACCATTATGGGACTTGTTTGTGTTGGTAAAACATACATATTTGTTACTGCTAAACTCAGGATAAGGTTGGTGCATTTTACAACTTAACCATCGATGTGCTGGAGACAAAGTGCCACAGCATCAGCGGTAAACCATGGAAACAATGTGAAGTCAGAGGTATTGGTGATATCCCTGTAAGTCCAATTACCTTTTGTGTCATACTTCAGTTTAATTCAAGAGCTTTCACAAATATCCATCACTTGGGCTTTTTTAAGTCTTCAAGTTGTAGTTATTTTAGTTCATGTCACTTCATTGACTCTAAGCCAATACAGCTTTTTAGAAATATTTTCTTATCCTATCTGTATACCTAAGAATACGACAAAATCATCAACACCTTAGTTATTATAATATTAATAGTAATAAATGTAAACATAAACCGAGTTGCTATAATAATAATGTAATTATTTCACTACAAACTGTAAACATCTGGAATTTGGCCCTTAAGTCCTTTTCATTCAAAGTTAGTAGATAGCTGTATTTGTTTTCTTCAGGTATATGGAGAATGTCAGGTGTCTGTTCAAGTTGATGTTCATGTGAAACTTGAGAGCTACTCCTGTGCCCTGCGAGAAGGTGGGTGAAATGTTCAACAGAATTTAAAAAAAGATCATTTCAGTCATGTTTCTATTGATTACTTTTAAATGAATGATGAATATTAGCCATATTTGTGCAAACAAACTAATAATATGACTTTTGTTCTAAGACAGAAAAATAGAAACGTTTAGAAAAATAGAAAAGATACTCAAAGAGCAAAGTTACTGAAAAAACATAGAAAAATACATTTACCTGTTTTTAATTATTCGCAATAAGTGTTTAGTTCACATGATTTAAAACATTTTCATTCAAATAAAAAAATATATTAAAACTTCGGAAAAATATTCAGCTCTTTTTTCTCTGACTGAATCAACTGTCTTCAGTAGTTGCCGAATCATTCATAATAACTAAATAGAGTCCACCTGAATGTAATCTAATCTTAGTAAAAATAGAACACCTCTCTGACGTGCGGTGGCCAACATACATGTGGCCATCCATGCTTAATGGAATAGTGGTTAGCAAACATGAAGTCCAAGGAATTAAGCAGACAAAGTTTAGAGAAGAGTTTGACTATACAAAGATTTCTTAAGATTTGAACATCCCAGAGAGTGCTTTTCAATCAACCATTTGAAAATGGAAATAGTACAGCACAAAGCTAAACCTATGAAGACAAGGCTTTACACCAAAGCTTACCGGGTAAACGAGAAGAACTCAGACAACACCTTTCTTGCCAAAATGCAATGTTTGGTAAAAAAAAAGTAATATTACACATAATGCTGAAAACACAATTCCCAGTATCAGATGTGGTAGTGGTGACATACTCATACTGTGGAGGAGCTTCTTTTCAGCAGTAACAGGGAAGCTGGGTAGAGTTGATTGTAAGATTGATGGAGCCAAATACAAGGAAAACGTGGAGGAACTCATGTTAAAATCTGCAAAAGACTTCGGATCAAGGTCTAGAGGTTCACCTTCCTTTAACAATGGATTGGTTTAGCCAGAACATATTTATGTTGCTTGAATGGCTAAATCAAAATCCTGGCCTAAACACAATTGCGTGGCAAAGGCGGAAAACTGCTGTTCACAAACGTTCTCGATTTAATTTCACTGACCTTAAGATGTTTTGCAAAGATGAACAGGGAAAAATTCCAGTCACCAGATGCACAGCAAGTGATGATGTATCCGAAAACATTTGCAGCTATAATTGTAGCAAAAAAGGTGGTTTCACAAAGTATTGACTTATTGGTCGACTCCTATAGGCAATTGGTTGTAGTCAGAAAAAGGGGGCTGAAAATTCTTGCATATCACACTTTTCAGTTCACATAAAATTCCTACAAAATAGATTTAGGTTTTGTTATGGTCTGTGTTGTTGGTTTTTCTTGTTAGTATTCTCTAGTTATTAGTCTTAGTTACCGTATTTTCCGCACTATAAGGCGCACCTAAAAACCTGAAATTTTCTCAAAAGCCGACAGTACGCCTTATAATCCGGTGCGCCTTATATATGGACCAATATTGAGCCACAACAGGTCTCGCAACTACGGTAAGCAGCCGCCGACTTCATTTTCTCCGTAGAAGAAGAAGCGTGCTGTGCATCCAGGGATATATGAATGCGTGAAGCGTGCCGTTTCATTTCCCTTTGTGTATTTTTGTAAAGACCCCAAAATGGCTTCTATTAAGAGACACGCTTGCAATTGCGTCCCAGCACTCAAGCCCCCTGGTGCTGTTGAACAGTGGGCAGCGAGACCAAGTTGTTCAGTCTGTCCCAGTGGTCCTCCACCGGAGCTCCGCCGCGGGAGGCGAGCCACGCACGCACTCCTTACCCGGACCCCTCCAAGCCCGTCCAGGACGTCTTCCAGCGCCTGGGGCTCTGCCAGCGGACGGCCCCGCGCCGCTCCCTGGCCCCACACTTCCATCTCTGTCCCGCCAGTGCGGCCCGGCGGCAAGAAAGGAAGGGGGGCTACCTGGTTGATCCTGCCAGTAGCATATGCTTGTCTCAAACTTTAAGCCATGCAAGTCTAAGTACACACACCGGTACAATGAAACTGCGAGTGGCTCATTAAATCAGTTACAGTTCCTTTGATCGCTCTACCGTTACTTGGATAACAGTGGCACTTCTAGAGCTAATACATGCAAACGAGCGCTGATAGTGCTTGCTATTGCTGTTGTTAAACGATTAACTGTGTCACGAAAATACCACGTCATTGACGTTACCTTGGGGAAAATAATAAAACAGCTGTTTATTCACTTTGGGAGTGAACAGAGTTGTCAGAACGCTGGTTTGTAATTATTAATAAAGTTTGACTGACCTATCTGACTGTTGTGTTGACATTCCGTTTAGCGCAGCTCCATCTAATGGATGCATAACGTAACCCCAGCCTCTACTGTATGGCGTGATTTTTGTGCCACCAGGTTTGCGGGCACGGACCTATCTGAGGGAGCAATAATTGTAAACACGTGCGTATGGATCTCAGGTGCACGCTCGCTCAAAGGTGCTCAACTCTGACAAAATGCTCGCTCACTCTCCTCGCGCTCAGCTGTGTCTGCGCTCGCAACTCTACATTATATGTAAATGACCCCTGCTCCCAGCTAATCAAAGACTGGCCTTTTTCATCCAATTCAATAATTCCCTCCAAATACACAAATTTGATTCATACTCTCAGACTCACTAACATTTCAGCAGAGTTGCGAGCGCGGAAACAGAGCC
The DNA here is from genome assembly GCA_032876305.1 of Orestias chungarensis. NCBI lineage: Eukaryota > Metazoa > Chordata > Actinopteri > Cyprinodontiformes > Cyprinodontidae > Orestias > Orestias chungarensis. Next base: position 4,616,679 of record JAVLVB010000668.1, on the reverse strand, counting down.
GAGCGCAAGCAGAGTGAGCGAGCAGTTTGTCAGGGTTGAGCGCATGTCCGAGTACCTATGAGCGCGCCCGTCTGAGATTAATACGCACATGCGTATGAATCTTGTGCGTATGAAGCTTGTGCGTATGAAGCTTTTGCATATTCATACACACAAGCCTTATAATGCGGTGCGCCTTATATATGAAAAAAGTTTTAAATTAGCCCGTTCATTGAAGGTGCGCCTTATAATGTCGTGCGCCTTTTAGTGCGGATGATCTTTGTTGTGATTAGCTCGTGTTGTCTTCCTGTTAGTTTAGTTCAGTCACTTTTTAGCTCCATATTTTTCTTTGTTCCCCTACTCTCCTCTCTGTGAGTTCCTTTGTGAGTCAGGTCCCTTCTTGTCTCCACTGCCTGCTGTTTTTCTTCCTGCTGGTCATCTCCTCCAAACCCTTTTACAACTCCCAGCACTCTGTTAAACATCCCACTTCTTGTACTCTGTCAAGTTTCATCTCCTCAATAAATATGTATTCATCTAACAACCACTGTCTGCACTTGAGTCCACCTTCAACACAGATTTCTATTATTGCTTTTCAATTTAAACTATGCTTTTACTTTTATTTAAAATGTAGCTTATTTAGTTCTTTCTGGGTTGTGTTTTTTTATTTTCTTATCCCTGATTAAAAATAGAAAATAAAATATAAAAAAGGATTTTTGTGTTTTAAAACTGCATAAACTACACAGCTTTACTAAGTGCTGCAGTCAGTATTCATTACACCCCAAAAATGTGTTTGTAAAAGGTTTGTTTGGTGAAAAAAACTGCACCCCCAATTTTGGCAGACAAATCATTCCTTGTGTGCTTCATTGAACACATACATATTTGCCACTGATAAATAATAAATAAATTTGTATAGCTGGATTTTTGCAATTCGTTTGATAAGGAAAACCTAATAATTTATATTTTTGATTTTTATTCTTCTTTTTTATTCTTGCGTTAAATTTGTTTGTTAATGTTTTGTGCTGCAGAGGTGAAAAATTAAATTCATCTTTCAAACTAGACCTAGTATGACTTTGGTGGATATGGGGTCTTGTTTATGTTTCGTTGACTTTTCCATCTTTAATCCTTGTTTAGTTGCAGCGACGGCTGTTGTGCAAGTGTGCCCGGATTGCCCAACGGCTGACAATTTGAATGAACCAGTTATCAAGGAGACAGCCAAACTCTCCTTGCAGAAGTTTAATAAGGAGAGTCAGCTTGCCAACTACTTCATTCTAGAAAATATTACAAAAGCCAGTTCACAGGTAAAAACAGTCAGATAGACCAAATTTACAAACTGACTCCAGGTTTCCTGTAAAAGGTGTTCTTATGTTCTTAACTTTGATGTTGTATCTTGTCATTATTAAATATTTATTATTAAAAAAAAATTTGTGACAGAAACAATTAGCAACTGATTAGAATTTATTTTCTCTTATTGTTTTTTTAATTTAAATAATAATCTCATAAGTTTTGGTGCAGTATATACAAACATGATTACCAAATTTCTTGATTAAAACTGACAATGTCAGTAATATTACTATGGATTTCCTTTTTTTTTTTACTGCTTGTTCCCTGCTTTTGTGTGTTTTATCAGTGGGTTGTTGGACCAGCATACTTTGTAGAGTTCACTGTTCTGGAAACGGTGTGTTCCAAAGAAACTGATATCAGTGAGCTGATCGATTGTCCCCCGATGAACTGTCAGTTTTCTGTGAGTAACACAGTTAAACATTGCAATTTACTGCTTAAACATTTGTAATAACTTTAAGGCAATTCAAAAGGCTGTTCAAAAGTCCCACACAAACATATGGGGTATTTAGAATGGTAAATTATCTCCCTTGAATTTTTCAGGAATTCTTTTTTCACACCTGTTCCTTGGTTGTTTTGTCACTTTTGCCCTTAAAGTTCTTCTTACTTAGGTGTTTAGTTGTCGTTTACCCTTTGGTTTTCCTATGTTTGTTGATGTCTTACCCATTTTCCTCCGAGCTCCCTAGATTTTTGTTTCCCCACTGTCATTTAGTGTTCAGTCAATCAGTCTCACCTGCTCTAGCTCCGCTAATCACTTCTCCTAATTTACATGTATATTTTAAATAATAACACGAGTATCACAAATATTCGCTTTGGTCAGTAACTTGAATATTTCACGCTTTTGTTTCTCAGTATTTGGAGACAACAACACCTCCAATATTCTGCATCTCTGCACTTACAACGTTTTTGGATTCAATTGTATATGAATTACTGCAAACCAGTGGCATAGCATATAGTGGATCAGCCTATGGCATGTAAACATAGATTTATTTTCATACATTTATGTACATTTACATCTCTTTTATTTAAATGGGATACATTTGACTGTTATAACCCTCTTGGTTTGTGCTCATCAGTACTCTTCTACACATTGACAATATAATTCTTTCCGTCTTGTTTTATATATCATGTATTGGATCTGGATGTTTTATTAAACTTATACTATTCAGATGATCTTTTGTATAATCTGAAACACAATAGGATATTTGTTGATTTGCAAGGACCGTATTCCTGAGAACCTTCCAAGCATAAATCTGACTGATGATAACCATGTTGTTGTTATATTTTTTCTAACTTTCTATTTCTTTTTCTCTTTTTTTCTGTTTCTGTTTCTGTTTACCTGCTTTAGACCATTTAATATCTGACACTTCTTATACTTTTTTAGTAGTGTCTTAGAATTTTAAAACAAACATTGTATGATATGCTAATATCCTGTAAAAGGTTTGTAATTAAAATAAATAAATATGTAGCTTAAGTTTGAAAAACAATTTTTGGACCTTTAAGAAACTTGATTAGAACTACCGTGATTATCAAGACCTTCTAAAAATTCAAATTGAGAAAATAAAACGTATTGCCTGACTCCTTTATCAGTCCAGAGCTTTAACATATGTAATTATTTGACTTGTGCCAATTGACAAAGTAAAAAAAACTCAAGCAGAGTAGAATAAACATTATCTTCTTACAAATTGTGGAAATTGCTAACAACTTTTGAAATTATAAAAGCTTAGATGTTCTGCTTATTTATCTTATGCCCCAATTTTTAACAATTTTTGACTTCTCTTTTAGCACAGGGGGTTCTGTAAGGGCTCCCACGTGGCTTTGGAGGAGACATTTAAAGTCACAAACCCAGTTGGAAAAAACGCCAGCTCCTTTAAGAAAAAGGAATCCGTTGAGGTGAAATGTGAAATCTTTGAACCACAGGTATTTTCAATATTCATTATTACGAACAATTTAACAAAAATATTAGCTGTCTGACAAAAATTAAATAAATATCCACAAACTTCGCAAGCATTTATGTGAACTTCCACACACTCAGAATTAAGTTTCAGTAACCCTCTTAATCATGTGGTATCATCCAATTCAAGGTGCAGTTGGTAACACAGTAACCTTGCAGCAGGAAGGTCCTGTGTCCTGAAACCAGCCTGGGGTCTTTGTGTATAAAGTTTCCATCATCTCACTGTGCATGCATGGGTTCTCCCCAGGCACTCCGAGTTCTTCCCAAAATCTAAAAACATCACATTAAAAATGGTCTTATAGTACTTTTTGGTAGACGACAGCCTCATAGCATCTGTGTGCTGCGTTTTTCAATTTACAACTAAGTTTAGGTAACAACTGGTTGTGGGAACAGGACAATGATTTTATATGTGTATCCTAAACTGATTTTGATAAAACAGGCAGATATTAAGCTTCAAGGACAGCTTTACATTAAGGGGTGAAATTTACGTAAAAGTCAGTGTTGTACCTAATAAAAGTGGTCAACAATCCAATTGCAACTAAAGTGAATACAATACAGATTAGCAGGAGTGTATGTCCATGTTTGATTCTGTATCCCTAATGGACTCCCCCCATAGACAAGAAAAAACACACTTCCAAGTCTTAAGGTATAATTAAAAATGAAAAAGGAACACAGTCTATCAATGTGTTTGTCCTTAGTAACTATAAAAATTAAATTGTGAAACCATTGCTATTTCATTCTTCTTTATTTAGGCTTCCACTGTTGAGGAGCAGGCCCATGCCAAAGCAGCTAGTGGGCACCTAGAGGATCATCACCACAACCACACACACCTGCACTCCCATGAGCATGTGCATTCGGTCACACAAGGCTCAAGCATCACTGTCTCCAAGCCCAAAGGCCTTCTTGGCAGAATTGTGTTTGAGCCTGCCACTCCCAGATTAGCTCCAACTGCCAACTCTTGTCCTGGTGCCAAAAGATACCATTTTGGTTTAAGAAGTCCTTTTCTCTGATTATCTTGTTTTATTTTTGCTTAATTACTCAAGCTACATTGTTTTATATACACAGGAATTACTCAAAAATTTCATAAAGAACTATTAATACGTTGGGTGGTATTAACCTGAGTTATTAGTCATTGTATGACAGTTAATTTCTCTCAATGTTTAACTGAAGCATGTTTAACATGTGACAATTTAAAGTTTTTCCAAATATGCAGAAATACTTTAAAGTTCAAAAATATGTCAGATTTTCAACAGCTGCAGTTTGAATCATGGGCTATTGATGTAAAATATGCGACTATAGAGTATCATTTGTTTACATTTTTGGTTGGTGGTGTGCCTCGTAATTCTTTCAATGAAAACAATGTACCTTGGCTCAAAAAAGGTTCAAAAACACTGCTTTAATGGACCTATTTGGTTTCTTCATTTCTCTGAATACAGCAATGATTTGTAAAAGGATTGCTTTACTAGAACTCAACGTCATTGATGTGAATGCTAAATTAATTTTTCACTGAAAACATTACACTTATTCCTAAAAAGCTATTGTTTCCAATTGCAAGTGTTACAAGAAAGAATTACTCAAATACAATAATCAAGCATCTGGCATAGTGCTGTACAGTAAATGCTTAGTACTTTTCTTTGACTTATGAACTTTTATTCTTGGAAAAATTGAAACATACTCAAACTGTGGCATGGCTCATTCAGGCGTTATACCTAATTTAAAATAAACTACTTTAATAATTTTGTTAATCCTAAATGCCTTTTTTTGGAGGAGGGAAAAAAAGCAAGAGAGAAAAATCATGAACCTTTTACATGTCCAAGAATAATATTTCTTTAATGGTGCCTCTGAAAGCCTTTCTTCTTAGTGTAACAGAGAGGGGAAAAAAACTTCCAGCATGTCAGATCACAAGAGTTCCAGGCAATGAACTTAGTTAGAAAAGAACAAACCTGTCTGACTTGAATTTGTACAACGGGAAACATCTGCTTAATTTATTAGAGCTATTTGAGAGTAAATATAAGAACCTTGCTCAGACAGTAGTGCTCATCCAACAGGAAACGCTTGTTGTGACCTGTTTTCTTTTAGTAAAGTCTTATTTCACCATTCATGTGTACTTTTTTTCTGCACTTTAGAACGTTGTCCACAGGATGTCGCCTTTTCTCCCACTTTACTTCAACAAACAAACTTGGTGTTTTATTACAATACATAACGACACTTAAGGTAACATAAAATTGATCAACAGGACGATCAGTTGATTATAAATACTGGTAAAAATCAACTTTATTGTACTTCACAACAGGTGGAGATCAATTTCAGTCTCTGGAAGTTTTAAGATGTCAGAGAGGACAAAGACTTGCTGCTGTAATTTGAGTATAAAGTGATTCTACAACTATGTAACTGCAATATAGGTATTGATTCACAAGCACAATACACTTTGGCATTTCACATCTTGCACTTTTTTGTTTCTAACAAAATCATCTCAATCCTTTTATTTTTTGCACTGTTTTAGTTATGCTCTACATTCGGTTGGTCTACATGAAACTACACATGAACAAGAAAACGTTTTTAGGCAGGGCCGGACTGGGAGATTTTTTCAGGCCAGGAGTCAGTCAAGTAACAAGGCCACCCTGGGCTTGCCCCGCATGCATGATCCCACACATACATGGTCACACCCAGGACCTAAATACATGGACACCAGCAAAACGCATTTATTCACGTGCGCACACACACTTCTAGCAAATTCCAAATAAAAGGCCACCTATTAGACCTACTGTAACTTCTGAGGTTGTAATATACAGTAAATGGACTGCCGTTAATGCAATAGTACTAAGATAATAAAGATTTTATACAATAATAAGTGTCTAAGTTAGAGCTTTACATAGTCAAATCATGTAAAAAATCAACTGCCTCGTTGGCACATCATCAGGGAATTCTAATGAACCCCAACCTACAGTAAATCCAAGGTTGGATTACACAAATGTTCATGTTTGATCTGGGAAACATAAAAGCAAATCAGTTGCAGACAGAAATATTTAACAACACAATCCCTTTATAGAATAACGCTATAACGCCAAGAAAGCTATTATTACAGTTGAGAGCCATGTATGTCAATGCTAGCGTCTGTTGGTGTTTATGTGTTGTTGCTGTAGAAATGGTTTTGTAACTTCTCCCAAACTTCTCCCTGATTTGGCCTTGTACTCATATACATGATAATGATAAGATTATATCTCATTTGCTGGAAAATAAATAATTTAAAAAGTAAATAATAATAATAATAAAGTGGCGTGTAAATTAGTAATTTAACATCCCAGTCCTTATCTTAATTTCCAGGCTAAACCTATACAGGCTCCATATTTACACAGTAGACTGAACGTGTGCAGCGTCAAGTTCCTTTAGGGCTCTCCGTTTAAACTTTAAAACACCAAATGTTGATACAAATATATTATTAAATAAAATAGTATCTATATTTACCTTTAAAACAATATTTGTACCAACATTTTGTGTGTGTGTTTTTGATTTATTCTTATAACTTACTTGCATCTTTATTTTAATGGCACCGGAGTGAATAAATAAATTCATAACTTTTCTGCATTTGGCCGCGTCTTCCTCCAACGCCTCTCTGTTTTAGCCCCGAGTCGCACACCTGTGTGGTTGAATTGATGACGATGCTATTGCACAGTTCAGCTGGATTAGAGGCTGATATCTAATCTATCTTTGAGTGTATGCTGTTGCTGACTCTTCAATTGATTAATTATGAAATTAAGCCTCAGGATGTAATACATATATTTTTCTCATTATCCATCCATTGCTTCCATTTTTGGTTTTAGTATTTCCGAAGGTAAAAGTAAATTCACTCATCTTGTGTGGCCTTTTAGCTGAACCGACCCTCAGCTTGTGTAGCACCCAGTGTGTGTTCATGCCTGGAAACACTGACAGGCATTGGTTTACACTCATACACAATGTGTAGGAATGTGTTTGTAGATGATGCAGAGCAAAGAAATAAGGGCTGCTGTATTTTCTTCCTCAATGAAGCAGATCAATTTTTTAGACTTATACTGATAACCTTTATATGCCCATTGGAATACTAATACAGTTTAGCCAAGGTTTAAACATTAAACCTGTGATTGTTTAACATCTGCACCGACTCAGCATCAATTTGACTCTGCTGAACATGGTTAAAGCCTCTGATCACAACAGTATGCTTTCTTTTTAAGTGTTTAAAGTAAGAATTCATTGCAGTCTCTGATCTGAGGTCACTGGGAAAAGCAATGTTTCAGTTTCCATCCTGGACCTGTTATCTCTATGGCCTAATCTAATATTGTGAAGAACTGCAGATGTAAAGACAGTCTGTGTCAGGAATAGGTTGGTGTGTGTTTGTCTGTTTCCATCTGCAGATATCCACCAGGGAGGGCCTTGGATTCACCTGGCTCTGCCAGCAGGTGTGCTCTGTATTACCCGCAATCACTGCCAGTGTAAGAGGAGCAAGTTCGCCAGACGTGGTACATAAAAGTTTGCCAAGTGTTTTCCTCATGTGGCTTCCCCCCGACTTCATCCTCTCTGGCAAACACCTCCATCTCTCCTTGTAAGATAAATATCTATTATAATCATCACAGGCTCCAAGCGCTTCTAACAGCTTTTCCTCTCAGAATTCCCGGTTCTCTGCGGGGCTCACTGCTCTCTTTGAATCATCTACACCTCTCAAACAGTTACTTGTCAATAAATCATTTAACTGATTTGCTTCCCCTGGTAGTCTTTTTGCATGTGAGTCAGAAGCCTTGGTAAAACCATGACAGTTTGTTCTTTTTAAAAGCTTTTGTGGATTTAAACTACACTAATGATTCTGTGCAGATTGTAACCCAATGGCGCCTGCTACCCTTCGGTATTTGCCGTCAAACCTTGCCTAGACTTTGCACTTATCTCTGAACCTGGTTTATGAGGAGAACTTGTTTTACAAACCAATATTAAAACAGACAACCATGTGTTAGGTAAAGTAGACAGGATTAATTTACACTGTGTCCTTTCGAAGGAGTTTTTAAGAAGACCTGGGTTTGCTGGGTTACGGGTTTTGTTCTGTAAAAGCTGCTCATGCAGAGACAGCCGCTGTTCCTGTCTCCTTCTAAGCTTGCTTGCAGTCATAAGTTGATGAATTTTAGGATTTTAGCTCCAGGATTAAAGATTTAGCTTGAGATTTTTTTTTCTTGAATCATCTTTCACAGCATTCACATTTAAAGTGCCTTAAAAAAGTATCGATTAAATGTCGCTTAAATGTCCCCTATTTTGCCCTAAATGCCATTGTCATTATTTGGGATTCTGTGATTGCCTAAATAAAAAACAGAGTAACTATGAAGAGGAAAGAAAATGATACATTGTCTTTGAGATATATTTGGATAAAATATCACGGAAAATCATGGATGTGTTAAATGAAATTGTATTCTGGGCTTGGGAGTCAAAATTTAGTCAAACCATATTTCACTGCATAACATAATTGCAAGTCCTTTATGTTATCTCAATTATTATTGCATATAAAAAGACTTTCGCCCATTCATTGTTGTTGTAACTGAACATTAGATTTTCAGTTCACCCCTCTTGGTTTATGTCTTATTTTAAATGAGGTCAGTCCGTCTATGTGTTTAATTTAAAGTAAGCTAGTCCTTAGTCCTAAATCAATCTTGCTCAAGCTCAAAATATTTGCACTGTATTCAATGGCAACCATCTTCCCATGAAAATCTGAGTAGTTTCCCTTCCCCAGCTAAATTACACCATTATCAGAGCATGATATTTATTACCTTTACCATGCTTTACTGTAGAAATTGAATGCTTGGGATAAAGTATGTTTTAATACTTACAAATCACTTTTTTTTTTTTAATATGGTCTTTCATTAGGTTGACATACAACATAGACCTAATGCTTTTTCACATAAACCTTGAAAGACACAATAGTTTTGGTATCCAGTTTAAATATATAATACCCACACAGGTACATAAAAGAAAGGCTCTATTACTAAGTAATGATTTATTGTTAAAATAATCATGCTTGTCTTTGTATTTTGACTTCTGAACCAAGTGCTTCTGGGTGGACTTGTGTGCTACTTCAGTCATGAGGATATTATTAAGAGCAGCGCTTTATATCCTTCCAAAGAGACTGTGAGAGAGTGAATTTGTTCCACCCCAATTCCCCTTATCTATTTGCCTAGAAATACCTAACAAGAGACTATTGCATCCCTATTCATGGAGAAAGACATGTGACGGCTGCATATCAACTGCATTAAACTGAAATATTAACCACACCAGTCTGTCTCCAGCTGTGATGCATCTATTCATAATGGGTAAGCATATCTGCGACACAAGCACAATGTAAAGTTTATTTTCCAAAGTGGCTTAAAAAAGTATCTAAAGACAATTTTTTTTCTAAAATTAATATTACAGCCACGAACTTCAAAAGTATTTCTTAGCATTTTATGTGATAGATTAACACAAAGATCTGAATCACTGCAAATGGATAGCAAATGATCAGAATTTAAGAATATTTGTTTCACAAATAGCAATGTGAAAAGTGTAATGCACATTTGTATTTGGCTGATTTATTTTGATACAAAATATAGCAACCAACTGGAAATCACATAACTAGTAAATAACAGACCTGTGTGTCTTAGTTTCTGTAAATGCAACTGTTCCATGAAGGCTTTAGAGGTTGATTTAAAAAAAAAAGATCTTCTATTACATAAAATAAAAAAGTGGATTGATATTTGATTGCAAAATGGGGAAAATGTAAACATAAGCAAAAATTAAAATTAAAAAACTGAAACAGTAGAAACTGTTTTTTGGCACTTTATTCTCTCACAATCCAATTTATAACCTCACATAACTTTTCTTCTTTCTAACATGTTTCCCTAATATTGAAAAATATTAACCTATAGGATTGAGGAAAACAGAGTTGTGATTTTCTTTACATTTAGCGGTGAGCCAAAAGTTGCTTAAACCTTTCATATTAATTACAAATTAACGGGATTAGTTTTAAATAAAGTCAGTTTTAATCCATTAATTAGAACAGTGAAACTTCAAAATATATATTTGAAAGTCTGCCCCTAGATACTTTATTATCCCAGTAGCCTTTACAGTAATTATCCAAAAAGACATGAAGAATTAAAGGGATTTAAACAGTTTATATAATTCAAAAGAATAAAATTTTTACCTCGCTAAGTTGGGTGACATGCAGCAAGACAATTATCCAAAACACTTCTGTAATTTTTTTGCTTCGTTTTATTAATTTCTTCTTTTCAGAGAGTTGCTCTGAGGTTCATCACTAGTAGCAAAAGCGAGGCAGTTTTACTCTCAGATGCTGGTAATGAAATACCGCAGGACGCATCAGAGGATGTAATCTCACATTTAGCCGCTAGTCTGCAACCTTGCACTTTTCAATTTGCCCAGATGTGCAGCTTTTTTATTTTGTCTATATTGTATGTATCTATTTATTTATAACAATACGGCTAACATAATTATTTATCTTTGGTGTCATAAAAAATTAAGCGTTTCTCACATTCCACATTCAAATAATTTAATAAAAGAAATGATAATAATAATAACAATAATAATAATAATAATAATAATAATAATAATAGATAGATAGATAGTAATTATTATGACTGCAACCAAGTGTAATAAAACATTAAGTAAAAAGTAGTGCAACCTTTCTATTCAGAGCTTGTTTCCTTTCTTCCCCCAGCTGTATGCTTGTGTACGTGTGAGTTTGTAAGAGGCAGAGTGGGCAGGTACTGGACTCGGAGCCACTCCTCCACCCGGACCACGGTGCGTCCCTGTTCCAATGGAAACAGGTGGGATTCCCGGACTCTCCAATCAAACCCTCCTGACGCTGCGGAGCTGGGTGGAGGGTGCAGAAGTCCACAGGCAACTTCCACACCGAGCGCAGGAAAAGTCGGGAAATCACATCTGGCCACGCATGACGCCGCTCGGCGTGATCTGTCTGCGTTCCTTCAGTTCACCCGAGCCCTGCTGAACTTCTCCCCGCCGGGACGCGTCGCTGCGCTCGGGACAAAACCTACTGACAGGGTTTAGTTTAGTTTTTTCTGGATTGTTTCTGCTTTTTTGGGGATTTACTCCTTGCTTTTGTCTTTTCGCATTGTCCACACACAGTGTGGATATATAAACAGCTGGGAAAAATGCCTGGGAAAACTAAGTATAATCTCGTTGATGATGGACACGATCTTAGGATCCCGATGCACAATGAGGAAGCATTCCAGCATGGGATCAACTTCGAGGCAAAGGTGCGTCCCCCCTAACTCCTTCTTGGAGAAAACCCGCCTGTGTTTACAGCCCTGTTGGCTTTAAGCGTGTTTTTGTTTGTAAACACTGTGTAAAAAAAACATAAACAACTTCCGATATAAACACACATCTGGGGACTTTGTGGGGAAACGCATCCAGGGTGGTTTTGTTCTCAGGGGAAATAGATTTATGGGATAATTCCAAGGAGGAAATGTGGTCGGAGCGCGTTAAAACGTCGCGGTGGAAGTAAAGTCGAGGCTTAATAACGCAGCTTTTGTACCTGTCTGTCTGTCCTTCTTAGTATATCGGCAGTCTGGACGTGGCGCGGCCGAGCAGCAGAGTGGAGATCGTGGCTGCCATGAGGCGAATCCGGGTGAGTGGAGACATGGACAAAAATAAGCCCAGTTTAAGGTTGTTATTCATAATGTTTATGCTCTCCAGACATTGTTTGTGCTTAAACAGTCCCGGAGAGGTAATTGGAAGTTCCTAACTTCTGTGTGGAGCTGGCTCATTTCTCATTCATTAAGAGACTCTTTTCATTCATCAGTGTTTTTTGTTTTTTTTTGAAGAATTTGTGTAGTAAAAACCACTTCAGTCGTTTTTGTGGCTTTACAGGGAAACACCAACGACATGTTACCATCAAACCTCCTAAATAAATGTTCCCACAATAATAAAATGATTCGAAATGTCAGTATCTGCATGTCAGATCATGTATGGCTGAGGAAATATTTCAGTGCACAACATCCTGAGAAACAGGTTGACGTTGTTGTATTGCTAATAATTGCGAGGCTTGTCGCTGAGTGTGCCAATTACCAAATCCCACTGGTGTCTAGACTTGGGAATGGAACATTGTTTAGTTGGTTTTAGTGTTTTTTTGTTGTTGTTTTTTTCAGGACAAAGTTCCGAGGTAAATAGAAATCCGCTTCAGTTCATAGTACGGGTTCTAGGTTTTCCTCCCTGCACCTCTGCTGTAAGAGTTTTCTAATGTGTCTGCTCGGACAACTTTATCTTTTATGGCTGTTGTTGTTTTGTAGACCCACACTCCAGTATATTCCATTTTTAACTTTACACACTAACGATTCCTACCACAACCTTTTCTAAGTCGCACTTAAAAGCAGCCCTAATGTGACGAGCGCTGTTGAGGCAAACATCTACATTGTGAGTTGAATAGTTGCTGTTTTTCCTACTTTGTTATCTGGTGTTGTGTTTTGAATAAAAACAAATCAAAACATATTTTGGTTTTTTTTATGCATCGACAACAGTTTGCATCACACTCTGAATTAAAGAAATGTGTCATGATAATACGCTGGACATTATCAGATTTTGTTCTGAAATGTGTTTACTGTCTGCTGCTCGGCTTGCCTGGCAGGAGTTTGGTCTCCCATGTGCTCCATCACTGTTCTGAAGGATTCCTTTGAAGCTGTGTGCTGGACTGTGATCTCTCCCCCTACTCTCTCTCTCTTTCCTTTCTTTCCTCTCTCTGAAGCTGTATTTTACGACTTTCAATTCCAGGAAGTAGACTTAATGTCCGTCACTGCCAACTTGGCTACGGACATTTTTTTTTTTTTTTAAGAAAGTTAGATGTAAGTACAGCCAGTGGTGTTGATGTTAAAGATAATGGTGAACCTCAGTTGTTTACTGCGACTAATGGCGGATTCCTTTTAGACCTCATACACATTGTTCACACACAGCTGCATAGGTCACTGCTTCTCACACTTGCAGCGCCTTTCTACTCCTAACCCCAACATATTTTCACATTTTGCCACAATGCGAGCCAAAATGTTTAATGTATTGTTTAAGGGCTTTGTGTGACAAACCATTTCATGACTACGGTAACTGATGCTCGGTCTTAACATATATGACTTTTAAAAGTGTAATATGCATTTGTATTCAGCTCCTGTAGATACAACTACAAGGCTATAGCTCTACCGGTTATGAACATATGCAAATTAAAATGTTTGCTCATGGTCCATACCACTTAAGTTCTGTCAGATCAAATAGTGTATCAGGCAAGATTTTTAAGCCTTATTCTAAATTACATATTGGAATAGCGTTTGAAAGGACTACTTCCTGGAATATATATATATATTGTTATATGACCCCATGTTCTAGGGTCTCTCGGCGTGGCAACACAAAAATTTGTCCAGAGCAAAAACAAATAAAAAATGTTTATTACAAGAGAAAAGGTTACGTGCAAACATCAAACAAACTAACAGGCTTAACCAACACCAAGCTCGAAACAAACAAGTTTACCAGAACCAAATTCAAACTGCTAAGCAGAACCAAACCGCTACACAAAAAAACCAACAACAAAAAAACAAAGGAGTCTGCTGTGAAATTACTTTAAAGCCGCTCAAACAATCTGTAAATTACTTCCCACAAAGCGCAGAGGGGGTAAGCTGTAAAAAGCCTCTGCCAAAAGCTGCCCCACCAGAAGTAAGATTCCAGGAGCCTTATATAGGGTCCAGGTGGGCCTCATCATCCACTGATTGGATTGTTGAACTTCTCCTGGTCCAATGGATTTGCTTTTCTGCGGCCTCCTGGCAGCAGATCAGCAGCGTATGCTTTCAAATCTGAATCTTCATAAAAACAAACAGAAAGCCTTTAAAGGACTTCTGCCTCCGACACGCTTCCTCCTTCGATTTGTCTTTCATTAGCTCCAACTATCTCTGAATAAAAACTTCACCAGTAGGGAGGACATGTTTAGGGTTACGTGTGGGTGTAGATTGAACAGAGTTTTGTATGAGGTCCCATAAAGTTAAATTTTGGTCTCATCTGAGCCAAGGACCCCTATTTTATTACAGTTTGGCATATTGTTCCAAATTGCTTTTGGAACTTCTTATGTCATTCTCACAAAAGTTGAAATAACTTGCCAGTTAGACAATTAGATGTTATTTGTCCACAGCTAATAGTTCTTCTGTCTTCATATTCTCAAGCAATAGCTTTGGACTTCTGGAAGAGTCAACTTAGGCCTAATGATTGTTTCTGTAATTATTATTTTTAGTTGATGGAATTGAGTTGTGTGAGGTCTACACATGACTATTAATATTATAGTAAATATTTAACATACAAAAGTGACTTTATTAGTTAATTGCTGTTTTAAGGTTTCTGATTTTACTACATTTTATTTTAGAGGTATTGGAGGAGACAGGGCAGGTACAGATGCTTTTCAACAAAATGTTAAAATCATTCAATCTTTTCCTTCAACCTCACAATTATGCACTACTCTGTGCTGCATGTAAATGTAGCCAGAAACAAGGTTTTACTTCTAGTTAGATTGTCTGACCTGCTTATACGAAGTGGATCTCAAAGTGTGCTGCCATAGCTGCAGTGGCTGCTGCTGTTATTGTTGGCAGGAAAATAGGCTTTGGTTTGGCCCTTCCTGCATGAAAATGGTCCAACACTGGCCTGAAAACACAATGGAAGGAAGCCACAGGTATCTTAATACAGAGAGGAAGTCAATATGGAAATCTTGAGGGAAGTGGGGAAGCCAGGATGACGTTTGTATGCTAAACATTTTTTTTCTATAGATTAAAAAAACAAAAACCATATGAAAATATTTATAATATAATTTTCTATAATATCTAAATTCTTTCTTAGCAACTGATGAGCATAAGATATTTAGTTTTTATAAAAATAAGCAGATAAATTATTATCTCAGAGGAGGATTAGGGAAAACAAACACATTCCAGCAAAGATTGGCCTAATTTCTGTCTCGGATAAAACTTTAATATAGTAGGAAAAAACAGGGCATCATTAATGAAAGAATTAGATGAAAAGCCCCTTTTTCTCTTTTACTTGGGTTATGTTTAATTTGTTACAATATCTTTATTTTTTTAATTAAAATGTTCAAACTTATCTCTCTGACATACTTTAGATTAAGAATTGCTACGTGTGAATACTCAGAATTAATAGAAAAACAAACAACCAGATGTTACAGCTGCAAATGTTTCGGGGTATGGCTCTGAAAACCTTGCGTATTTAAAAGTATAAATGTTAGTTTCCTACTGCAAAACAATTCCATCTTAGATAGAGAGTGTCTGTGCTTTGATCTAAACCATGTCGTTCTAGCTATGGTAATGCATTTAGGGTTACCGTCCCTTTGGAAGGGAACTCTCAGACCCCAGTCTCATCCAGCCTCCAACAGACTTTATTCCTGGTTTTCTCTCTATTTAGCTCCATCCATCTTCTCATCTAGTCATCAATTCGGCTTCTCTGTCTCGGCTTTTTTCACAGCATGATATAGCTATCACAATGTTTACCTACGGGGAGCGTATGTTTAGAGTGATCTAAAGCACACAGCATTTTGAATGTGGGCCAGAAAGTTTCATTTTGATCTCATCTGACCTGAGGACTCTTTTCACATATTTACTGTGCTGGTCACTAGGTTGTCACACACAGCGTATTCTTGTTCTTATGCTTTTCTGCCTAAAATTTAACTGAGTAGCCACTTTTCTACAAAGAATCATGATCACAGTTTATCAACGATACACTGTTACTCTGTTTTTCTAATGCCCTAATGTTTGAGCAGTGACTTTCTTAACGGCAATTTTGATAACCTTATGTTTGCTTAAGGTTTAAGTTTGTTAATGTAAATATGTGTTTAGTTTAGCTGATGATTTGGACAAGAGAAT
Organism: Orestias chungarensis; assembly: GCA_032876305.1. Lineage (NCBI taxonomy): Eukaryota > Metazoa > Chordata > Actinopteri > Cyprinodontiformes > Cyprinodontidae > Orestias > Orestias chungarensis. The sequence goes on along the minus strand of JAVLVB010000668.1, from coordinate 4,600,503 downwards.
TATGAGTTTTGTTCTTTGGTTTTGTTCCCTAGTGATTATATCTTTTAGTAAACGTAATTTATGATCAATTTTGTTTTTGAATAATATATATTGTATGTTTTTTTTTTATCCCTCTTTAAGATTTATATCTCGATGCGGAGAAGCAGCGGCTCTACTATGAAACCTCTACTGGTAACCCAGTAGCTGATAAGGAAGTGATGACGCACCAAAGTATGAAATAGCAACAAAACTGCACACTACAGCAATAACTTCAGGACAAGACTGAGTTCAATTGCTTTCACCTGTAAATTTTGTAGATTTTAAAACCCTTATTATTGTAAAACACCATCACAAATTCTCTTATCATTCTTTTTTATCTTGAAAGACCTTTCAGATGAAAATCTTGTTTTAGCATAAATGTCTTTATAAATTTATTTTTATCTGCCAGAGAGCAAAAGCAGCTTTACTAGGTAAAAGAAGAAGAGACCTTTACAGTGAATTAAAGGGATTAATTTCCTGTTAATCTGTGTGTGCTGGGTTAACTGAATGTAGGAACATTGAGCAGCATGGGGTGAGACGATTAGATGTGTCTGAAGATTTGTGAGTGGAGAGTGTCAGCAGTGTTGCTCGGCTTGACATAGAGAAATAGACATAGAGAGAGAGAAATGCCAATTTGTGAATTTCCCCCGCTGCCAGACTGAACTGACACCTTTTTGCATTAAGATCTGTAAGAAATAGAAGAAAAGAATAGGGAAGTTACAAACGTTTACATGAACTGTCATGTTTGTTCTAGTGGGTAGAAGTGGAGCTCATTTTATAAATAATAGCTACAATTTTATTTAACAGTTAGGGGCTGAATTCTATTACACCTTAACCAAATGCCCAGACATTGGTTTTGTGTCAGAAAAAAAAAAAATATTAATTATTGTTCCTTTGAAAATACAGTTTCAAAGGACTGCTCAGCTAACGCTTGTAGTGAACTCGATTAACTCCACCTTTACAGCAATTGTTAGGGTAATGCAGTGTTCCCTATCTTTGTTTACGAAGCATCTAGACTGTAGAGGGTTATAACTTCAACTTAGATTCATAGCTTAAATGTAAAAGATCCTCATACAATTCTTTTTTAAATATTTGCTGCCTCAGTCATAGTTTGGGAGCAATGAACTGGATTATGTGATTGCTTTAGGTATGTTTTAAGTAATAATGTTCAAGCAGTTTAAAGGATTCCTTTGAAAGTTATGCGGATGTGTCTGGCAAATGGATCAGTGATTTCTCTTGTCATTTAAAGTAGATTGGTGCTTCCATCCCCTACATAGTACTGTCTTCTGCCAGTCTGCTGTCTGAGGAAAACAGGCCTTACATAAGGACAAAATCTGCTGTTCTAAAGTATTCCTGGTAGAGGGATGGTTTAGTATTTTTGGGTTGTGTTATTTGTAAATGTCATAAGGTATTTGTAAAAACTTATTTTAGATCCTCTCATAAACTGAAGTTAAATACTTAAAGGAGAGATATGGGAACTACATTGTTGATTACATCAAATACCTACGATTGATATATTAAATTTACATTGCAGCCATAAATTATTCAGAGTGCTTCACTTTTTTACATGTTGTTACCTTACTGTCTTATTCCAAAATGAAATAAACACATTCTTTATTTAAGAATATATACATTTCACACCGATAATGAGGTGATCATTTTTTGAAAGTACATAATAATGAAGCAATCATCTGTACGTAAGCCTTCATTGCCTTTGCCAAATACTTGTTGACAGCCATTAATTAAATTAAGTTCAGTTTATTGATATAGCACGAATTTACAACACGTCGTCTCAAGGCATTGCTCAGGAAAAAAAAGCCACTTAATTACACCCTTCAGTCATCTTAGATATGATGCGACAAGCTTTGCAGTCCTATTATTAAGCACTTTGCGCTCATTCGTCTCTCGGAGCCTCTCAAACGTATTTTCTCTCAGTAAACCAATGATGGAGCTCCGATAGTGAGAGCATCAGTTAAGATGATGATGATAAACTTGTTCCACTTATGGATGAAGGAGACGACTGTGCTCATTTTAAGCGTCAATGCAGCAAGTCTTTTTTTGTATTCTGATTTGTGCCTTGAGGCAATCCTATCGCGGTGACCTACAGGGATTGCTTCTGACCTCATGCTTGATTTGATCTCAGACATGCATTGTCAACTGTGGGACCTTTATGTAACTTTGTTTCACATGACTCATTATGGGGTATGTGAGTTTTAAAGCATTTTAAAACGAATTCTAAAAAAACAGGTAAGCAGAGAAGAGACATTTAAAAAGCAGTGATCTGAGCTGTCCTGTTTAACAGACAGCTTTTTATTTTTTATTACATTTTGTTTTCCTACTTCTTTTGAGTAAGGGGGTTACAAATAATTACAGATATTTACATTTTTATTGTTATGTAGCACTTGAGTGAGGCTTACACAGCTCGAGGTAATAATTCATCTGTACAGCACAAGTTCAGTCTCTATCATCCCACACCAAGGAGATGAGAGGAAAATCATGAATTATGACTGCTTTCAGCGTTACCTTGATTTAGTGAAGCTAAAAACTGATTGAGGTACTTCAAATCCAATACAGAAATTTCTCATGGAGCCAGGGTTTGTTATAAAATCTCTATCTATGGCTGCAATTTTTGTGACCTGAAAACCACGCGGGGAAACCCAAAGTTCAGATTAATGAGGGCTCGGCAAACTGTGCTGCTATTCTCTATACATGCCAGGATGCAATCCTCCTTCACCACGGCAACACTGAACCAGCAGCAGTCCATGTTTCAACATGTGAGTAACAGAAGATCCCTCTCTGAGGAGTAACACTGCCATGTCGGGTCAGAACTAAACAAAACAAGTTCAAGATGTCTTTTTTTTGTGTTTGTTTGTTTCAGTGGTTCTGTTTAAAGCAACCTCCAGTTAAAAAGACACACACACCACACATTTAAGTAATAGCACTATCAAATACAATATTGTCACTTTGTGCTGTTAAATGTCATTTCCTGTTTAAGTGGTTGGCATTTTGAATGATATGTCATGTCACCCTGAGTAGGCCATGTATTTCTGTTTTGTGTACGGCCCTCCACACTGATCCCATCTCACAAGACTGGTCTGTGTAAGCAGTGTTTATGATTTTTAGCCCGAAGCCACCTTTGAATGTTAACAGACGCTGTCAGACTGGTTTATAAACACTTGTTTGCTGTCAAACTGGTGTGGACATTTAACACAACTCTGGTATAAGCATCCTGTTACACCTTTACACAAAAAAAAAAACACAACAAAAAATCTTTTACTAAAGCATGTTTAACTGTTTAATTCTGATTTAGTGTTTACTATAAAGTACTCGACACTCGACAGATGAACAGATGCATAACCAGACCATTTGTATCAAAATTAAGACTCATTGCTACAATGTGATGAGAAAATACAATACAATTAATTAATTAAACATCAGTGTTTTTTTGTCTTTCAACCTGTTGTGGAAAAACTGATCAGCAAATCATTTTCATAACTTTTACTCTTGTAAACAGGAAAAGCTGAATCTAATTTAATGTTGGACACTAAGAGAAAAAAGGGTATGGGCTAAGAATAATAATTTTTATATATATACCTGATTCAATTTGTCTGCAAAGATTAACCTATACCTAACCGAACTGCGGATTAAATTGCAGAGTGCACACAGTAGTCGCTGTCGTTAAAGTTATGGTTTCTCAAGATTTTAAGGAGAAAGGATACAGAAATGTCAAATAACATTCATATTATACTTCTAAACTTTATAGTAGAACTTTTCCTTTAAGGATAAGATACGAGGGAATGTTTTCTTTATCCTTGCCATCACCCTCTTCAATTTCTTTTAGCTTTCCAGCATCTTTTGTGTTTTGTTAAAGCTCTTTTCCTATATTCAAAGCTCTAGTTTATGGTTTAAGGCTCTTTCTTAAGTAAAGGTCACAGTTGAGAGGTGAAAAAGAATCTAATAATGGCCCATGCTTGGTTCATTAACTCTCTTTCTATTTGCTCCACTTCTTCTGAAATTCTGCTCGGGACACTCTTGAATAGCTGGATCGATTGAGCACGATGGGCCTTTCTGTAAATCACATTAGTGGCTATCTCATCACATTCTGAATGTCAAATTTATCTAAGGAGTTTCCAGTCAGTGTAGTTTTAGATGGCACGGTTTACATTCTGTAAAGTAGTATTGAAAAAGCAGCTAATGTTTAACTTCCTGTATTGTTCAGCAAGTAGTAAATGTGTTAGTGACTTCCACTGATTCAGGCAACAAAGACTTTTCAGGGTGTCTAATGCTCTTTCATCTATAAATAACCACTATGCATTATTTAAAATAGTTTTAATTTAAAGCTTGAGCATGCCTTGATTAAAAATGTTAAGGAAGTTGAATGCAAAATACATTATTTAGTCACTGCTGCATGATACAAACGTTTTGGCTAGTGGGTCTAAAAAGTGGGGTAATTCTTAATAACGTGCTAAAACTGGTGTAAAATATAAACCTAATAAAATTTTAGTTTAGTACCTGTTCATTTTATCTTTGAATAGTCAATGCAGACTTTCTTTTTTTCACATGTTGCTGTCCATGTCCATGTTAAAGTCATGAATATAGTTGGGAGTTTGTAAAAACATCTAAGTCTAATATTTAGATTTAGACAAAGCTTAAACATTCAGATTGCTTCATTTTTATTAGAGCTTTACATTAAGTCAATCAAAGTTGTTATAATGATGTCGGATTTGCAATATCATACTCACAGAAGATCGATTGGATGCAATATTTGGTAGGACATCATATTTCAAAATGTCAGCCACACATTGCACTGCACTAAACAAAAACAATATACCGAAATGAAACTGTATTATCTAGAGAACATTTTAAATGGCTCCCTTTTTCCAGCTTTTTATTTCCTCATAAACAGATGTTTGTCTTTGTTTCTAGATGCTGGTTTAGATGTTTCTTGTTCTTTGCGTCTCCAGGAAAAACACAGCAGAAACTGAAGAATAAAAAAGAAATAAAGTCATACTAAAATGTTCTTTATTTTCATTATTAGTTTTTATTTGTTGCTCAAACCTTGCCCCCTTCCAACCCTTTTTTAATAGCTTTGTTTTATCCCGCTTTGTGTGTTGCTTATTGGAAGCAGCCTCCTTTTCTGTGAACCATCTTTTAAGCCTGTCACTTCAACCTGCACCTAATCAGAAGCCAAGTAAACTGTGGCTCATTAACGGCGTCTTTTCTTGGAACCTCAAGTGCCCGTTTCATTCACTGGCCTAATTTGATCTCTTGCCTCTCATAACGTACGTCTGCCACACTGCGAAAACATTGGGTTTGAAACCATTTTTTATATGTTTCTGTCTTGTGAGCAGTTAATGCTTAACTGATTAATATCCCGAACCCTGCACATGGTGTTACTGTATACCAATTTGGTAGAAAAAAAAATCATTTCCTAGAAAATAACGTGTAAATGTTTAGAAATTTGTTTTTGAGCCGGGTCATTTGGGTCTTTAAATATGGTCCTTGGCAGATCTCCTCCTAATCCTTAAAGTTGTTATGACCAACAACGGAAACAACCTGAGTGTCAGCAGGATAACCTGTACCCCAATTACATTACTTCACTTTTTACCAACATTTGTAGACTTGTCATAGCCCATTGCTTCCCTTTCACATTGTCTTTCTCTGACAAGACAGTGTAGTAAAAACACCCAGATTAACCAAGATTATATTAAAATATTCTTACCCTTCATTTTACCTTCCACTCCAGCCCTTTCACCCTTCCTCCACTTAGACCCATAAATGTCAGAGGCAACTTATAAAAATTGGTTTGGGCTGTGCCCTGAGGTGGGTGGCAGGAGAACAGTGATCTTGTAGAGCTGGAAGAGGATGTTAGAGAGCTGAGCTGCTTGCATTTCTGCTTCGTTTGCCCTGCAGCATAAACATGAGAAGGTGCTGTAAAAAAGATGCTTTTCCTGGCAGAGATCCAAGCTCTCGAAAGCTGAGAAAAGTTTGACTTCACAGCAAGATCAACGTGCTGTGTATCTCGTTTTCAATAAATTAACTGTTGTCAAAAGTTACAAAATTCATCTGGACATGGAAAGCACCAGGGGGCACAGGGTCTTTATATTTTAATAAAATACCTTTCTTAAATTGTTGGCAAATTTGAAGTTTTAATAAGAATTCTCGAATGCTTTGGAGGCAAGTCCATGTTTTTATATTCACATGAATTATAGGTAGTCTGTTCCTATTAAGTTTTTTATATTTTGAATTATGAATAAATAATAAATAATGTAAAAACTTAAAAATAATAATGTCTGGTGATTGATTTTTTGCCAACCTCTGCTTAATATTGTAAGGATGAGTTTCTTCAGATACAATTCAAACCTCAGGAATTTCTTGCATGATTTGTGTTTTGAATGATTCATAATTTTCTTTCCACTTTACTATTGTATTTCCTGGGTTTGCCTTTCTCTTGAAATTCCAATAAAATATATGTATGTTTATGTTGTTTTTGCATGACAAAGTATGGAAAAGTTAAGTTGTTTTTAGTGTTTAACAATGTCTTTCTAAAATTCTTTACTGCTGGTATTAGTTATTGTTTTCATACGTATTTTAGTTGAAAGTCCATACATCTTTTAAATTAAGTTCAGATGCCTTACAAGAAAGAAAGGATTTGTCCCAGCAGTGGCCTTCTGATGTGGTCAATATAAGTTTACTTATGGTAAAAGACCAAATAAGATTCTGTAAATTCTTGACATTGATGTTCTGTATTAAAACCCTTCAGGAACTATTCGTATTGCAAACTTGATCAAGCACTCGACATTTCATCCTCAATGCTCACCCTCTCGTCACCTCTTTTTTCACTTACCTACTGTATTTATCATCTGCTCTGCTTCTGCTTTCATTTTGAAGCCTGACCAAGATTTCTGATAGAATGGAGGCGAATGACCTCTTACTTAACATAGAGTACTTTTTTATTATTTAATGTTTTACCTTAAGATTTTTTTTTATTATTATGAGCAATTTGTCCTGTTGATGAAAACCACACTTCCTCCTTGTCACGTCTCAAAGTTTCTCTTACTTTTCCTTTCTCTGCATGACCATCCCCCTTCTCCCTCTAATCAATTTCCTTTGTTTTCTTTTTCTAGTGTCATGTCCTATAATTATCAGTCTTCACTTTCTCAGTTCAGTGCACCCCTCCACGTATTGTTTCTGCCTCCCCTTTTTCCCAAACCTTCCACATTTTCTCCTTTTGGTGCTCATCTATTACCTCCTCTCAGATCCCCACCCTGAAACAGATTCTTTTATTGTGGAGGGGCTTGACTTTCCTGCACACTGCATACTTGGCATGGTTGCCATAACTCTTATTAAGAGCCGGTTTTTCACTCTACACCCAGGTAGTTCACATAATTGATGAACCAAACAAAATTGAATAAAATAAGTGAGGGAAGTTGTAGGTCAAACTTGCAGTCCATTTTCATGCACTTGTCCCAACTAAAAAAATACACTCATATACTTGCCAATATTTTAGCTAAATGAATGAATTAAATCTATCTAAAATACTGAAGTATCTAAAAAGCCCTATTTCTATAGATGTTTTTAGAGTTTTTTAATAAACAGAAACTTAAATAAAATGTACCATATTACCAGGATTAGCCAATTACAATCCTTTGCTATTATGGGTGTGTAACTGATGCCATCATCTGTTTAAGGCCTTAGAAGAATTTGCAGTTTGACTTTAGAGATGTTAAACATAATCACTCAGAGAGAAGTTTAAATCATATCCCTACATTTTTCTCACCACCAGTGTTTTTCTATCTGTCAAGCCATCCAAAGAGAAACTGTTTCCCTCTCTCGCCATTCCCATGTACTGCTCCTGTTTCCCCCATCTCGGTGGCCCCCTTCCTGCTCTCTTCATTGATTACACAGAGGAAAAGCAGTGAAAGTGGTCCTGCTGTGTGGGAGCAGTGTCTTTTCTTTGTAGTTTCATCCTGCTCGCTGTTGGACCAGTAAGTCACTTGAGATGTCATGTCTTTAAGAAACTTTCATAATAGGTCTCTGAATGCACAAACCGAGGTGAACTGAAGCATGATCTAACGTGCTACGAATGACAGGGAAGGCAACAGTGGAACCGGTGATTATTGGCTTTAAATATTCCCTAATTTAAAAATAAGAGATGCATAAATTATGAGCTTGATAAGTGTCCTGATGGTTAAATATTAATTTACAGATGCTAAACAGTGAATCAAATCATATTGAATTGATAATACAGAACTGTGGATAATTGTTTTACTTGTAAAGATGTTTTTTTTCCTATCTTCTAAAGAATACTAGCATATTGGAAAAAGTGTTTATGGTTTTTAAGGTTTTGTGTGTATACTGAACTAAACAGTGTTTCACTACAGTATGCCATGTTATGTCTTTGTACGTTACTTTTTATTGTCACTATAATCATTCTAAAGGACCAAGTGAAACGTAAATTAAATTCAAGCGCTTAACAAATGCCCCATTTGTTAGCAGAAATGAGCAGATTGTGCCGTCAGTGTTTCTTTCAGTTTCAATGACATGAGCGTTACATTCCCACTGCACTGTTTGGAAAAACAAAACCAAGGGAAGCCTGACTTATGTGTAGTTGCTACAATGTCAATTGTTTTGTAAGGTGATGCACTTACATTATTTATTTTTCCATGGAATTAGGCTTTCCACACTATATCACAGAGAGCAGAAGCGGAGTAGTGAAGACATCTGTTGTAAATTGGCTATGTATAAATAAACAAAAAAGAAAAACAAAGACAGCCATTTTCCTCACATAAAAATAATATGTTTGGCAATTGTTTGTCACTGTTACCAAAAATTAAAACTGCTTTCTGCCCTGCATTATTCGCAAAATTATGAATCTATATAATGTTCTTTGAAAACTGTGCTTCATCAAAAGTCAGCCGTCCTACCCCATGAGCTTTCAGTTTTTTTTTTTGTTTTTGCATATTGGAAAAAAAGGAAAAGGCACCTAAAAGTTATCAGAGCACATCTGCCAGGCGTTACCTAAAATAATTTCCTTGCCTTTCAGATGAGCACCAATGACAGAAACTCTTGGAAATAGGAATGATGTGGGGTTTCCAGTGATTGTTGGATTTTGCACACGTGTCTATGTGTTTGTGTTTGTATGTGAAGGCTGCAAAGATGAATTGATGGTGCCCTGCAATATGGTTTTAATGAAACTTTTCCCCTCCACAGACACTTTCATTAAAGCTGCAGGTTTCTGTGGTCTCTTGCTCTCGCAACAAATTTGCGGATAATCTGTTCCTCTAAATCACTTATACCTACAGACAGCCTTTTATTACATTTGTATTGTTTACCATATTTTGCCCTGCTTGTGATTTACGTGCACTTTTCTTCTAAGGGCTTATTTGTAACAATGTAACAAGCAATAACTGTGCACTTCAGCATTTACTGGATAAAATATTAATTTACAGATACTTGTTAGTAGGCCTGTTGGATTAAATGATTGTAAATAATGATCGTGAGAAATTTCAGGTCGACTACGGTAACCAGCTGTAAGCATATTTACTCGATCACACATGATGAGGTTGCAAGATATATATAGTCCAGCAAATGACTATTATGCAACAATATAGTTGCAAACTGCCATAATGCTTCATAATAAAGAAGGCGGCGGCAACAACAGCCAATCTGAGTCGACCCTTTCCGTGCTCCACATCCATTGGTGGGTTGCCAGAGATGTAAGCAGAATGAGCAAAGGTGGAGCTAAGTCAGGGACTAATTGGAGCAAAACAGATGACGGTCATCTCAGGCATTATCCTCTAGTGATGAGGTCATTTTTGAAGAAAAGTTACACTATGTCGTTTATGTGGTGGTGGTTTAGGGATCTAGCAAATAGAGTCAATATGTGGGGTATGTCGTCGGTTAGTGCTTTTAAAAACTGGCAACACAACAAATCTGTTTAATCATTAAAAAAAGTACCGCCCAAGTGAATATACGGAAAACATAAAAACGCTAGCGAAGTCTGCACAGTCTACATCCACTGCCAGCACACGTAGCATTAGTATCTTACTCTGTTGTCATCCTAGCTTTTTATTTTATACACTTATAAATCGTTAGAAACGATAAAATAAAAGCCTTTCAGTATTAATATTTTGTCTTTTTAATCAAATATAAGATTTTGCCAGTGGCTGCATAATCCTTAGTTGATATCCTGACATGCAGGTATCATACTATTTCTTCACCAAGTGCAAGAAATTTTTCCTGCAGTTATTGGTGAAAGAGAAGAATATGATGTATATTTTACACTCTGTCGTCTTTATCGACCATCTAATTTGATTGATTGCTGTGAGAAGGCAGCGTAGGCATGATGGATCATGATGACTATTTATCACTGTCACTATAATTCATCAGTCTTTAATTGATATCTACTTCACTAAATATTTCCAATACCCTTTTTTTCTGCACACCTTTTTTACTTGCTAGTCAAAAGTGTTTGAGGAGACCATAAACGACTATTCAACACATATGCCGGCCAATCCTCTAAACATTAATTATCTCTGAGTCTCTGAAAATCGTTCCTGCTTCTATTAACATTTTTAGATTCAAGCATTTTTCTGTTGTGATTATTTGAGATCAATAGTGTCTGATTTTAAACAAAGAAACATTTATTTGTTGATAAAAGTTTAAAGAAACTGATGACCAGATTCAAGAAGCATTGCACAAACCCTAACCCTAATTTTCAGTGTGAGAGAGCTTATTCAGCCATTAAATGTCACACTAGTGTAAGGTTTAATTGATGCATCAATAGCAGAACCTTTTTACTTCTATAGTTAATTAAACAGTTTAAAATAAGTTTAGGAATTTTATTATTTCATATAAATGCACTACTTTGTAGGTAAATCAATGGCTTTTTAAGTGTTTAAAAGCTGACAATTAACACTAAAAGGTAATATATTGCATTAAAAATGCACATTTGCATGTGAGGTGTTTTTTGCAGACACTGGTATGTAACTACTTTGCCATTTAATTATTTTGCGGCTTCCGTATTTAAAACGGAAATTAAAAACTGAAAATGCAATGGTAATTAGGTCAGTTTCCCCTGTGTTACTTGAAATCGTGAAATCAAAATACTTTAAGGCTGATCTTCTTAGCACAACTGTAGTCTAATAACCTCTGCCAAGTTCCCAGACATTGATGTAATGAAATGTGTTTTGGTGTTAATTTTCTGAAGTTTCACAGGCCTGCTGCTGTGTTTACAGGACAGGTCCAGAATGCAAAAACAGCAGAGGCAGAGCAAACTGTGTTGCACATATGATCAATAATGTTTAAAGTGAAAGAACGATGTGCTTATGTGTCGGAGTTTCTTTAACTGATCAAAGATTTGTTTCTTTTAGTTATTTATTAGGTTTTTCTTTTGTAGAATAGTGTCAGATAGTAAGCAAGGGCTTCTAAAAGGAGATAAAGCAACAAAAAATAAGGAGATAGAACTTCAACATTGTTCTCTGCTGCAAGGATCTAGGCTGGTATTGAGTATAGGTTTTAACTGATATTCCAAATTAAATCAATGCAAAAACACTAGATTGCCATTGGACAGAAACAGCTATGTACAATTCGCTGCACTATTTTAGAAATGCAGAAAGGTTTGTTCATTTAGCGGTCACTTTATTAGGCACACAGTTTAAATGCAGCTGGACTGTTTGTTTAAACACTGGCTACTTTATGTATTTTAAAACTATGTTTTTTTTAAGCATGCCTCTGAGGTTCACAGAGAATCTTATCTCTTTCTATCATGTCACAAAGCTTGACCATCTGAAACTGCCTTGTCAATAAGAACTTTTTGAAACAATGCCTTATTTTTTAACGGGATAGTTTCAGCTGTTTTGAAAAGAAATGGGCTTCAAGCCATGGCAAGGTTTAACTAATAAAGTTGTTGATTAGTGTATTTTTTAAGATGTTTGGTTTGATTTTAAATATATTGGTTATAATGCATGGTTATATGTACTCTTACATTTAAAAGCAGCAATTTTCATAGACAAGTCTCATAATAACAAATAATATATGTTTGGTAAGGACACACTTTCCTGTCTGGGTATATAAACCCCCAGGAAACAGTTAAAGCACTTTTTTAACTATCTCACAAAAGAGAAAATACTACACAGGTAAAGATAGTGTTTTTTTAATCTCCAACTTATCCAGTTAGCTTCTTCCTCTTCCTGTGACCTTCTACCTTATTCACACAAGAGGCTGAAGCTCACATTGGTGAATTGGTCAATATTGTGGTGTGAAAAGTGTTTGGCCCCTTCCCCATTCTTATTTTGTTGTATTTTTATCACACTTGAGTGTTTTAGACCATCAAATCAAGTTAAAAATTGGTCAGAAAAAGTACAAGCGAACAGAAAAAGCAATCAATAAATAAAAGTGTGTATTATTAGTGGAGGGAAAAAATCCAAACCTTCATGAACCTGTGTGTAAAAAGTGATTGCACTCCACTGTTTAAACTTAATT
>JAVLVB010000668.1:4445325-4587899 GCA_032876305.1 Orestias chungarensis | reverse complement strand
GCGTGATGGGAACTAAGGGCGCGGAGGCGGAACTAAAATGACAACAAGCAGGGAAACAATAAACACCGGACCCAAATGTAACGCAACCAAAAACACTAAATAAATAAACAAACACCAACACGGGGAACAAGAACTAAACCAACAGACTACAAAACAATAAACAATAACGATCACGGGGGGAGGTACACAGGAGACAATAGCTAGGACGCACAACACGGAAGGAGACAAAGGAACCGAGGTGATGAGCCAGGACTAAGAGCTAGTGCAAGAGACTCACCGGAAACACAGGGGCTGAGGAGCTGAGGAGACAGGCGAGGGACATCTGAGGAGGACCAAGGGAAGACAACAGGAAATGACCAGAGGTGGATGAATGCAGGGACGGCTAGGAGTAAAGGGTGCTAACGGGGAAAGACGAGGAGGCAAGGCTAGAGGCAAAGAGGACTAACAGGGGCAAGGCTAGAAGCAACGAGGAACCACAGGGGCAAGGCTAGGAGCAACGAGGAACAATAGAGGCAAGGCTAGGAGCAACGAGGAATAGCAGGGGACAACAACAGACGATCCAGCGGTGAGTGCATGATTGCATGTGGCTTAAATAGTGAGAACCGGGGTGTGATTGGTTGAGAAGAGGAGTGAATTATTGCAGACAGCTGTGAATGAAGGCGGAGTGACGAGACACAGGGAGGAAACGGAACCAGACAAAACACACATCATGACAAATTGTGGGTTATCTCACAGTTCACTTTCTGTAGCCACACTCATGTCTACTGGCTAACTAACTAAATGGGACCTGTCTGACAAAGCGAAGTACACCAAAAGATCCTCAGAGGCTAGACATCCTGCCGACATCCAAAGAAATTAAGAAACAAATGAGAAAGAAAGTCATTTTGACTAAGAGGACTATTTTTTTTACACCTGAACCCTGAAGCATGAATAGTAGGAAGCCACACAGCAAGTTTTGATTAAATGCTCAAAATCAAGCTTGGATGCCTAAGGAAATAATGGGTTGGAACAATAAAGTCAAGGATGTATAATAATGCTGACATAACCGCTTATAACTGCTGCTTTTTAATCTTCCATTGGGATGTTCTCTCTGCATAAACCCCCCAAAAACACATTTGAACTCATGTGTTGTTGCTTCTCACCAGGCTGTCACATAAACGAGCTGTTGGAATGTTGTTAGAGGTTGTGGTCTGATCCTCTCTGCTTTTCTGGAACTAGTCTAATTTGCTGTCTCACCAGAGACTCAGGATAATTAGTCGCAACGAAGGATTACCTTCCGGCCGTTGCACATTTCAGATCAGCAAGACAAAATAACTGTTCTGTATGACTCTATATAAAACAGATCTAAAAATTCCTGACTAATTGGCTGAAAGCACTTTCCTGTTTTCTTAAACTCTTTTCTTGCTGTGATAAACTAGATTTTTCCATTTGCATTATATTTTTATTTTTTTAATAAATGGTCAACCATTGTACTAATGTTGAATTTCTGGCCTATTATTACATTCAATCAGCACCTGTAAGGAGATAAATTTATCTATTAAATTTACCTATTGTGATTTGTTAATGTGTAAGAGTATTCTTAAGTCACCACAAGTGTGAAAATAAAGTTTTATATTTGTCCGTTTTCAGTTATGATGGTATGAATAATTCTGTTTCTAATCAGATTTTTTATTTTTATTGTTTTCGACCTTTGGGTTTGTGCCATTATTTTCTAGGGATTTAAAAAATATTTTTAAATGCCCCCAAGTACACAAAACCTTCCACTGTACATCTATCGATTAGTTTTGCATACCTCTTAGTCCTTGCAGAGGCTGGTGCTTTCACTGCCTTGGAAAAGTAAAAAACAAAACAAAACAAATCTTCCTGTGATACAAAAACACAAAGTAACTGTTTGGCACAATAAAGCAGCAAGGGAAATCAACCATTTCACATGTTTATTGAGGTTGTCAATGATTCACTTACAGGATAAGTTGTTGGTCAAGGACACACTTATGACTCATGTGACCCTTGATTATTACTGTAATGTCTTCAGAGTTTAAAACACCCCAGCAACAATAAAGAAGCCTTGATTTGTTCTGTTTAAGGACTTCAGGCTTTAGTGGGGTGTTTTTCCACTCCCTGTATTAGATATTTCCTTGCTTGAAAACCCCTAAATAAATAAATGGATTATGAACAGTGAGTTGATTTAAAAAATACCAGATTTTTCAGTAGTTGACCTGTAATCACTCGTCAGAACCAGTTGATTAAAAAACAGGCTATTTTTTAGTCATTGGCCATTGCCTCATGAATGGTTTTGTTTTGTTTTGTTTTATTAGCTTCACTATTCTTGTGAGTATTATACTGAACTTCTCTGTTGACAATGTCAAGCTTAAAACTAGTTTACAATGAATTTCACGTCTCACAGAAACTGCAGAAATCTTATCCTAGAAGAGGGGCAGGTTTCTGGGGCCAACATCTCTTATTCACAAACATCAGATTCTTTGTCAAGGAATTTGAGGTTTCCCCCATCATGATCACATGTCTCATTAACCTTGTTTTCACTTTTGTTTTCTTTAGCTTCAGACTTAGTTGTTTTTGAAAACACAAGAAAAATAATTTTAACATTAATGTTTTTTTCATTATTGCTATTAGACCATGTTTGTCAAACTGAGAGCTAACATTTAAGCAAGCAGATCCAACAGGAATATAGGAAGTAGCATCCACAAGCTCAGGTAAAAGCCTGCTTTATTGGCTTGTTTTTACTCCTGTGTGCACAGGTACTATTGGAGAATGGGATGTGGGTGTGTGCTCTGTCCAGGGATGTTTGAGATTTCGTAGTGGGGTGCACCATTCTACCTTTCCCGTGCTTTCTGCCAGTGGGATGAACAATTGGATTGGATAGTAGCAAGTCTGATGAGCTAATTGAGCACATTGTGCCAGTAAGTTGTCGTCAGACACCCATGGAAAACCTGTCAAGGCGGCACAGAAAGTGGCTGTGGCTCTGTGTGTCCTTGTGTGTTGTTTTGAGCAGTGTGAGACTGACTACGGTGCTAAGGGAAGCAGAAGGGGCATATGGCAGAGCTAAATGAGGACAGTTACTGCAAAACAACGGGATTTCATGTGTTGAAACCACCAGTCGACAAAATTCTTGAATGATAGAGAAACAAGTCCCCAGATTTGTTGCTAAAAGTTGGAAAATGTTTTTAAAAATCTTTAAATATAGCTCAATGCATTCTGTTGGGTTTCCTTAGATTGGAAAGTTTTTATAGTTAATATTTATGTATTTATGATTCAAATTCAATAATTTTCTTGTAAAGTGCATTGAATTAAAGCTATATAAATAAAACGAGTAATAAATACAGTTATATTTTATTACAGCCCTTTCAACGTCTCAATTAGTGTGCCACAAACATTTAAAAAATCCATCCAAAGAAAAGAAAAAAGTCTGTATTTACCAGGTGTTTTCCTCCCCAGGATGTGTCCAAAAAGGTTAAAGGACAACCAATCATGACGTTTAATGAATGCCAAAGTCTAATTTATCTATAGTTTTGGAGATTATGAAAAGCCTCCTTTTTACTTTAGTAAGTTAAAACATAATTAGTGAAGGTTTTTACTTTTCTTTAATAGAAGAAAAAACATGTTGATCATGCTGATTTTGTTGCCAACCCAGAATTGACTCAGATGAAATGAAGCCCGATCCAATTAAAGCAACAGCTTAAAAATACTTATACAGCTACTTCTTTATAGGCTGTAAGTAAATAAAATATATAAAATTCAGGACTGTTGGTCGATTGCTGGCTTAGCAATCAACATTTCCTAGCTTAGAAGGGAAGTTCGGATGTTCTTCCGCTTTTAGTCAACACTGGGCAGCCTGCTGACATCTTTTGCCTGGATTTTGTACCCAAATTTGCAAAATTGTGTTTGGCAGTTTTTAAATTAATCTTTAGTATTTTAGACCTAATTGGAATTTTTTTCAAAGATTACCAATGTTTCCTCGTATTTGCAAAAACAGTGGTGCTCAAAGCCAAAATTGTCTAAACCAAGGGTGCCTTAGGATTGGTCATCTGTAAAGTAGATCGCAAGCTCTAAAAGTGTTGGCACCCTGGTCTAAACAAAATTAGTCTTAATTTAGTTCATAATTACAACGTTATTTTGGGTCACTGTTTCTTTTGAATGTTTTGCTGTATTTAGCCAAATTTGAAATACACAATGATTTTTGTACATCAACACTGTCACTGCATATACTTTTTTTTTCTAGGACACTTCCTGACGTAGGGAAGTACTTATAGCTGAACAGTTGTTGAACCTGTTTCTAGTAAACATTTTCAGCCATTTAATTGTATAAAGAGTAGACATGCTCTATTTACTTTATTACATGGAGTCATTCTTCATATGTCTGTCATTTGAAGCTAATTAACCCAATTCCTTAAATGTTAATGATTCTTGATACTAAAGGAAGCATATCAGATGGTGAATTAAATAATAATGTTGCATTATAATATCATAATAATTTAATTATATAATATCATCACAGCAAATCACAAAAATTGTTTTCTTTAAACTTTTTATTCTCAGCCTTTTCTTGAATTTCTATCTCTGATCCTTCTGGCAGTGTTTCCTTACTTGTCCTATAACTTGTCCATATTTGTTTTAACTCTATATTATCTCAACATGAGACTAAATGAAATCCAATTGGAAGAGTTTGTCTCGCCTTGGTGGTCATATTCCCTGGGCTGTGCTGTGCTGATAAGCAGCAGGATGCTCTCAGCCTCTTTATTAGAATCGATCTGTCTAGCTAGTTTTGTATAGAAGGCGGCAGGGCGACCTGCCAGTCTGAGCCACGTGACCGTAACTATAATCTAACCCATCGATGCTGACATTTTCGCTTTAACCACAAATTTAAAAAATCTCACCTCAGTTAAGTGGCTTGTAAGGGCTTTTAACAATGTAATTATTACTTTGCTGCTGGATACTTACTTATCACTTTAACTCTTGTTAATCACAAGAAAGAATTAATCAGATATTCCTCATGTATGTTGAAATAAAAGGAGCAACTTTCACATTTTACTTGTACATAATGTAGTGCATTTTCACCTGAAGGTACACACATTTTAATCTTTAACACCTTCTCTTGGGAACATACATAGTTGCCTTTATTTATTAAATCAATTTTAAAATCTGCCATTATCCAATCTCACAAAAAAAAACATCTTGTCATTTAGGAGACTCATTCCCATAACGCCTCACTGAAATCCATTTGCACTCCTATTAATACCTATTTGTCGCTAAGGGCTCTTCTTGTTATAGTGCTTATTGCTAAAGTGTTTTTATCTTTGTCTTGAACTCTTAGCTAATGACAAAGTTGTCCAAAGCCATTTCAAATTCCTGTTCCGACTTATTGGCAAAATTTTACGTAGGTCTGAGTCCATCCATCAGAACAAGACAGGCCGTTGGAGTCGAATCAGAAATAATGTACTTTTTATTATGGGACTGCCATAATGATCTGCACAAGGTGGGTTGTTAACTCAGTTCATCCATCACCCACTCTGCTGAAACCGAGCGAGTCCCAGTGTAACAGAGAAGCAGCTCTGAATATCATAGTGAGCTAATGAGCAAGATAATTGCAGGAAACTAATGGTAATATTAAGGCGAGCAAGTTGAGGTTTTGAGGTCAGTTAATGATTTTCTTGATTTGGTAATCAGCTGTCACTGAAAAAGAATAAATTAAAAAAAATTCTAGTGTATTATCATCTGCAGAACTTTGTACGTTTCTATTACAGCAGTAAGGTTGCACAATGTTCAACTGTGTGCAGTACGTTATTTTTCCATGCTGCGATTGTTAGGGCCTCATTTTCTACCTGAGCAATGTGTCAACACACGAACATATACCAAGAACAGGATGACCTTACACCAGCACCGGAACACTCGTTCGTATACAGCAGGGTAAAATACTGTACGTGTTACTTGGGCAAAAAATATTTATTTTAGGAAAAATTTCTGTATTTTACTGATTACTGCCATGCACTGACTTCAGTGAAAGTAAAATCAATATAAAATTAGCACATTTTTTGCAGAAACCAGCTTTGCCTTGAGGCCACCTTTAGTATACAAGCATTCTCTGGGCTATTTGCAGTATTGTGGGATCAGATTCAGTCATGCTTATATATCCTGTTAGATGGCTGTTTATAGATCAGCATGCCAAACATTTGCATGTGTTGTCGTATATGGATCATATGTAAAATAAATAAATACGACTAAGACGGGGTTTGAGACTATTTTGGTTTTAATTATTTCTCTTTATAATTTTCTTGGTAAAATGTATACTGTGTCATTTAGTGATTTGCTCCTGAAAGACTTTTGCAGACTTTGTCACGAAGCAGTGTTGGACCCAACATGAGTATAATTTACAAAGAGGAATGCAAAAATATGTTTAGCTCAGGCTGTGCAGATTATTCTCTCCATTTTTACTGTCAAGACAGGTCATAGGATCTTGTATGTTTAGCCTTACAAATATAACTGTTGGTTGCGTCTTATGTTCTTATGTCACCACTTCTAAAACAGTGAAGATTGAAGGTAGACATGGGTAACTTCTGTGGGGAATCTCAACAGAGAAACAGGAGGCTGACACATACAAGGAAAAACAAAAAGAAAATCTGTCATAGCCAGTTGCCAGTTCAGCAGATGAAAAAACTCCCAGGAGAAAGCAAAGGAATACATTATTTTTTAGAGATACAAGTCTTACCACATTGAGCTTCACCTCTGCCTTACATTCTTTGATTCAGCATAAGACTAAGCTCCTTGTCACCAGTCATGCAGATGCTGTCAGAAGATGGGGGCGGTCCCGTGCTTTTACCTTGACCAGTAGTGACAGTGATTACAGCAAAAGTCTGTTAAGATTAGTTAAGTTACCATAGTTTCCTTGCAAAATCTCTGCAGGCAACAGCTGGAGTCGTAGGAGGATAGGAAAGGTGTAAGACAGAGCGGCTTTGGATATCTGATGTGAAGCATATGCAGATAGAATTAATTGCACACTCAGAAATGTGTTTGCATTTGGACTTCCATTAAAGCTGTTGGATTTTGTTAAGTAATGAGAAAGTATCAGCATATTTAATCATGCACAAATGCACTCCCAGTTTGTTTGTCATGTAGTGTATGCATAGTTTATTTGAACATACTTTATTTTCTATGAGTCATCTTTCACATGATTTTCAACAACTGCAGAAAATAACCAGACATAGACTTAATACTCTTGTCTCGAACTTGTAAAATTAAGGACCTCTCTAGATAAACTGTGCTTGAAAAACAAATGTTCAGGATTCTCATGAGAACCTGAACTCATTAGGAGGTATTAGTCAACCCGCTATATGGTTGATTCCACAGATGTCACACCAGCACTTTGAAGTTTCTGAGCCTTTAAACCAAAACATGGTACTGTATGAATGACCTGCCTAAGTTAAGCCAACTAGGTTAAGGCAGACTTTTTTTCTTTAAAGCATTATGTAGTCGTTTACTTTTTCTTGAATGCACACTCTAATGAAATACATGAATTGATTTCACATATGATTCAAATTTATTGGCCGCAGCCATACAAAATCAAAGTAAAAGTTTTTAAGAAAGGAAATTCATTTAAAATAGATGGAAAAACATGAAAACCACTAATTGTTTTAGATGAAAAATAACTTTGGTTACCTTAAGCCTCACGTTATGTCTTTAGAGACAGGTGCTTATGGATATTTGTTTTGGGAAGGTATATTAAATTGCTTATGCCAAAATAGCTAAACAAATACAAAATATTTACTTGACAGATTTTTTCAAGTGACAAACTATATGCTTTCTGATTTTCTAAATAACAAGTTTGCCGCCCCGTGTCAACAATTATTACACGTACCATTACATTGTCAGACAAAGGCCGTTATTCCCAGTGCTGTCTTTTCCATTGAGGTATACTAAGCGATCCACTTTGATAAATGTTAGTGTTGCTAATGCTGATTTCAAGCTGAAGTGCGTCAACCCCTGCAGACCGTCAGCATTAATACTATTCCTATGGGTGAATTGGGGTGATTGAAAGGCACTGACATTGCCTTAATTTCACCTCAATAAGAAAAGACTTTATCACTGGTCCGTTTACTGTATACTTAAAGGTTCAAGAGAGCTGTCTAAGCACGTTTGTACTCAAGATAACTGGGTGTTGTCAAAACGGGGGCTGAAGTTCCAGTCTAACTTTTGCTCTGTTTCAGTGTACTTGGTGAAAGAAATGAAGTGTGGAGGGTAAATGTCTGTAATAGCTGTCTAGTCATATCACCGTCAACTAAGGATTGTGGATTCCATAGTCAAAGTATTTTTCCTAGTAATTTTGCATGGCCTATAAACTAAGAGTTGCTTTTAAAAAGACTAAATGCCAAAGAGGATCTGGATGTTGCACTGTTGATTTAGATATGACTTGTAGATGTACCTGTCACAATGCATCCTGTTTGCTTTCCAAGGCCATTAGAATAGGGAAAATAAAGCTTTTATATTGCCCTGTTGAAAAATGCTGTTTAATGTAGAACATTTGCATTGCTCCAGCCTGTAGCTGTGAAGATGAAGCCAAGAAGTGACTCCCAAGTAACTGGTCTGACCACATTCCAGCCCTCAACTATGATCATAAGATATTGATTGTAACTGATAGAAAATGCCAAATATATACCAGATGACTCAGCCTCAGAGGTAGTGAGAGGAAGTTTCATCACAAGGGAGTTTAGAGTTGAGAAGCTGCTCTTCCGTATTGCAATTAATCAATTATTATAGTTTAGGCATTTCATTAATATCTCTCATGGATCCCTCCTATTTAAGGGACTTTATACAACTTTTGACCTGTAATTTTCGTAGGATCGCTGAGAAAATCTGTATATCAGGGATTCCTTCACACCTTACGCCCTTTGTAATCTATTTTGCATAAAAAGTTAAACATTGAACCAATGTGCACAACCCGTTTCTTCTTTCCACTAAATAAATAATAAATACTAGCTAAATGACAAGCAAACTCTAACCGTCCTCTTAACAGTTAAAGAATAGTAAAGAGTCTGCTTCTTTTTCTGAATGAATATAAGCAGGATAAACATTTGTAATATTCATCAAAAATTATGTTAGTTTTTCATTCTCATGCAAATCATTCAGTTTATTAGAGATCTAGGAAAGCTGTGTACTAACATGTGAATTTGCATTCACATGTTAACTGTTCCTCCTGTTAACGCACACACAAACAGTTTGTGTTTTTTTGATATCCCCCTATGTGGGCGACTTAATTAGGATTTAGATTAAAAGGGACGAAAACCCTCAGGACTTGTTGAAACTTGGATTACTTTACTCTCAGTGTAGCTGCAGAATAACCAGTTTGCAACACTGAAGGAATTTTTAATTGACACAAAGGCACTTTGATAGAACTCTTTTCTTCGGGAAACTTTGACAGGGTGAATTTACGATGCCCTTTGTAAGTTGGAACTTCTGCATGTTGTACTCAATATACGATTGTGGAAGGAAAGAGATAACCGGAGTAGTTTATTATAGATGATTTATCTTAGGAAAGAAAAGAGGGTTTGCACTAGAATTTTTAACCAGGAGAGATTTTTTTCTTTTCTTTTGCAGAATGAACAATTTCTTGTGCTTTTTGGTTCAACTTTCTTTTTTTCTGTATAGACAGCTTTTCTTATTTTTTTATTTGGGGCTTGACTCTAAATCTAGAAGTGATTAGCGGATTCCAAAGACAAATGCATTATTCCCCATTTCATATCTAATATTACCTGTCTGGGTACAGGAGGAAAAACTGACAGAAAGTAAGACAGCTACATTTCGTTTATCATCTTTGACCAGCTTTTCTCCTATCCACCAGATTGAGCTTGAAGCACTAGAAATGGAAATACTTGATGAATTTTAGCTTTATAGCCTCTTTCCAATGTGTGTTCTTTTCTCTTCTCCATCACCACCGTTGAGTGCCAGACCGATTAAATAGAATTTTCTACAAAACCACCCACTGTACCTTTGTTGATATTTCCAGCAGTTTTGTAATTTTGTTTTGATTCCAGTTTTTAAGGTGTCACATTTTGTCCACCAATTTACAGAGGAGAACAATGAAGGGTGTTTGAATGCAGTGTTTTGGAAAATTGTCTGTGTTGTTAGAGAGGAGACAGGAAATGTTGAATAGTGGTTTAATAAATCCTATTACCTAATGGAAGGCAAAAACTGTTTTTTTAAGCATAAAGAATATAAAAATGTGTGGAAAATAATTTGTGTGCACTATAATAGCTTAATTCTTTAAAAAATGTATATTTTTTAGATCTTATCTTTTCTTTTTAGATCTTTCACTATTCACTGAGCTCTCACCTTTTTTTTTTTTATATATACCAAGACAATCCCATAACTTTCAAGGCAAATTTCTAGACTGAAAGTCTTTTGAGCGGTTGTCTAATATTTATATGATTTATATGATACTTCTGACATGTTCACATAAGCCAAATCCACCTATAAAACCTTTGTGAAAAGTGTTAAAATATGTACCCTTAGACAGACAGACAAACAGACAGATGGATGGAGAGATGGAAACATACAGCACTGTGGGGATCCTGTTTTTATTGGAGCGCATTTAACACAATTCAGTCATATTTTCTGTGAAGTTTATTTATAATGGAAGCTGTATTATAAATAAATGTTAAGAGAATGTCCTTTTTATGTATTATTTAAAAAAGGGTTAACTTTCACTTTGTCATGCATAAGTTAGTTATGGCATGTTGGATTGAAGCAGTTGAAAACCTGCCTTTTCTTTTATTAGTTGATATTAACGTCAAAAAGCTTAAAACACAGATAAATAAAATCCATTATCATAAAGGGTATGTAAAAGGTAATTTGATTGTTTTGAGCTGCAGTAGTTTTTTTTTACAAAAAATTATATTTTTATTATTATTTCCGTAAATAAAACATACAACCTTAAAAAAATGGAAATTCTATCAGATTTGTATTAAGGCAAAATGTGTCACTTAAAAATTCAATTTAAATAAAAATAAGAATAATTACATTTTTCTGTAACAATGCCAACATAAATCCTCAGATGTGAGTCACCTCAACAGACTCTGAATGTGTTAGCAAATGTGAGAAGAGAATAATTCAGGCATGACTCCGACATGGAGTTATTTACTTTGATTTTTGTAAAGCAATCCTTGCCTGAAGAGCTTTCAATAAGCATTTAAGGGCGGGTTGGTGCATCACTGATTGCAGCACTTAATTAATGAGCTGTTCCAGAGGCATCACAGTCAGGGTTGCAGCTGATAAGATTGTTGAACATGAGACCCCTGGCTGTACCCTATAACTGCTTTAGTCATCCAAGTTCTCGCTGTTTTTTGTATAAATGCTCATGGGTAGTTGTTTTTCTCTGTTTGCAAGGGGAAAACAATGATATAAGACAGACGGCAACAGACACTCATTTGCCTGCAGATCCAGGGATATTAGGAAAAAAAGAGACTAGTACAGCTTTGTGTTTTATGTTTGTTGTAGACAACAAAACCATTCAAGGCTCTTCGAGGTTCTTCAGTGGCTAGATTGGTGGAAGTTTTGATTTGTATTTTATTTTTATATATATATATATATATATATATATATATATATATATATATATATATATATATATATAAAATCTCTTTGCAGGGATAAAAACAGACAGAGTGGCTGAGATCATGTTTGTTTGTTTTGTTTTTTGTAAAATGGGCGCTGGTGGCTCAACAGGTAGGCGTTTGTCCTGGAACCAGTCTGTCTTAGTCATTGTGTCTTTGAGTACGACACTTCACCAGCCTATCCTGCTGTTGGTTGTGAGAGGGGTCTGTGGTGCAAGTGAATAGTAGCCTAACCTCTGTCAGCCTTATCCAGCTGTGGCTGCACTGTGGGAGTTTGCAACTATCAGCATGTAGTGCATGTTGTGTGAAGTCCCTTGGGTATCTCTGGACTTGATAAAGTGATCCACATGCCTTTTGCCTTCTTCAGTTTTTGCTTTGTGCCTTAATGCAGTTGAAACCAGATACCTTGACTGGCTAAAAAAGTAGTAGCAACAAAAAAGTCACACAGTCTTAATATGAACCACTTTAGTTCTGACTATAAAACATATGTGACTATAAAACCAGGAGCAAAAATTTGACAGATATTAAAATGTAAATGTTTGCACTCTGGAAAATTTATATTGAGCAACACAAAAATTTGCAAGTATTAACAATTATTTTATCCAAACTAGATAAGAAGACTTGGGGTGTTAATAAAAGCTGTTTATTTTCACTACTTTGTAGTTGCATTGATTGTAAACAAAACATCCACAAGCTTCTATTTAAACCATCAGATGTTTTCTTCATGAATCTAACCAGTATATCTACA
This sequence comes from Orestias chungarensis, assembly GCA_032876305.1. Lineage (NCBI taxonomy): Eukaryota > Metazoa > Chordata > Actinopteri > Cyprinodontiformes > Cyprinodontidae > Orestias > Orestias chungarensis. The sequence goes on along the minus strand of JAVLVB010000668.1, from coordinate 4,575,533 downwards.
CATAAATCATATTTTTTCTTAAAATTAAGTTTTTTCTTTTGTGGTTAGGGTTGACAGGTTTGCTTTGGTGGCTTACCTTACTTTACCATGTCACATGTTCATATTTATTTCCATCCAGTAAGCCATAAAGTAACCTTTTGATTACTTTATAAAAATAAATGTCTTGATTGTGCTAAATCAAATGTTCTTGACCATTGTGTAATTGACCAATGTACGTCTAGCAGACCAAAAAGAAAACATAATACTAAAATAAGGAGGATACTCAGTAATGATTGCCCAAGGGTCTTGCCCAAGGATGCAACCAAGGGGACAAATGAAGCGGGACAAACTCCTACCTCATTTTAAGGTGGGCACAAAAGCTATTCAGTTATACAACAAACTAAATGTACTTGTGCCACACATTTGTGAAACTTGCAGCAAAATAAAAAACATATGTTGAAAAATGTTTATTAAATGTAAAGGTAAATTGTAATGGAAGTAGTTGCTTATTAAGCAGTGCTAAAGTATCAGTATATGTCAATACAAACTCATTTATTGTCTTGTCCCTTTTATAGTACAACTTCAGCCCCAGCCAGATTGACAACATATTGATGTATACAGAGTGTGCAAGTGAATCTCACTACGCCTTGACAGGAACAGAAGACCAGGATGTGTTCAGACCCTTATTGGTGTCGCATCTGGGAAGACGAGAACATTTCATTGAAATGTTTCTATGCATGCAGAAGCTATCATTTTGGCCAAATGACTCCGCTGGTGGAGACATCAAGCTATATTGGCTCATTTCAGCAGCAATGACTTGTGTGATGAATTTAACAGTAACGGCAAATGAATGAATAGGCAAAGTGGCAAAGCGAACAGTAAGACTTTAAAATGCAAGGGAACCTAATTTAAAAAACATTTTTCTTTTTATTCCCACTGTAACACTTATATCACTAAGTGCCATCAGCAGGGGAGTAATTTCAACCCATAGTAATTTTAGAAATGTTATTGTTAGTTTTGTGTAGCTCAGCAATTAGACTTAAATGCTAACAAAAACAATAAATAAAAAAAAAGAATTAAATTTTTGAACATAAGCCTTTGGTCTTATTTTTTTCTGTTTACACTGTGCAATGCAGAGTTTTATGCTTTTTGTTTGAGTGAAGGATGGATGTCACCATTTCACAATCAAAGTTATTTTAAGGTATTAGTTGCATTTGTTTCTATCTAAATCAAGTTCCATTATGCATCTACACAGTTCAAATTTATAGAATTTATTTAAAGAAAATATATTTACATTTACAATTTAAAAAGCAATTGTACTAAATTTTGTATTATTTAGGAAGTTTACATAAATATTGTTTTAATGATGTAGACCTTTTTGAAGCCATTCATCTCAGTGGTATTCAATCAAGTACAGCAGAATTCTCTTAGATTATAGTCCTCCACCTAATTTACTCTTATTGTCCTATTTAGGACAAATATCATAATATAACATAATTTACAAAAAAATATGCAAACCAGTTCATTCCAAGTCTATTAAATAAATTTTATTGTAGTCAAACTATGTTCCACATCCATACATTTCTTGCTTTTAAGACAATTTAAGGCAATTCAAACACATTATTCAATCAAACTATCTCTATGAATTCAATGTCATATTTATTTAGACTGTATCATTCACATTTAAATGATATTAAGACAGGTTCTGTTAAACAATATTTGTCTTCCGTTCATTTTCTTACTTCAATCTAAATTATATTTTAATATCTTATCAATATTAAAGAAAGTTTAGAAACAACATGAGCAAACAAGCCTGTCAATTAAATATATTCACAGTGAAACTACATTTCTTCTACCTTCATTTTGTTAAAAATAAATCAGCAAGTTCAAGTCAATTCAGAACAGCATTAATGTTTGATCAATGTGGTTTTTAAAATTGATGCAGTCTAAATAAAAACATTTTAATCTACTCTCCTATTTTTCAAATCATATTTTTTCAAGGATTAGAGGCATCTCTTTACATTACGTTCATATTTTTATTGGTTTTATACCAATACCCTAGTTGAAACTGTGTTTTATAATGTTGTAGCATGACATCATTAATTAATATTAATCCTTGTAATGATACTCTCCTGTGATTTATTGTGCGGTTAAACTGATGTGCATAAGCAGAATGCCTGCCTTTACTCCCATATATTTTAAGGCTGAGTTAATTAAACTGCCAATTAAAGCTGTGACAACATGTAATCATTTTCGCTGTCATCTATCAGTTTGTATTATGACAGTGAGCGTGTAAAAAACTCCCAACACGCTGTAATTTAATTCCAGCCAAGACCATTGTGTCACCTGAGTCTCTTCCCTGTAATTAGTTATCTGAGCTCTTGCTTTATTTTGCATCATGTTTGTAATTGTTTCTTTATGTGCCTTTTTTTGTTTTAATGAGTAGATGACACTGCAGTTGCATTGCATGAGTGGATACAAAGCTAAACAACTGAATGTGTTATGGTTTTTGGCTTAAGGGGTTATTCTCTAGGGGGTCGATTGGGGGAACGGTGATGGTTGAGTCCTGAATACGTTTCAAGGTTGCAATGTGTAGGGCTGTGCAGTCAGCAAGTGTCCATGCAGTATCCGTCCATGATTTCCTTAAACTAGCAAAATTGCTAACTCCTTTTTAAATTCTCTTTTTAAATCTCAGTATTATAATGCAAATAAACGCATAGTTTGTCTTAGTTTAAGATCAGTTTACCATTCGAAGTAAAAAAAAAAAGACTATTGAAGGAAAATGTTAAAAAAAATGTTTTTTCATGTTTAATTTTAAACAGAATCTGCAAACTGATGCACATCTTCTTCTTTTTTTTTTTATCTGTTTGATTGTCAGTTCCTGTCATCGTTTTATAGGGATGTGTCTTTGGTTTCCTACTAGCTGCCACCTGTGCATCAATGATCTAAAGACTTTCTTTGGCTTTTTGAAGTTTCCTACTTCATCTGTGGTCTCAAACAGGATGTGTAGATTTCTGAATCTGTTGGATTCAAAGCCTTGTCTTTGGCAGGGTTCATCTTCCTTTAAAGTGCAAAGACTTTAAAATACAGACAGTTGCTTAATACATTTATTGACAGATATAGAACAGATATCAGAAGACCTGCAGACAGGATCAAACAGTTGGCTTTTTGTTTTGCCACAAATTGTGTATGTCAGGCATACATGACTTTATAAGGATAAAAATAGAAAATTCATTGCTTGCCAAGGGCCACTTTCCATTCTGGGGCCTAAACAAGGCTTCTTTTGTACTTCCCAAGGTCTAAAATGAAAGTCATTCAGTTGCAAGCCATTCAGGCCTTTTTATGTTTTTTTATGAGTTGTAATGCAATGTTCAGTCTTCATCCTTTTTTTCTGTTTTTATTCAAGATTACTTCAGAAGCCTTTGTGTGTTCTGTAGCCATTATTTCTTACTGTGAGCTGACAGATGTGAATTTTGCTCCCGTAGCATGTAAACTTTGAGTTTGTTTGGGATGTGAGTTCAGTATGGCTATTTAAGCTACTGCTGCCTTTTTACATTTTGATTTCTTTTTTTTTTTTTGTCCACACCACCGCTGTTTAAATGATTTTTCATTTCAGACCCTTCTTGACATGCCGGTGCATTAAAGTCCCAGTTGATCGGGTTTTGAAATACTCAGACCAGCTCCTTTGTAGCAACATCCATGCCACCATCAGAGTCACTAAAATCCATGTTCTTCTCTATTTTGATATTTTGTTTTTAACAATTTTTTACCCTAACCAATAATCAGTAGTAATTTGTAACAGTGTTCTAAATAGGTGTGAAAAGCACGGCTGCTACGCATTTTTATGCAAAACCGTTTTTATTATAAAATTATTATAAGGTAAATGGCTAATAATTATTTTATTGACATTTATCAGAGCTACAGATAAATTAGATTAAATCCTTTTCCTTTTGTTTTAAACCAAAAAGCTCTTTTTTTCTAAAGAAGTTTTTAGTATTAATAGTACTCCTATTTTTCACCTTCTACATTCTAATCTGTTTTACCTGCATAGATTTGTAGATAGCAATAGATAAAAAAAACTCCATAAAGTCTAAATCTGAAAGAAAAAGCATCCTCAAATAATCGTGATCTTCTATAGAATTACAGGCTTAGGTCTTGTCTTACTTGTCTCATAAGCCCTAATAGGCAAAGTTCAGAAATGCATCAGCAATAAAACTGTTGGTAAGGAGAGATGTCATAAATCTGCTTCAGAAAATACTTTTGTTCATCTAACCAGGGGGTGTGACGTGTCGATGAAATGAAATGAAATTCAGCTAATAATGAAAATATATTGTACCCTCTCTGACAAATAGGAGCCATTAGCAGCCTCCGTATATCTCTGCAAAATAAGGAATTCAAAATTCTGGAGAGGATTTATCAGTTTATCTACAGCCTTGAATCTGTCTAATTGTTTCGTTTATATATGAAAACAGTGTTTTCTCTATTGCTGCAAAAAAAAGTATTTGCAACTTACTTTCTCCTTTTTTCATCCCCCTCAGATGAATGTAAGTCTGTTGTTATCTGGGGAAAGGCAGAATTACTATAACACATATCAATCTCAAATGATCTGTATGATGTGGGTATCAGTAGTTTAGACATAAACAAGTGTTTTATAAAATCGGATTTATCAAGTCTGAAGTCTTTAGTCCTTTTAAGGTTTGGAGTCAGTTTTTCTGTTTACAGTAGGATCTCAGAAATCCTCCCTATGTAGCAAAATGTTAACAGATTTTGTGAACATATATTGATGCAGAACACAACAATAGGCAGCTACAATATGTCAAACCCAGAACTGTCTGGAGCGGTGAGAGGAGCTTACAGCAGCAAATTCTTGTAGTTCTTTGCATCATACTCCTGAGGCCATAAAAATGTTTTATTTCCTACAATAGTTTTTTCCTTACATTTTGCAGGATGGAAACTTCACAGAAACCGCATGAATCAGCTGTGTGTCAATGTCTTTATGCTTTAATTCATTTGCACAAGATTTCAGTTTGGCTTTTATTTTAAAGTTAATTTGTTAAAATAGATTTTTTTATATTTTTTTTTAAATGTGGTGCGCTTCCTTTCTTGGCCAAGGAATTTGTTTCCTCTCACCAAAAGCTCACTTTCATTTTGTCCGAATAACTGAGAAGCCCTTGTGCAATTATGTCTATAAGTGCTGAAAGCAATTTTTTTTTTTCGATTTTAGCTAAACAATATGTTTATTTTCTAAGAGGATCCTGAAAAGTAGCTGAGTAAGATGTCAAATCCCTGTTGTCTTCACAATGTCTGCATTACAGCAATGCAAAGTACTTCATGGATGCAATATTTTTATTATAGTTTACCCCAAAGGCATTCATGCTCTGCATGTTAATATTGTATTTGTACCATTAAAGGGGCCCTTAACTGTGCATAGGGCCAAAGCTGATATCTATCTTTAGTGGCTGAGATACTATAACTCAGATCAGATTTATCAAGATTGCCATCATAATTTTCAGCAATAATTTCACAATCAGCCTTATTGATATGTACAGTATTCTTTTTCTAAATATGTCTTCATTAGATGTTGGCAATTGCCCTTCCATTTTCAAAGAAGTTTTATGTAACCTGATGTTTCCTACTAAACAATCTTTGAATAAAACCTGTTTGTGGACTATCTATTTTGGTTTCATTCAAAGCTGTAGTCTGTTGTAATGGTTCAAATTACTCGATACAATCTGCTTGGTTACCTTACATTGGAAACTTTTTTAAACTTATTTGCAATGATGTATTTATGATTTGAATTGATTTTCTTGTAAAGTGCCTTGAGACAACATCTGTTGTAAATTGGTGCTATATAAATAAACTGATTCTTGATTCTTTAAGGTTAATTGGAAAGAGTAGAAAATTAAATCTTCAAACTATAACCTTCAATGGAATAATGTTTAAACTCTGGGCCATATGTATGTGTGTATGTGGAGCTGCAGTATTGCTACATAAAACAGAAGAAGGTGCAGAGTGCACAAGTTTTTGTTTTTGTGTGTACAGTGGGGCTTTGATAGTTGTGGTGTTGTATCATTGATTGGATTTTCATTTTTGTTTACTCAAGGATGTTATTTCTGTTATCAGAAATTGTTACTCTGCTGCACCATTCATAAAAATAGCATTTTGGTTCTTCAAATATAATGTTCAATATTGAAATAAAAACCCTCTACTGTATATGTATTCACATAATGCAGAACCTGTGTGGACAGCACCTCAAATATTTTCTGTATACGCATGTTGTTTTTTCATATACACATAAATGATTTGTTTAGGTTCTGCTTGATATGGGAAGATGTAGACTTGGCATTTTCTGATGTTTATTTTGCTCTAGTGCCACATTTCAAGCAAAGGTTTAGTTGCTTATTTAAAACAATTTTTAAATTAACAGTTGCTCATGGTTCAGTGTAAGAAAACATGTTTCATGTTATTTTATGGCAGCATATATTTGAGTGTTTGTGCTGCTTCAGTGTGCAAAACAGAAATGCATTACTAGGATTGATGAAACTTGATGTATCATATAGCTTCTGGAAGACAAATGGTTTTGGAAAATGAAACGCCTTTTCTAAACAAACTTGCCTGAGATTGAATCAGGCAGCAGCCTGTGGAGGAAACGGGACGTGATGAAGCAGGGCAGGGGGAGATGTGTAAAGAAAAGATAAGAGAGGGATGAGGAGCAAAAGAGAAAATATAAAGTGTATGACCAAGTGAGAATGTGAAGACAGGAGCCAGGCTCTTCATCATATTTGTATCTGTATATGTGAGCCAGGGAACAAGTGTTAAGAATGACTGAGTGGTCAGGCAGAGTAAATAATAGGCATTCAGTGGAGCAGGCAGCACTTAAAATGAAAGCTCCAGATGGATTATGAAAAGAGAAACTGAGTTCCAGTTGGTATTAGAATTAAGAGAAACTGTAGAAAGTTTGACACTTGGCAGGAAAAAGCTGTATGAGGTGGTGTAAAAGACCTTACTTTTCCTGGAAAAAGGATATATGAGATATAATCAAAGGATATGGCTTCATTTCTTCATGGATGTGGGGTTATACAGAAATGGCCTCTGCAAGAACATCCTGTGACGGATTGGAATCCAATACTTTTCCCCACTGCGATAAGAGGAACCTGATTTTATTAGAAATTATTGATTACATACTCTTACTAAAAAGAAGAGTGGTGAAACTAAGTATACAACTTGGCCTTCAAGGCTGTATCTCGGTCTTTGTAAAACAACCACCTATAATCTCACATTGATTGATTTTCATAAAAAAAATAAAAAAATTTTTTTAAATTTGCAAGTTAAACCAAACAAAGTAGGTACAAATAACTGCATTTATTGCAACTAAAATCAATATGCTGTAGATGTTGTAGCAGAAATGTTGTTTGTATTTCAGTTGATCAAATTTACAGCTGTTAGTTTTACTATGCTGGTTAAATAGCTATATTTCCTATTAGGTGAACATTAGAAGCATAACCATGTTATAATGAACATGATAATATTAGTAATACGAATCTTTGTTTCCCATATATGAAATTTGGCTTGGTTAAACCAAACATGTATGATATGTAACAAGAACATACACTATCTACAACGTTTACACTAAAAATTAAAGTACACATTAATATATAGAATGAAGAATGTCATGTTTAAAAAAATACCAAAAGTTTTAAATAGCCAACGGATCTGAGAGATGTAAGAAATGGGTGAATTATCTAAATAACTAACAAAACAATATTTTCTTAAACAACTTTTGTTATCCCATGGTCTGATTTTGTGCTGCAGAAATAGATAAACAGTATAAATGACCCAAAATAAAAGTTGATTCTAGTTTATGTGAATACGTTTTTCTCATCCATGGATGTGAAAGTAAAAAAATGCCAGTGTTCTGATAAAACATCGTACACAGTAAGTATTATAGACCTCCTTTGCCACAGGAATAGACTTGGTTTGAACACGAAGAATAAAAAGGGAAACAATGAAAAAAGTGATAACGACAAAACAAGTTTGCATCTCTTTAAAGGTTGTAGTGAAGTAGAGGGTAAAACCGAGCAAAAGAAAGCGCCACTTCTCTCTGCAGGAGTGCTTAGGTTTCTTCCTGAGGTGGAACATAGAAACAGAAAGCCTTTATTATGTTAGTAGTGACCCAATGGCTTAATAACATGTCCTAATATTTTTAATTTGCTTCAATTTAGAATGCCAATTTCCCTGTTAACCAACACTATAAAAAGTATTAGCCTGGGTGGAAAAGTCTGCCCTTCCGTTACTTCCTCTGGCTTCCTTGATTTCTTACACTTAAGGGTTCTGATCCTCAAACAAATTATTGCATCTGGCTAAGAAATCTATAAAGGACAACAATTAATTTTAGCCGCATTTAATAATTTTTTTTGTGATATTTTTCATTCTTTCAGTTGTTTTCATTGTTCTTGTAGAAATGCATCAGTTTAATAAAATATCCTCAGGAGTAGATTAGGACTGCAACTACTGATTATTTTAATAACTATTTAATCAGTAATTATTCATTCTATAAGTCAACTATTCAAAAAATAGTTGTATTGTCTTGGTAAGTAAGCCAAATATGATCTTAATCAAAGAGATTTGGGTATATTTAGGTATAAATTTTACTGGATTAGAATACATAAATAGTGGCACTAAAGACACACCTAAAACTAAAGTCTGTAAGTACAAATAGAGTAGTGAAAAAACAAAGTCAGTAAATGTTTTTCTTTATTTCCTGTGCTTCAACAAAACATAAGTTTTTGTAAATTTCATTTATCGTGGGCCCAGATTTGAATTTAAAAGGCTCCCGTCTTCCTTGGGAAATTTCCTAATCCCTTTGATAACTATTGTACAAGAGATATTCAATATTCTGCTCATAATCTAGTCCAACAGTTTCCAACTCCAATTCTTGAAGACTAGATCTCCTGTGCTGCAACTAAGCATATTTCAGATTTGGAAATGAGACATGTGAGGCACAAGACTTCATTTAAAACTTCATCCTTCAAACAAGCTGGTATATAATCCAAAATAAATTGGATTAGATTATAATTCAAAGTTCTCAGACCATAATATACATCGCACATAAGATTTATGCATATTTTGATTACTTTACAGCATTATAGTGAAAACTTAATTATCTCATGTGTCTCAACTGGCTTTCCTGCTTGTGTTTCTTTTTACAAACCAAAAGACACCAAACAAAAAAGGAATAATTGGTTAGGCTTCCAAAATGATATATATATATAACAGGAAATATGCACTGTCAGGAAGTTGCAGCTACAGTAGTTTGTCCAAGAAAAAAGGCTACAGCTGTTGACTTATTAGCCTGATGAATGAGCTTAGTCCTTGACTGCATCATTAATTTGGGTTTCTGTGCAAGAATGCAGATATTTTGCCACTGCAGGGTATTTACTGGCATTTTTCCTTCAAGGCTTCAAAGTTTCTATAGCAAACCCTGTTTCTGTAATCCAGCCCAATGTATCCTTTTTTAAACCATCCAGCAAAAACTTACCATCTATGAGTTATATTACAGAGAGTAATGTTAACAGTGTTGCAGCCTGTTATCTGAGCACCCTGCCTGTCATTGGGATGAAACACGATTGTTGGGAAATTATCATTCGTGCTTTTCTTTAATCGTAGCAGCATTTGCAATACCAATCACATCTCTGCTATGTTAATGCAGTGGAAGCTGAATGTACCACGGAAAATGTTCGGTGGTCGGAATGGATTTAGCGATAGGGCCGGTTAAGTGAGGAACGAACTGCTTATTAGACATACGTGGTCTCTGTTGTACTGCGTTACACACACGTTAAGTGTGTGCGACAAGTCAAATTTTGTGTTAAATACTTTTTAAATGGCTTCTGTTATCATTTCCATCGAGGTCAGTCATGCAGTCTATCAGGGATTTAAAACTTGTTTAAGCAGCACAACCATCACTGCAGCAAATGACAAAAAGCTAATTGAACTTCGCATTCAAGTGCAATATAAACACCTTTGATGTTTAAAATGTGATTATCACATATTGCTGTGACACATATCATATATTAAGAAGAAAGCAGGAATACAAAGTGCATAGTTCTGTATCTCATTACACTTATGGGGTGGGAGCTTTGAAGCAGGGGATTTAAAAAGGCAAAAAACCCTGATAAAGAGGGCTGATGGTTCTGGAGACTACCTTGGAACGACTGGAAATGAGGATTCTGCAAATTAAAAGAAGGAATCTTCAGAAGAACATCACAACAACCCTAACCATCCTCTTCATGAGATTTTCAAACAACAACGGTGTCTTCCGTCAGGGTACACCGGCTACCCTGACTGCCACTTGTATTTCGGGTTAGCTTGAGAGTCACTAGTATTCTGTATCTGCTTGTCTTGTGAACTGGTTGTGTGCTGTACCGACCAGGGTCTAGCCTCTTGTCCCCCTTTACCGCAGGGTTAGTTCTGGGCTGTTCTATGGCTTTGAGTGTATGTTTTGACTGTGGAGAACTGGTAGTTCTTGCCACTTACTTTTAACCTAGCATGTTACTGGTATTTAGCCCGATTAACCAGGGTGTTTTGTTAATAGGACTTGGAGGTTGGTTGTTTTCAACTTGAGGATACTCCTTCTTTCTTTAGTATATCTATTTTCATTTGTACCTCCTCACCTCACCCTGAGACAGTTATTTGAGGAACAAAACAGTCCCTGAGCATATCAAATATCTGGCAGTTCTAATTAAATTTAAAAGAAACTTTAATTTGTTGTGATATTTTTTTATATAGTTTTTAGAAACACGGAAGCAGAGGCTGTCAGATTTTTTAAATTGCAACACTATATATAATGTATGCATATATATGTATATATACACAATGTATATTTTGTAACCGTATCTATGTATGTCTACTGAGAATAGCAGAAAAGTTCAAGGAAGTCTGCAAACAAACAAGCCTTGATTGTTGTTTTTCGCAGCGTTTTGTACTATTCCAGCGAACACAGCAAGGAGTTGAGTAGGCTGCTGCACTGTAATGTTCAGGCTTCTTGTGTTGCTTTTTAAGCAATACTAACGAGACACTGATTTAGTTTGTACCTTCTTATCACTTCTATTATACTCACTGTATCCATTGACACATTGATGACAGTGTAAAATAAAAGCTTTTTTAAATTCAAAATCTTGACATGTTGCAAAGTTTTATTTAATATGTTTTCTATGTTTAAACATTGTATATACTTTTAACTAAGTCTGTTCTCTGGGGAGCAGATGCTACTATTACGGCACACTTACAGAGCCTTGGAATTGTTAATTACTTCTTTTACAAGAACATAAGTTTTTCTTGGAAGGGAAAGAGAAAATCAATATCAAAATCAATATGTAGTACAATCAAGTGAAAGCACAGAGCAATCTGAATGGAGATGGTGAGATTAGTTGCTAGGGTTGATGAACTGAAAGAAGAAAAAGAAAATAGATTTAGTTTTTATTTATGAAACAGGCTCAATCATATGCTAAGATCACCAATGATCTAGATATACTAGATATACAATTGCATATATACATCTGGCACAGAAAATTTAGTTCAGGTTTAATATATCAAATACAGCTAAAAAAAAGAGCTCTGTGTCTGTAAGTAGGCAGATGAAACTAGGTTTCATGTGATGATGTACATAAAAATTTTCATAAACACAGGATAACAGTACCTGCACCAACCTAACAGCAGATGTAGATTTTAAAAAATGGCATTTTTAATATATGTTTTTAAATTTATTTTATGGTTTTTGGTCAAATAAAACTCGTGTGATTGTGGTTTGCCTTACTAATTAAAAGAGGAATGTCTTTTTGCAAAGTCATTAAGCTGGATGTGAACTAAAATGGTGCTGTTTCAAAAGCCAAACACCTTCTTAATGTCCAGTGGCTTTGACGTCTTCAGTCTGGATTCCATTCACAGTACTGAAACTAACCTTCACATAAATGCAGACAGAGGAAGAACTGATGCTGGTGTTATTAGACCTCTTTGTAGCATGTGACACTGTTCACTATGGTAATTTACTAGAGTTTAGAGAACTGCTACCCTAATCACCTTGATTTGTGTTATACGTGAAATGTTCTGTCAATAGGACATTTAAATCAGAGTTTTAGTTTACAAATAATTAAATGCCAAAATATTGCCAAAGTCTGTTGACATCTGAATGAAACCTTCTGGTTTGAGTGTAATCTGCATTTCCAATGTCAGAACCAAATTTGCATAAGCAGCTTTCATTGTTTATGCTCCTCTAATCTGGAGTTGCCTTTAATTAATATTAACTGAGGAATTCCCTTTTGTGCGTTTTCTAATTTTTGGATGTTATCCCCTAAAGACCCTTTTAATGCATTGTTGCTAAAATTAGCTTTACAAAAAACAAAAACGTGCCTTACCTATAATGTGCTGTGTTTATCTTGTGGCTCATATTGTCAATATTTACCATAACCTACCTGAGTGTTTTTCCATCTGTTTCTCTTTGCAGTATGAGTTCAAGGTGAAAAACATCAAGAAGAAGAAAGTTCACATTGTGGTTTCCACTGATGGAGTCAAGATTACTTTGAGAAAAAAGAAAAAAGTGAGTGAGTTTATTTTTTTTTCTTCATGTTTGCAGGAAGTAGGGTCAAACATTTTGACATAAATTGCCATAAACCTCTCACTCAATGCAAAACAAATGTATCTAAACTTCTGAATTTCAAGGTTAAAAACAGTTACTGATAACGATCTGGTTCTGAATATAACAAATTTAAGTAACTAAAGACAGTATCAACAAAATATTTAATTCTAAAAAAAGAAAACCACATTCACTAAAGTTGATAAGGGTTGCTGGATTTTTCCATGAGGATGTGCTTCTATAAACAAAACATTATATTTAAAGGAGCAGTATTTCCAGTATCTTTGTTTATTATAAACTGGAGGATCAATTGTTAGAAAGGACAAACAGCTCTGAGACGTGCAGAGTAAGAGGTTATGGAGTTAGAACAACTGCTTTCATCAATTCCCACACAAGTTATTGTGTCTGCAATCATCTTGAAAATGACTCATACATATAATGATTTAACATGTGGAAAAATATCAGTTTTCAATATATCTGTTAAAAATGTCAAATATCTGACAAAAAAACGGCTCAATGGATGTTTAAAAAAATAATTAAAGTTGAAATGTGGAAAAAAATTTATTAAAGACCATCTGTGAGTGGAGGATTTACTAACAATACGCTCTCTTGTCTCCTCAAATCGGAAATGTCAGATTCCAGCCAGCGAGCTATTTACATCTCAGAGGATGGCAGGAGCAATGATGGCCCGTATGAGAGCTATTGAATGACTGAAAGTCAACAAAGCCCTCTGTGAAGACAGAAATCGATATGAATAATTCGCCTCCCTGTGGGTTGACATTATGATGGTGACCTTAAACTGAACGATGGATTTTATAAAACGTACAAATAAAAAAAATAATTCTGAAAAGCACACATGAACTCAATCTTAACTCTTTTCATTTACACCGGGTCTTTATTCTGCTGCATGTGATTAAGGATTTTTTAGCTTTTGTTTTTTAGAAGCATCCATAACTCCTTTTTTTTTCAATTAGTTTATTCTTTCACATTGCAAAATTATATCATTAATCAGAAACCAATTGATTCCCATTTGACTACAAAGTACTATTTTTTTATCGTTTTGTCTTACAAAACCCCTAAAATATACTTTGAAGTTTCTTGTTGTAATGTGACATAACGTCACAAGTTACATGTTTAGAATTAGGTCTAAATTAATGCTCTGATTTGCTTACAGAAGAAAGAGTGGACCTGGGATGAAAGCAAGATGATTGTAATGCAGGATCCAATTTACAGGTAGGGTTACTTTCACGTTTGTCAACATAACATTGAATTAGGCTAATATGTTTAATAAAGTTTTTAAAAGCTTGTTTTAACACTGACAGTTCTTTAGTTTGGGCTTTTTTCCAAAGGAATAAGATCTGAACTTGATTAAATATTCTGTGCTGGTCAAAACATTTATTTTCTCACAATCATTTTTTGCATAAATGTTAAAAAAGAAAAGTTGCACCTCTTCAATGATCACTTCTACTGACCTCTTAAAGCAGCATTTTTTAAAGAACCAAACATTGTGCAGGGAGAAGAGATTGAGTAAAAGACATAACACAACACATTTTGTGAGTATTTTGAGACATGGCAACGAAATTCCCATATTACTATATAAGAAACAAACTGTGAAAACTCTGCAAATTAAATATGAATATACTTGCATATTAATCTGATTAGCATTGCATATATTGAACAATTGAATATTATGTCGTTCGGGTTATAGAAAGTCCATGCAGCTCTTGCTACTAGTAACTGTAGTTCGACTTGTGTTTTATCCACCATCCAACCCTGACTGGATAATTGAAACTTGTAATAATGTTACTAATATAGGGATACCACTGGGACAAAATAGTTTTACAGATATCAAGTGTACTTGTCTGTATGGAGCTTGGGCAGTGTTGTCATTCATAATGAACACAACTCCATGCTAAGAAGTCAAGTTACCACATCTTTGAGCTTGTGTGTCTGTTGCAAGAAATGTAATGAATTTGGTTTACTGAACCAAGATGTCTTAAATAAGAGAGAAACTGTTCTTTAAAAACTCTGGGGAGGAGATCTGTTGCAGATACGAGTCCTAAAACTCTTTGTCAGATGGAATTCATTTATCCACTTTCGGATGGATAAACAGGTACAGTTGGTAGAGAAATGTCATGAGAATTTAATTACAACAATGTTTATGTTTGAGGGCATATCCATTATGAAGGTATAGCCTGACGTCCCTACAGGCTCTTCTCATAACTCAAGGCGATGGCTTTAACAATAATCTTCTGACATTTTTTGCAGGGGTGCTGACCTCTAAATCAACTTCTTGCTGTTGTCTGTCAATACACACAAGCATAAAGTTTCACAGCCCAAGGAGGCAGTTTCTCAGAATTTATGGGCCTAGATAGATTTATGGTTATATAACAGAAAGTGACCATTGTTTGTTTTAGCATGTCCTAATCAAAGATGTAGGGACAGCTCTAGGCTTGATGTAAAAAAAGAAGTGCATGATTAAACCTGTAAATTCGGTTTATTTAATATAAATAAAGAATAAACTTGAAACCAATTCGTGCCATACTTGAAATTCAGCATTTGCACAAACTGACACAGCCCCTCCCACCCGGCGTAGCTCTGAAGCGCATCCAGGAGCCCGTTGGGGGTTTGGGCTTTTGGAAATGATTCTGTCAGAAAGATGGATTCAGCCCCGCTGTCTGAGTAAGCATCCTTGAGCTTAGGAATTTTGTTTGATAGAAGACGCTGTAGCTTGCTCAACACATATCTTTTTTTTTTTTCCATTTTCTTACTATTACAATAAGAAAATTCTTAGATAAAAGAGGTGGTTGAGTCAGGCAACAGAAAAAGTGAATCACAGTTTTATGGGTGTGCCTCATCTATCAGTCACTTTTTCTTGTTAAACTGAGTCCAACATGGTCTCTGTTTCACTCAGTTACAGAATAATTGTTCCTTTTGTTTTCCCATTCTTTCAATGAGAGGATAAAGACAAACTAGTTGTTGGAAAATATTTACGTATTTCTATCACAACAGTGTCGACTATAAATTAATTTTCTTTAAATTTCTCAGTTTTAAAAACTTACCTATTGTGGATTTTAAACCAACCTACATACTGGATGGATGGATGGATCGATGAATGTAACATTTACTGACAGATGCCCCATAAGACGTTCACAATACCTTTGACCTATTCCTGTCGAATGACCAAGTTTATGCATTTTATGACGAAACCTATAATAGTTCCAGCCTAAATTTCCAAAACTCTAAAGGAATGTCCATATGTTTTTGTGAAAAGGGACTAGACGTGCAAAATGGCGTGGTTGCAGCTGGCCTACCTACCTACCTACTTGCCATCAATACCAGATTAATGCAACATACAAACACAAAAAGAAAAGAAAAATATGTCAACAACAATGACATAGTACAGAATACACAAATAATTAGATTTCGCTATTTGGTAATCACATAAACCTACCGTTTTTTGCATCAATGCAGTTTACACTTGAAAGTAAAGTAGTGAAAAATGAACATTTAAAATGGGTTGCACCTTTAATATTGCCTAATTTAACAATATAATAAGCAGTCCGATTTCTGGAGCAGATCTTTCTTGGTATGTAGGTTGAAAATAATGCAATGCTCCAGCTCTGCCTTTCACTCATAAAAAGCTTAGTTTAGTTTCTTGTGAGTTGTAATACATTGCAGGGTCAGTTATTGTACTTACATTGTCAACCAATGGACATGTCCTATGGGGTCTTTTGTTAGTGAAATTATGAAACCCTGCTGCTTCATATGAAAACCTTTTTTTTTTTTTGTCTTAATGTGTTCAAGTTAGGCATACAGCTTTAATTTTGTTTACACCTTGGATTTGTTTACGTTGTTGTGTAATTAGGTCATCTTTTCTATTTGATTTTGAGTGCTCGGTTTCAGAGCTTAGTTTCTCATTATAAAGAGGTATGTTTGCTCCTTAAATATAGATAACATTTATCAGCCGAGTATAAAGTAGTGCGCTTCATAGCGCCAGAAGAATCCTCTTCTTACACCGTGCAAAACAAACCTTTTGGCTGAAAATATGAATGTATTTTAAAGCACCAATCTGATATATATAGCATATTTACAAAAATATATTTTGGAAATTCCTTTTGATATTCAGCTGCCTTTTAGTCTAATCTCTCAGGCACCTCATGTGACCAAACCCGTGCTGGTATGTTGATGACACTATCATCTCCCATATGAACATGTTTGAATTTAACTGGATTAAAACGCCTCTTTTTCAGTTTAAGCGCTGTCAACACCTACTGACAGTAGCTTGACTATTGGCTGCACATGGTTATCAAACTGACATTAAAGCTAATAGGTAGCAGAAGCAATTTATTTTTCCCATCATCAGATATATTAGGAAGCTGAAGGAAACAAAGCTATTTATTTTAGAACTGGGAAGATTAAATTGCAGTCTGAAACAGTTCTAGGCAGTTTCATTCATTTTTGTAAATCTGCTGCTATCTTGTTAAAAAATAAATAAATAAATAAATATAGTATTGGGAACTTACGAATTGTGTTGAGGTCACATGAGTGTTCTCTTATTGAAGCTCTTTTTTTTTATTTGTAGCATTCATCATTGTTTATGAACAATAATTCTTTATAATGGTCTTTTTTAGTGGCATATTAAATTGTCTTTATTGTGCTACACTCACACACTGCTAGTTTTTCCTATTAAGACAGCTGCTGAATCAGAGCACATTTTCCAGTTACTGATGTTGCGCTGGCTTTTTAGGTGTCTTAACAAGGTTTAGCAAATAACAAAACCCCTGAAATGGTAGAAATAAATTTATATCGATTTATATTTTGTGAAGGGAAATCTAATTCCACTTAAAGATTTCCTGTGTTATGCTTTTTTTTTTTTTATTGACATCCGGATTTTTTTTCAAATCATTGAACACTATTTAATATTGAATAGAGATATTGAATAGACCAAAACCATTTTTCAAATGATGATTTTCTTTAAGGGTAAAAAAACCTATACGTTCTACATCAAGAGTTTGCAATCACTGACAATGTTTTACGTTATTGAGAGAAAGCATGTCGATCTTACCTGCAAAATTGTTTAATTACATTTTACAAGCCATATAAGAAGGTTAAGGAACATAAACAGCACGATTTAAAGTCCCATCACAACATTGTAAAGAGATTTAAATCTAGGTCACTACAAAATCATGTTATTTTAAGCACTCAGAGGTAGACTTGCTGTGACCTTACTTCACATTACAGTAACTGCTGTAGGACTGGGCATTGTTTGTCAAGGTTTTACTGTTTCATTAAATATGCCTGAACTAATCCACAGAATATATTTTAAAGTCTTATAGATATTCAGTATATTTTTGACAAATGCAAAACAGGTATTTGTGTTGTTTATATTTTTAGATTTCCTTTTTTAATTCACCATGGATACAGTTTTTTCTCAGTCCCTTTTTTAAATGTAAAACATGAGCAAAACCAGAGAACAGTAAGGCTGGCAGTGTTTGATGACCCTCTGCAGGAGTAATTGATGAGCTCTTGAAATAAGTGTTCTACATTTGAGCATAATTGCTAATTGTGGTTGGTTGAGCTCAAAATAAACAGACATATATATATATATATATATATATATATATATATATATATATATATATATATATATATATATATATATATATATATATATATATATATATGTAGATGATTAAAATTTAAAAGGATAATTTATTGACTGATTAATGACGACGAATTCCAGATGAGTGGAAAATGAATCTTTGAAAATGTAGGGCGAGACCAAAGAGCAGAGAATGAGGGTCAACCGCATGTTCCATTGATAATAATGGGCAAGGATGATATAAGCGAGTTCAACATCTCTGTTCCCAGCTTAGTAACCATTTTCCCAGACAGAAATTTAAAGAAAAGTGGGAAAAGAAAATGACAGAGGTTCACAGTTTTTTTTTTTGTTTGTTTTTTTGCTTGGTTTTCGAGGGCTTGACATTAACTCACGTTATCTGTGCTCATCTTAAGTCACCTTTCTTTTGATCGTCTGATGTGTGGCTATAAGAATTTTTGTAGATTTCCTGCTGTCATTCAGGTTCTTTTTGAGTCATTTCTTGATTTTAAAACTTTAATACTAATACTAATACTATGGGTTTTAAAAATGTGTTGTTACACCAGTTTAATTTCAGATTTAACTAATGAAGCATCTTTTCTTTTTTACGTAGAGCCAGGTTTGTTTAAATGTATATTTTCACGTAATAAAGAAAATACTTTCTGTTAATAAATCCAATACTTTAGTTTCCGTTATCTTTGTATTATGTATTTTAAATATTTAAAAACCAAAATAGGAAAATGATTATAATATTGGTGAGTTGGGATATGGCTAAATCAGTACGCTACAAGTTTCCTGCTTTTTTAAAATCTGCCTTCAATCAGATGAAAAGCAGACAACACTATTCTCATTCATGATGAATGCTGGGATTCCTGGATATTGACATCTATTATTTGTCCCAAACGTTTCTCTTTTTACGCGTTTCATTAAACATTTAAAAACATTCATAAACAGAGCACATTTAAAAATATACCAGAAAAAACTACAAAAAACAACTAATTAAATTGCTCGGAAATATACCACCAATTATTAATCGCATTATTTCTGTTTGTGCATAGCCACAGGATTAATATGTTAAATATTCAATTTCTCTTTCTCAGTGTAGGTCTTTTGTGTCATTTTGCATATGATAATCACCTTCCACAAACAAGTTGCTTCAAATACACACAAAGAAACATGAGAGGAGACAAAAGTCTTCTGTTGTGTTTATCTATATTATGAATCCTTGTAGATTTTATTACAGATGAATTCAACATCAGTCTACTTTTCACTGTGGTATAAACAATATTTCAAAAATCATAAAATGGAACAAAGGGATAAATGAATTTCAATATTTCTCGTCTGATGCAATTCTACTGAAGGCACAAATGGGAACAAGACAGTTTACATCTGACTTGTTTGTTTGTTTGTTTCTTGGTCTGTGCTTTTTATTGTTTCTTTGTTTGTTTTGTTTTTTGCTATAGTTAGTTATTTCAGTAGGAAAAATCAACAGATAAATCCTAAATCCTTATATTTATGTGCAAGTTCTGTACATTTAATACATTCTTTGTATAGTTACAGGCGTAGATCACTTTACTAACAATGCCTGTTTGTGTACATTGGTTTAACAATATTATTTTGCAGACTGCTGAGTGCACAATGTGATCCACTGAGATTAGACACCAGACTTGTTGCAGACGGGCCGTAATTTGCATGAAATATGAGAGAATACATGTGTCCTTGAGTTCTTAACTGCACATGCCATCTGTTTGGCTTGATTGAGCCATCTAAAGATATGTTGTATATATATGCATATGGCATTTAAAATTTAAATGCTAAAAATATAGATTTGAATTTAGTTGTATTTTTTTTTACTTTAGGGCTAATGAGGGACTTTGCAAATTAGGATGTTCTCCCGATGCCAGCTAGCTCTTTAAGGTCTTAGGTCGTGGTTTATTAATTGGAAAAGGTGGACAGCACCCTCCCTGTTGGGGATCTCCCTCAGATAGGGAAGTTAAAGTATATTGGTGTTCTGTTCTCATGAGATATGATAAGAGCGAACAGTAAATGTATGCAAAGATTTAGATTTGCAGTAATGTGGAAGCTGCCACCAGCTATCATGGCGAAAAATTACTTAGTTAAGAAACAAAAGTCTGCACTTCCAACAAAATTGGCTTTTGTTTTGTACATTTTAACCATGTGTCATCAGATGGAAAAGCACTGAAAATTGAATTGATTGAAATGAAAAGAATTTGATATAAAATATTTACAGCCATCAGTCTTCTTATGCCGGGTTTGGGATCAAGGATTAACAAATAAATATTAGATATTTGACAGTTTTAACTGCTCATATTGTATAAAGAGCTCAGTGTATAATTTACAATCACCATTAATGCTTTAAGTAGTAGTTATATAACATTTTAGAGCTGAAGTAACAAGTGAACCTTCTTATGTGGAAAGTAGAAATCAGAAAGTGTTTGTAAGTTGGAGGGTTGTTATATATGTGTGTACTTGCCAGTCCTGTTTGTAACTTATTTGGGCTTCAGCTGTAGTAATTGCTGTCATCCTCTAAGAAGCTGCCCGCCCTCGCTGTCTGTGAACAGTCCGTTCTAAAACTGCTCAGCTCTGCCCCTTCCTTCTTACTTCAAACCCTTTCAGAGATAAATTCACACCCAGCCAATTAGAGTCAAACGTCTGTTTGTGTGTATGTCAGAAACACCCTGATTATCTGATATGTTAAAACAAGCTCTGATATAGTGAATGTACACAAAGATGCACATTTTGCTTTGGTATTTCGGCTGATTACAAAAAAAAAATAATAATAATTTATACATGTTATATATTGAAACAGAATGTGGGGGGGAAGTTGTGACTAAAAAACTATGATCATGTAGAAACAAATCAGTGATTTCATCAAAGTTTGGAAGCTGAAAAACAAGTCACAGGTTAACGGAATCGCTAGCAAGTTATCAACATATTTCTTTCAAGGCATTTATTTCTATTCAAGAAACCTCTAGAACTGCGCTGCTCATGGTGGCAGCATGTTGGATGTAACAGAGCAACTAATATTGTTAACATTAAATAGAATGGACTATAAAACATTTGATGGTGTTTTAAGGTCTTAGCCAGCGTGTGGTTTACATGGAAGCAAAGAGGGAGCAGTCTACCTGTAACATGATCCTTCCCTCTTTCAGATTTGAGAATTTTGTTCTGTTATCAACTGTCACTCCTTCTGTTGTTGGAAACTTTGGAGCTGGAAAGTTCTTTGCTCTTAGTGGTTATGACATGCCACTGTAGCTACATGGTATTGTTTATATATATATATATATATATATATATATATTTAGATGATTAAAATTTAAAAGGATAGTTTATTAACTGATTAATCTTTGAAAATGTAGGGCGAGACCAAAGAGCAGAGAGAGAAGAAGGAGGGTCAACCGCATGTTCCATTGATAATAATGGGCAAGGATGATATCAGCAAGTTCAACATCTCTGTTCCCAGCTTAGTAACCATTTTCCCAGACAGAAATTTAAAGAAAAGTGGGAAAAGCAAATGACAGAGGTTCACAGTTTTTTTTTTTTGTTTTTTTTGCTTGGTTTTCGAGGGCTTGACATTAACTCACGTTACCTATGCTCATCATTTTACTTTGCCAAAGAAGGGTTTGAATTTTAATACTATGTGGTCATTACATTCTAAAACTTATGAAATCATGCCAAGCTAGCCAGATCCAGCCCCACTACAAGAAATGCACTCTACAACACAGTGTCTATTTGGGCTGAAGCAAGTGCAAACGATAGACTAATAATTAATACAAATCAACAGATGAACTAAAACTAATTAATGTTGTGGCCGTAAATTAGGCTAAGCATTTCAAAGGGGTAACTTTTAGTTGGTTTCACGTGAACTTGTATGTAGTTTCTGTGAAGATTAAAATAAATTGTTTATCATTTTCAGATTTTTTTTTTTTTACTGTAAAAGCTTTATGATCGTTCATCTTTTGTCCAGAGAATCTTTGATATTTTACTCAGTAGTTCTATGTAGTTCTTCAATGCTGGGTTCTGTTACAGATACTGAAAAACAATATGAACCCAACATGACTTTAATCATTTTCAGCACACCTCTGCTTCTTTCACATTTTTTCCCAACGTCCTTTTTCTTCCCAAGAGAAGCAGAAAATATGAATAATGCAGGAAGTACTTCTCAAATAAAACAACAGCACAGCTATGATTTGAATTGGTGCTGCTGGTTTTTAGACTCAGTCAGTATTCTTTATATTTGGGCTTTGACTGGTATTTTCAATTTTGTTACAAAACTGGTGAAATTGTCTCATCACTTTAATGACATTTTTTTTTCTACATAAACATATTTAATCTGTTTAAATCACTAACAAACCTTGTTGATTTCTCCGTTCATATAGATAAGCTTTATTTGATTGTTTTTTTTGTTGATTTGTGGAAATGAGTTCCATAACATAATTTATGAAATTAGATTAAGTGTCTTTATGTCAAGAACACACAAGATTTAGAGTCTTAAAATAGGTGATATGTTTTAACCAACCTTAAACAATGTGGTAATTTTGTACACAAAAAACGAATTGTCCGCTCTGTGAGTTTCAACTAAATTTTTATTCTTGCTTTATTTTTAATCTAATAAGGTTTAGTTGAATAAAACAAGTTTTAAACTCATTCAATAACCTGCATTTTTAGTCTTGTCGCCATTGTAAACCCTGAAAGCATTTTAATTTCATTCTTTCTTTTTCTTTTTTGCCTACTAATCTTCATAGATTGCAGCTCACAATTGAATCCTAATGACAAGGAAGAGTGTTTCCATCCTCATTGCCCTCTCGTTGCTCTCCACTGCCTTTAGGAATTCTTTCTGCGTTCACATGTGAGAGTTTGGATGACCTTGGTTTGTGAGTCTGGATTAGCAACAGCATCACATTCTCCCGAGTGAAACGCAGCTGAGTAGAATTGGTGTGTAGAGCCAACATGGACTCTAATCAGTATTAAGAATGTGTTTTGGTTGCTTATCTTTGGAAGGGAATGTACTGGGTTAAGGCTACCTGTTTCTGGACTATTTTCAATTTAATTTTCAATTTTATACAATATATCAATCTTACGCCAATTACAAAAAAAATGTATCTTAACATACAATTCACCTTTCAAAGGTCTTAATATTTATTGTGGAATTTTTATTATTTTTTCTATTATAAATTTCCATTTGTTATCTTTGAACTTTCACATCAATGCTAAAATGTATATTTATATTTATATAATTCCTATTTTTCAATCAATCAGTAATACAAACAGATGCACTTCCACGAGCACACATAAAATTGATTATTATCGAATACTGGAGCAGTATCTGAAAAGGAAAATGTGTACAAACCCACATTGTAGCTTCTTTTTGATTTTTGATGCTATAGATTGAAACTATAAAATATATCATGTAAGAATTTGAGATAGAGAGATATATAGAATACAAGTCCTTTATTCATCCCAGCTGGGAAATTACTTCGCAGTTGCAGCATAGAGGCAAGACAGTGCACACAATTACTACTATTATTGAGTAGTAGTTATAAATAAAATAAAATATATATATACAATGCTATAAAATTTTAAAATGGTATAAAATATAAAAATTCAACTTAAACTCAAGGTCTAGCAGAGATTCAATCAGAAATGTGTATAGATGTGTAGATATGTAAATATGTACAATAAAATGTCCAACAAATGGAGTTTTGCAATAAAAAAAAACTGCTATTAATATTCCAACATTTTGATTTGAACTGTGAAATTGATATCAAAGACCTAAACTACATCTTTGGCTCCAGACTCAAACGTCTGACGCTACAGTGTTATAGACATCAGAGTGTGGGTTAGCAAACTGTCACACTAGGCTACCGAGATAGGTTTCTAAGCTAATCGGAATAAAGAATAGCTGAGAGAGGCCAAGCAGAGATGTGGAAGCCCAGCTCAACAGGGGAATATGCTGGTGCTCTCACACACGCTCCAGAGGCAGGAAAACAAAGTTGTAAAATCCTGGTGAGGATTGGAAAGCTGGGCAACAGACGAGATGTAAAAAGTGCACAACACCATTTTTAAGAAGGAGACAACAAAGAATTGAATTCAACACCACAAACACTTGCTGTTTTTTTATTTTTATTTTTTATTTCTCTTTTGGGCTTAATGATTCTAGCTGCGCTTTAGTACTCTTCTATATTTAAAAACACAAAGGCGATTCAGAGCATTAAATGTTAATCTCAGTTAATTAGAATCTCATTAAAATCTACTTTTTTCAATAGAGAGCAAGGAAAATGATATTATAATTATATTATAAACACAGATTTATTGGTAGCACTGTTATATTTTAGCCCCTTTGTACCTCTGCAAGTGGAGGTTCTCTCTTGTTAGGTTAATTGGTTAAATTGTACCTATGTGTGATTGTGTGCGTGGTTCTCAACGTTACCCTGCGATCCACTGACGACATGATCGGGGTAAAAACACAAACTCTCGGCAGATGGCCGCTAGATCATAGGCGATTGATACAGATGGTGGATGAAAAAAACATAAATTACATAAGGGAAGCATTTAAACGTCTTGCTGAATTTTATTCCTTAATAAATTTATTCCAGCTATTAAAAGTACTGATTTCATGCATTTTAGCAGAAAGTAATGGGTAAGGAAAAAAATTGTGCATCAGCAACAGGTTTGACTGCAACCTTCAGTCGCCTTAAGGGCAACGTACTTTTAAGGATCATGAACCCGAACTACAGCTGAACAACATGAGATGTGTTTTACCTGAGCTAAAGGGAAGGAAAAAATTTTTTGATTATTGCTCAGTTCTTTCAAGTACTCCTTATATAAAGTACTTTAAAAGTCATTCATATTGGAAAAGTAAAAAACTGGGACTCCGTAGCTACTTAGCAAAGCCATGGGCTCATTGCCCATTTACCACACTGCAAAACAATAAATGCATTAATTCATGGAAAAAGGAGCTTCAACCAAGTATTGGCTGCAGATACTGTACAATACTGTCTTTGACCAAAAATAATAGTTGTAATTTTACTGTAGAGTTACTATCAGAGACTGTCCTTTACATCCGGTCACATTGGGGATTGGCATTTTTTTAATCAGTTCTACGTGTATTTGCAATTCTTGTTGACTGGATTTTTTTTTCTTCTAAGATATCTTTACAACAGGTTGTGTGTATTTGAATCGCTGGCACCCACTGCATTGGAAAAGAGAGGAGAGCACATGAAGTGATAGAGGAGATCAAACATTTGTGGAGGAGTAGACTGACGTTCTCGTTTAGGGAGGATAAGAGAGCAACGTTAATGAGAAATCCGAGCTGTGCAGCAGTTTGACGTCAGTGTGACATTTAAGCTGCAAGGTGTATTTTCAGTGTAGCTTTCTAAAGGGACCGGCTGTCCGAAACTCCTTAAAAAGCTTTAAAATTAATTGGTGTAATTACCTATCATATTCACTGTTTTGTTACATTTTTTTGTTACATTTTTTTGTTACATTTTGTGTTTCGGTTTGCAGAATTTTTATTAAAGCTGTTGTACCTAAAAGGACATCCGCGAAGTCTCATGTCTGTACATTCAGGGATGTTTTCTCGCATGTCTTTGTCTTGTTCTTAGATCCTAGAGGAAAAAGAGTTCTTAGTGGAGCTCACTCTGCAGGAATGTCAACAGATGTATCCACTTCTCCCCTGTGATCCTATGTATACGCTCCCCTTCGGCTTCTTTTATTTCATTCATGACTTTTTGCTTCTTCTTTTGATTATTTGCCCAAGAGTTAAACTGATTTTTTATAAGATTTGCTTCTCACAGTTTTTATATTTGTTTGCCATAACAATACATTTGTGTTGGAGAAATTCTAAACATGGTAAATGTTTGTAAATCCAGGTAGAGAGCCAGGTTTTCTTTCTGTAGCTGTAAAATTAGCAATAAGCATTGTGCTTATCCACAAACTAGCAACTATTGTTATCATTCTCATAAACTCATACATAGTAATGTGAAATTGAGAGCAAGCAGGCAATCCTGTAGGTTCTTTAAGGAAAGAAAAAAACACCATCATACTTCATAAATAATCCCCCATTCCCGTGTTTTGATAAACCAAAGTTTTATTCAGTCTTTTGTACGGCAATAACAGAACTTTAGAGACCTCATTTCACACTAGAGAACTGAGGATATGCGTTTATCCAGGCACAAGCATTTATGCATGATTTTAGTGAAGACTGCACAATTCTTAAATTTGAAGAAAGCTGAGCTGCTAACCTTTCGCCTCGACTTAAACAAATTTAATTATCCAGCTGTCTGCATCGTGATTAAGTCTATTCAGATTCGCCAAGTCTGTGGAATAACATTTCCGTGCTTTTCTTCACGTTGGCAAGCAGAGTTTGAGCTGACACATCTTTTCTGATAATGAATCTGTACCTGTGCCACTTTGTCTTTTTTAATCAAAATGCTGCTTGATCTCTGTACTGGGGTTAGGTTCCCTCTGTTTCAAATGCATCCAACTGTCGGCAGCATGTCAGGTTGGGCCTGTTGACTGGGTCGAGTAATAAAATATGTACGAAACAATGTAGCCTTGTATTTGTCCAGCAGAATGTGTTTTCTTTTATTTTTTTTACAGACACGAGTGCTTCTGAATATTTAAATGATGGGATAGGAACACCCTAAAGCCACACAATATGTTTCTAATATATCATCATCGCAATGTCAGCAACAAGTGAAAGTTGGTTTCTTATTTAAAATCTTCAACAGTGAAGTGTTATTTCACTGTTGAAAGATTCGTGATTGCCTTTGTTTATGTCTTGCTCAAATTCTAAAATTCAGACGAAATCTAAACTGAAATCTTCTCCAATCAATAGAGATTCTTAAGAAAATGAATTGAGTTTATTAAACCATTCATACCTCATTGATTTTTAAGTATGAAACGACAGTAGTCAAACCTGGACAACCAAGATTGTTTAAAACGCAGGTATAAATAATTGCAGGGAAGGCTATTGGCCCTGATCCTGATGTGTTGCAACAGTTTTCCAACACCTCTAAGCTCAGTAGTTTTAACTTCTTTTATCTGGGTATCTGTATAAGTTCACTTATTACAGATTACTTTTTGTTCTTGTTTACTTACACTTGTTTAAATTGTTTTTTCCAGGTAAGTTAAATTTAGTCCATTGCAACATCTGTTTTAGTATGGAATAAACTAGGATTATCTACATTATCAGCTTTTATTTATATCTAAATTCATTAACCACAACATATAATAAAATATAATAGTTGTCTGTTTCCACCAAATGATTAAAAACCCTCTTAGCTCTATTTCAACTGAAATTTGATTTTTTTCAAGCAGAGATTGCACTGTGTTTTCATTCTGACACTGGGCTGTAGTTCCATGTTTCATGTTGCAGAAACTGAAGCTATCAAGGATTTCCAATAATATGACGTTAAATGTGGAGAGATATTAAATAGCGTTCAGTTTAGATTTCATGCCCAAGCATAATGGACCTCCTGCAACAGGCAAACATAGACGTCTAATGTCTGATCTGGCACACGTTCAATATTGCGTCGATCGTAAGTAACTGTGCCACTGGTGGCGATGATGAGGATCTGTTTGTGTGTGTGTGGGTTGCCTCTTTGCTTTTGATTTATAGCGCCTGTATTTTCACGGGCAGCAATCTATCGGAGGAAAAATGAACAAAGCATTCTGCAGCAACCCCACTTCATTACTCAACCATTCTATCGCAAGGCCCTCTGCACGATGGATTCATCCTGTTAACAGGAAGGGCTTATTACCGTGGTCAGCTGTTAATAATGTAAGTGAGTGTGTGGTCATAGGGAATCGAGTTAATCCTGCATTACACTGCCTGTTAATAGTTACTCAGTACCAGGGTGAGGAGCTTTACATTTGTCTGTGGGCATCAGAAGCAAGGTGGTCCGCTGGTTTGGTGTTACTGGGAGTTTGGTGAGGTAAATGTGACCTAGCCTAGATTGTTTTTGACCTGCTCCTACCTCACCACTTAATCGGAACTCAGTGAATAAGACATTCATCTTCTTTTATTCCTCTCTCTGACTCATTCACAATTCATACAGGATCTCCATATACGTCTTTTCCCCGCTTGGTACAGCTCTTCCACGCATCCGCCATCATATTGCTCCCTTTCCCGTTAAACAGCTGCTTTGTTTCATTTTAAGTCAGAATCATCTGTGCTTTCTGTAAATTCTAAACTATTTTTCATGTCTTCTCCTTTTATTCTGCTTGTCAGATCTTTGACTTCTTTGATAGTGATTATGTAACCACATACTGATAATTTTCTTTTCTGTATGAAAATATGCTAAAATAGACAGTTAGAATCTGCTGTATCATTGATTACTACTGCAGCAAAATCACAATGTTCTGATCACGTCTATCCTTGATCATTTCCTGGTGTCTAATCAGTTAAACATTATTGAAATTGGAATGTTTTCACTATCAGTTCTGCATTTTAATTTAAAAATTATTTACTGATTGTATACAGCAACATAATTTTATTTACAAGAGTTCTTGAGATTTAGTGCTTAAAGAGTGGCTCAACACAAAAAACAATCTCTGTTTCATGTTTAGTGGCTACAGCTAACCAGAAATATTTTCATTTTACTGACTCAAGCCCTTCTTAACAACTTTCTTTTAAAGAAAAACTGACATTAAAAGACCTTCAGTCAATCAGCTGCAGTTTTAGACATCTTATTTAAGTGAGTCAAAAGTCAAAGCCTTTAATCCAATATTAATAGCAGTTCCCCTGAGAAGGTCTCATATTATCCCAATGATCTCAAATAATAACTGGTTCTTGCGATAAAGTTTGAGAATTTTATTTGGCACAAAAGTTGTGCTAAAGTTGAACCCATATGCTTCCATTCACAGTTACGTCATAGGCCTTTTTTCATCACCCACAATGTTTGTATCTGTATTTTGTGAACCCTTCAATTGTTTGATTTTGTTCATCAACAGTGGATAGTGACATACTGTCATGAAGAGACACTGTAAGTGAAAACAAGCATGACTACCCTTTTTTGTTCAGTATTTGTCGTTTGATTTATTTTCACTGCTAACCAGCCTTCATGTCAGGACCGCCTCCTATTCAAAGCTGTTATCTGTTTTGCTTCACCTGGTTGTTTGGCAGCTCTTCCTCCGAGAGACTGTGGATAACGATGTATCTTCACCGTAATCTGTATCTCACTGAGGGATTTGTCAGCTAAGCCAGCCAGTTAAACTCACTTTTATACCCTCTCAGCTAAGTCTCAGTAGTCTAGCAGCCAGTAATAATGTTTTATATCTTTCTGAGGGTTTTATTTTATTTTCACAGTAACCAAGATTTGAGGGGATCACAACAGCATGTCCCCAGCTTCAGAAAAAAAAGGCCATTTCCTTTAATCACAGAGACTTACAATCTAGGGTTAAAGTGAAGGCCCTTAAAGAGACACAAACATAAAATGTTTATCAATGGTAATGGTTTGCATTTCAGTTCTGGATAACTCATTGATAATAAGATTATGTTACTATTCTGTTTCTGAATGTTAACAGACAGTGAAAGGGTGTTTGCACCATTGTGTTTGTTCCTCTCTTGTCTATTAATGTCCATTGAATCTGTTTGTAATAAATGTGTTGGTAACAACCTATTTGATTGTATTTTATGGCTTATAAACTGATTAATGAAGTTTTTAAAGCAACTCTCAGTAATTGTCTACTGTATGCTGTAATATATACCTTAAATGCTTATATATGTGTATATATATATTTATATATATATATATATATATACACTGCTGTTATGTGCTAGACTGTCTCCGCGGCCTCCTTGCACAGCCTACAGCTTGGGCTGTGTCTAGTGTAGTATATCTGAGTCTCTGTTGCTCTGGTGTTTAGGGCCTGTTCTTGTGCCGCCAGTATGAGTGCCTCTGTGCTGTCCTTCAGTCCAGCTCTTCCCAGTTATTGGTAGGACCTCCTGATGTCAGCCACTTCAGTTATTTGTCCGTGGTACATCCCATGTAGGGGCTTATCCTCACATGGTGGTATCTGCAGTGCCTCCTCCTCTGTTCCCCATTGTCTGAGACATTCACTGAGCACATCATCTGTTGGGGCTTTGTTCTTGATGTATTTATGGATCTTGGATGTTTCATCCTGGACAGTGGCTCTGACACAGACTAGTCCTCTGCCTCCTTCCTTGCGGCTCGTTTACAGGGTGCTGCATTTGGGGTGGAACCCTGAATACATGGTTAGTAGCTTCCAAGTCATAACATCCATGGTCTTTATCTCCTCCTTGCGCAAGCTTATTATTCCCATTGGGTATCTTATTACTTGTATGGCGTAGCTGTTTATTACATGGATCTTGTTCTTGTCATTTATCTGGCTTCTCAGGACTTGCCTTACTCATTGTAGGCATTCGGCTCCTTTCCTTGTGGCCTTGTGGAGGTTGCCATTTGCTTGTTGTGTTTCAATTCCTACTGTTCCTTCTGGGAGTGAGACCCCTCGGTGTAGATGACTCTCT
Organism: Orestias chungarensis; assembly: GCA_032876305.1. Classification (NCBI taxonomy): domain Eukaryota; kingdom Metazoa; phylum Chordata; class Actinopteri; order Cyprinodontiformes; family Cyprinodontidae; genus Orestias; species Orestias chungarensis. The sequence goes on along the minus strand of JAVLVB010000668.1, from coordinate 4,544,810 downwards.
CTTTGTAACAATCCGACCACACTTCTCTAGTCCGAATGACGTCCCAATGTAAGTGCTGTAGATCCTGGTGGTGTGGATCAGTGAGATAATGTCTTGCTCACTCTTGACATACAGCTTGATGTCAAACATATAAAGGAGGTGACTGATGGTGGCCCCATTCCTGAGTTGGTATGCATAGCCAGTCTTGTTGGTGATTTGGCTGAGGGGCTTCAGACTTATGCAGAACAGCAGCAGTGAATTACAAGGTGCCAGACTCACATGGTCTGTTTGATGGCCATGTCTGGACCATGTATTAGAAACACACACAACTGTAATATATACTGTAATTCTACTTAATGCTTATAATAGAAGTTTCCAGCAATAACATCTTTCTGGTCAAATTTACTGAAAGGCCACATGATTATTTATATGTCTTTATGTGTTCTGATTGACTTTGTGTAGCAGCTTTTAGACAGCATAACCCAAAAGAGAAATCGAGTACCAGTTATTTGCCTCAGTGCTGTTTTGTGTGTGTGGTTGAATAAGTCACAGCAGTGAGCCCTGTTTGGCATTTGACCATCTGCTTGGCTGGGCTGATGAAGAACACCATCCATATGATGCAGCCTCCGCCAGCCTTACTTTAAGAAAATAGACCCGAACAAATATCATAGAAATGTCACCGGGTGAGCAGACAAGACTCCTGATTACAAGTACACAACCTCATACACAAACCCAACATGCACATGACCAGACACTTAGATGTGCAATGTGGCAGAGTCGGTGTGTACTTATTTGCATAGCCTTAGTCTAATTTGTTCTCTTTTCTGGTTTGTCATTGTCTCATTGTGGTTAATTACTCAAATCCTCCCTTACTAGCCCTTTATTATAACTCTAATCACCTAATTACAAACTTGTTTCCTCATGCATTTCATATTTTCCACAGTAAGTTGATATTTAAACTCGCTGTAATAAGCAGCACAACAAGAAACCCTTATCAAAATCAAATCACAGCAGGTAATGCCTGTATAAATAAAGGCTTTGTGTTTTAATCAATAGTTCTAGTACAAAAGTAAAATATGCAATCAAATAAAGACATAACAATAGCATATAAGAAGAGGATTTTTAATTTCTTATGTGGGGATTAGAACAGTAAATATTTTATTAAGAGTTTGGATAAAGCTGTTTGTTTTTTCTGAAATCATTAGCCAATTCCCCTAAGAGAATAAACAAATAAAATAAATAAAAAAAAGCTCACGTGAAAGCTATTTTGTGAATCTTTTACCTGCCATTTATTCCACATGAAATAGCTATTTCCATAGTTGGGTTTGCTGCCTTTAAGTAGTAAAATATTTTTGCAAACCAAGTATGAAGTAATAAGAATATGTTTCCTATATTTGGCTAAAGCTGTAACAGGTAAAGGAGGGGCTGTTCCGCATCAATATTTTCTATAGGTCTAATAGTTTTGCACTTTCTTTGGCATCTGCAATGAAATACTTTTTAAAGCCTTGGTATACCTCAATACCTTGAACTACCCCACTCCTTGTTTACCATCAGTACCCATTAAAACAATTTATTATAGGTTTAAACATATATTCTGTATAAAAGACAAGTAAAAACATAGTAAACCATCATGGTTCTTAAGGCTTACATCTTTGATTGGGAACTTGGATGGTGCATAATCTTAAACTAAAATGCCACAGAGGGTGTTTTTAAATTTCGATTTATTTACTTATACAGTTAATGATGTCAATAATTTTTACTCTAATATAGACTTTGCCTGTGACATCTGTCACAGCTAATATTATTCAATAGTGAAATATGCAATATATCCAAATGACACACATTTTCACACTGGCACTTTTCCTCAATAATGATAGTCTTTCCTGATGTGGAGAATATATGCATATTTTATTTTTTTTTTTTTTATTGTATTTGAAGAATATTATAGGGGCTAAACTAGGGTAAAAGAGTCCCAAATTGAACACAACTAAAACATTTTGGAAGATCTAATAAGGATACAAGGATTTAAAAAATCAGGTTGATGTTTAAGACTCAATAAAAGGCAAAATTACTGGGGTATTATTTGATGGCAGACATGGTAGAAAAGAGTATATAGCAATGTGGATATTAACTATTTTATTAAGTACATTCTTTGTAAGGTTCAAGAAGCATTAGAGCGTCAAGTTGTTCTTGTCTTTTTTATTGTCTGAACATTGGTATCACATTTATAAGCTATAGTACTGGGTTTTTAGAATTAACTACATCTTAATATGTACAGGCAAATTGATTAAGAGTTAAGTCTTGGTTTTAGGGATAGCGGTTAAAAAGATTATAGTTTAATTGTGGTTTATGGTTGAAGTTTAAGATTTATAAGGAATGATTAAAGATGAGGATTTTTCTATTTACTGAAGGTCCTTTGTGGGGAGACATCTGCTTTTGCTTAAGTCTTTGGCAGACAACTAAAGAGGGTTTGTTTTCCTGATCATGTTGTAAAAGTTATGCTTTGTACAATCACATAACGTCCCATTTGAAAACAAAGTTAAATATTTACCCATTCTAAAACATCTATCAGAAACTAGACTTTTTTAATTAGTTTTATATTGTCTGAAATGTTTTGGAGCATTAAATCCCCTTAAATGGTATGCAAAAACTCAAGTATCAAGTATTTATGAAGTAATGGCTAAAGTTGCATAAAGCATCACAAGGTTTTTGGGATTTTATTTTTATTTTTGAATATTTAAATTATAAATAAAACTAAATATAAAAACAATTATAGCCTTACATTCAGTCACATTGATTGTTATTGTGTTCTTTCAACATTTTCCAGCCTCGTTTATCTGCTTTATTTTTCTACCAATAGTCTGTCCTCATCAGTGACTTTGTGTGAATGTCAACACATACATAGTTCTCCCTCCCGCAGTTGATTATTTATTGTCCTTTTTGCGGTTCCCTTTTTCCTCTCTTCATGTGTTTGCATGCTCTGCAGGACATTGTTTATCTGTTCAAAACTGGTTCCTATAAAAGCAGAACTTTTTTTCAACCCAAGTTTAAACTTTCTTTTTTTGTTGTTTGTTTGTTTTACTAATCTTCCTGTTTCCAACAAAATGAAAAGCTATAGAAATATGTTCCATTCAAGAAGCCACTATCTCATCTAACTTCAAATTTGTGGGGTTTTTAAAAATACAGTGTATGAATAAAACTAAAAAGTGTTACCATTTCAGTGAAATCATCCAGATAGATAGTATCCTACTAAAAGATGTAAATGCTTCTTCAGTTTGTTGCTGATTAGAATTACAAAATTTTAATACATGCATTCATTCTTTACTACGTCCTTTCTTTTAGGATATTCTATGTTTCCCACGACTCTCAAGATTTAAAGATCTTCAGCTACATTGCCAGAGATGGACAGAGCAATATTTTCCGATGTAATGTGTTCAAGTCCAAGAAGAAGGTGAGACTAATCCTTTTAAAAACTTAAACAATTTTCAAATGTTGTTGATGAAAGTATAAGAAATGCTACCTACAGTTATCGTCATCAGGCCATGACATTTGGAGTATGATTAGTGTTGCTCACATTTTAATGCTACCACTATGTTCACATCTGCCCCTTTCCATTTGTTTTTAGATTTGTAGGTTTTAGGTTAATTTGTCAAATTCAAATACTCAATAATCTGATATGTTATAATATTTTGTATATAAACTCTGAAATATACATTATCATACATTGCTACTATATTCCCCAGACCTACTGTACAAATGCAGTGCCTCTTTTCATAAAAAGTATCAGACTATCTTTCCTATACATTACAATATTTATTAAATCACATTGCTGGAATTTAAATATGAACATAAGTGTATTTAATCTTATTTTTAGCTTTCAAAACTTTCGTGAAAGAATGTAGTTTTCTTTTTTCAGTGATCTCTTTCGTATTGAATACAAATAATGTGATAGTACTCTTTTGTTTCCTGTGTTTCAGAGAGGATTTTATTCCCGCTGTGTATTTAATGTATCTAGTTAGTAAAATATATTGTTCCTATTTAAAGTAAATGAAAGCGGATAGGAAGGGAAATAACAAAAATGAGGCTATTTTTTAAAGGAAATGCACTGCACACCGGAAATATGAACAGAAAACTTGTAAAATATATGCTTTAAGCATCTTTGTTCTTAATTTACCTTTTTAATGTCCTTTTCGTCTTTCTTAATTGTACTCTGTTTAACTGTTATATGTTAATGTGCTTTTTAATCTTTATGTAAATCATAAGCTTTTAATATTGTCTTCTACATCAAATGTGCTTTATAAATAATATGCCGTGCTTTGCCTTTAGTCGAGTCTGTAATTGCATGGGTTGAAACTCCTTTGTCTCTGTCTAATTGTGACAACCCATACAAAGACATAGTTGAATGACGTAGTCATAATTCTTGTTTGCGGTGTAAAGCTGTTAGTGCACAGGTCTGACTAGAATATTTTTGTGGCTTTTGGGTTGATTAACAGCCAACAAAAAAAATGTGTGTGGTATATGTCATAATGCTCTCCTAGTTTTCTGCTTCTGTGGCCAGTTTTGGAGGACTTAAATCCAGGGGTTAGTATGTTGTAGCACACACTGCCTCATTATCTTCTCCATACAGCCTGACATTGGCCCATAGGCATCCGAGCACACACACAGACTCACATTCTCAGCACGGGAATGGAAAGTGTCACACACCAGAGGTTTCCAGTGTGGCCTACATTTTGAAGCCCAATGTTTAAGCGCATTTTGCGTGGAAATGATTACACACAATTTAACTTAGAAGATTTACGTTTTGCATGAAAAATTGTTGAATCAACATGTCCAGGGTGTGTCACGTCTCGCCGAATGTTCAAGAGGGACATTTCTGTGCTGCTGTTTCTCGTCTGTAGAATGCCTTCCATGATATCTGGAGGGCACCGCGGCACACAGATGGCTGTAAAAGAGAACTAAAACATGAATTAAAGTGGTTTAATCTTTCATAGTCAGCTTGTATTTTAACCTCCACTTCTATTTTAATACTTTTTTAAACACTGAGATTCTGAATATGTAAACTTTAGCACGGCCAATTACTTTTTAATGTTCTTTCATATGAAATGGCTCTAATCCTCTGCTGTGAGGTGCTGTTAAAACAAGCTTTGTGTAAATAATTGCTTACAAGAGGTTTTAAATCAAACAGAATCATTTGTTTGTTTGTTTTCTATACAACAAAAGCGACTTGTCATCACGGTTGGATGTACACATTATTACTTACTACCCAGTGAAACAGTGGATGTTGCAGTACTGCCTTTTGAGTGGATAATTGTTTAAAGATGTTAAAGATTTAGCCAATTCTGTTTCTTTTTACTGGATATGAAAAGGTCACTCTGATTTAAATCATAATGGCATAGTTTTGGTTATTAATTTTAACACTTTTGCTGTCTCCTCTTCTTCCCAATGCACTCCTGTTCGCCCCCTATCGTCTCATTAACACTTTAATAGAATCTAATGAATGGGCTGGCCTCTATTATTCAGAAATGAAGTTCTGGTTATAGAGCAGTTACGGTATTCATCCAAATACTCAATGCTTCCTTTGATAAAAGGTCACTGTGTGTGTGTTATTTTGAGTTTGAGTTGAGAGGGGACTCAAAGTTAGAGTTCTGTTAAAACAAGTGTTCAGGGTGACGTTTTTTTAGTCTGGGTGATGAGACTTCATATCAGCAGTTAATAGAGGTGAAGTTTTCTGTTTGGTATTTGATATTTTATGAGGGTAAGGTTGTCAATTAGTGATTTCTGTTTGCATTCTAATATTTATGGCAATTCTGAGCTCCATGATTGATAAAGGAAAGGATAAGAGTTAGTCTGGACTTGGGTTTCTGTAAAGAAAAAAAAAATGTTCCACCACTCCTAAAGAAAGCTAATTTAAAATGTTATTCTACCAATGTTTTATTATTTCTACAAAGAAGAAAATTATATAGCCTTATCCAACCACATGTAGCTATCTGGTGTGGTTATGTGGTTGGCCTTGCTAATAATCAAAGTATTTTAGTGTGTTCTTGTGATCTATCCCAGAGAAAAGCGTACTTTATTAAAAAAATTTTTAACATTTTAATCAAATTTATAGAAAAGCTGTGGTTTTCATTCATCTTTGCATTTCTTCCGATTCATTACACTGGAGAAGTGCCTTCTTGAGTCATGCATCCCTCCATTAACTTCCACTTCCACTAAAACATATTGCTGCCAATCCTACATGCCACCAAAGGCATGGTGTGTTCTGGTGGGCTGTGCTTGCAAACATAGTAGTTTGCATGAATGGAAGAATTCCAGGTATGATATCAGAGTTTCAGCATAAAGCATTCATGATGAGCGAGACCGCGACGTAAACCTGCAAATGCCTCAATATGCTGTCGTGTTTATTTACCAGCAAGTCTCTATTTAAAACAACTAACCTGAAGGCTTGCCTTCTACTCATGGTGATCCATGCTTCCCTCTCTAGCCTCTTAGCCTCATCGTATAAACTATTTTGCAGCCGTATTTCTTTATTTTACATTAGATCTGCAGTGTACGGTTTTTGTTTAGGGTTAGTGATGCAAAACTGATTTTTTAAATGTTTTAAAAATTTGATTTCTTCCACATTGAATTGGGAGGGAGGATAAATCACCTTATCATTAGTGAAGAAACACGTGGCAAATCCTTTAATCAGAGGTTATTCCCTCGTCCATTTATCTTTGTTTGCCCTGCTTTTGTCCTAGATTGCATTATATTCCCTTTTGTCCCATCCTGTTTGTTTATGCCATGACTAAACCTTGGTGGTTTTCTTCAGGATAAATAATTCAACACACCTCTGACGAGACCCTATCATATAGCTTGAGAGATTGCATCGCTGTGAGAATCGAGCTTGCTACCAGCTTGATGTATAGAGGAAACGGAGATAGAATAACAAAGATAGAGAGCAGCTATTTTTATTTTTTTATTTTTTTCAGTCCTGCTGACAGGGAGAGTAGTAAGTGATAAAGAGAGAAAGACATAGTGAGATGTGTCAGGCAAGAAACTGTTACACATCTTTGATGCAAAGCAAAGGGATTTTGCATTTGAGTGACAAATCACTTGGAGGTGTTTTCAGCTGGCAAAACTGCAAATCATCAAATGAACTGGCTTAGGAGAGAAATGACCAGAAACAGAACAACTGTCCGCATGAAAAATGGAACTGTTTGCAATGATATATGATTTGTGAGATACTGTCCTTTCAAGTCTGATAACACTGAGCAGAGTTTGTAGTGTACCAACAACCTGATTTCAATTTCAACCGGAGGAAACTTTGAAAATTAAAGTATCGGTTTAATTTCTCCCTTTTTACATTTCATACTTCTGAAGTTGTGGTCTAAAGTAAAAGTAGCTAACTTGCTTAGGCCGACCTTTTTCTTTGCCACTTTCTGATTATTTTATACCTGCTTTAGCAATCAGTGATAGAAAGCCATTTTTCATCATCTTCTCAGGGTCTGCTATATGAAAATGTAGTTTCGAAGGTCTAATAAATCTCATCTGCCATCGTTAGTTCCTACTTACTCTGAACTGGGGGGGCATATTTTTATATTTACATATTTTATAAGAAATATATGAATCCGATACACGATCAGTGAAAAAGCAACGTAATTACCTTTTCAGTTGCATTTAAATGTAAATTAGATTTGAACAGTCTTATTATTCATTTCTATAAATCATTGTGATGCAGAATTATCGAGAGTAAAAAATGATGCAAAGTGGTTTAAAATGAAATTAGGTCAGAAATGGAATTAGTACAAGACAAAATGGCAAAGCTTTGGTATAAAATGATAAAAGGGATGAACTGACCTGGTGCAATGAGTAGCATAAATACAGTACACACCAAATAAATAAGATCATCAAGGAAAAAGTACCTTTCTGCTCCTGTGACGGGGTGCTAACTTGTTTTTTTTATTTTTGTTTTTGTTTTTTCCTCAAAATTACGATTATTCTGGTGATTGGTTTTAAGCCTCTGTTTATCTGCAGTTGTTAACTTTCCTCATCTTCAGAAAGAAACAACTGACCTAAAACTTTGAGGAAAAGCCCCATTGTCGAATTGTTGAACGACATGAAACTTGAGTAAATCCTTTAGAATTTAGTTTGCAGATTTTATTTTAAGATTTTGTCCCAGTAATTTCTAGCTACATTGTTCCGTGCATTTGATCTGCTGCCCTATGATAAAGTGACCTATTAAAGTGCCTTTAACCCAAAGTGGAAAATATAACTTTTATCCCTGACTGCAATCTATTTTTCTTTCTCCCTAATCAACATAGCCGAAAGTAATTCTGTGACAAATGCAAAGGTCACACCTCTTCTTTATTCCAGAGACACGGTGAAGTTTGTGCATACGTTTATCCCATATGAGTTTCACAGCTTTAAAACATAATTCCTCTTTTTCAATAAATCAGCTACAGCTTACACAAAGCTTCTCTCACAGCTACAGGTTATGCTCACACTGCAAAAACAGAAACTTCTTCTAGACGTTTGTCTAGTTTGTAGACCAAATGTGTACACAGGACAAAATTAACACAAATAACTTCACTGACTAATCTGAGTTTATTTTCTTTTTAAGCAGCCTTCAACCGATGATGCTGTTGATGTGTGCAAAATACCTTTAGCTTAATTTCTAACTATAAGCAAAATTGTGTTGTTTTTTTGGGGGGGGCTTAGCTCTTTTGTAATCTTTGTCTTTGTCTAAACAAATTTAAAGAGGTTTAATATTCAAAATGTAAATAGATTTCTACAGTTGTTTCCTTTATGGTGCAATAGAGTGCATTTAGATCAAGACTTATGACTTTCAGCTGAATGTATCCTTGCCTGAAGGCGTGTTCTAAAACTTTGATGTTTGCAATACCCAGTTTAAATTTCCACATCTGATGCAGGGCCTGGAGTCACACAGCCATGTGAGTCCTTTACAGCACATGGGACAGCTCGCCTCAAAGTTGATGGCAATTCTTAGTAGTAGTAGCTTACAATTAATATATTTACCTCTGTATGACAACAAACCAGAAAAGAGAATGGCCTGATGGAAAATCTATATCATCATAGCTTTTTTTTTTTTTTTTTTATCACAGCCCCAGATGCAGAAACTGAAAGATAAGCAAACACAGTGCCAAGTCAGTGCATCTGTGGGTAAAAAAGAAAACAACCTTTAAAACCCATTGGGACTTTTCAGCGAATAGAAAGTAAACACAAACAACCTCTCTGTGTTGATTATTAAGTGATACAGAATCCATGGCAGATTCCTGGACTCAAGATCATACAGGGGGGCTGAAGTGTCTGACCCTGATGGAAATGAGGCTCACTCGAGTCTAGACCTCTAAAATCAAAAATCTATGCAACATGATTAGTGAAATGTTTTTGTCATATGAAATCTTAATTTAACTGTACGTGATGATTTCTGCACATTTTTGTGCGCACTTAGAAATCAATCCAATGGGCTTTGACCAGGACTTCCGCACTTCATGTTTGCTTTCTCCTTATCCTAGTCTGTGCATTGCACAGGACAGGAAGTTGTATTTGCAGATAGTACCAAACCACTGTGCAATAATGCTGGAGCAATATTACCCACAGATGAAACCCAGAAACTTAATATAATGTAAGACAGAATTAGAAATACCTCATTATAGAAATTAATCCTTCAAGTGAGGCTGCATATTTTCATCCTCTTTGACAGTTAGTCTGTGGTATCAAAATAAATTCTTTGCATTGCTTCAAAGATTTAATGTTTTTATGACAGGATCATATATGTAACTGTATTTATAGGTGTGGCGGTATGCAGTGACTAGCAGAAAATCATACTCTCCATTTATGTAATTTCTGCAATTCTAATATGGAAGCAAATGTTGTGTTTAAAAAATCATGGGATGTGGTATGATTCATTTGGTACCCACTGTTGAAGTGCCCTCAGGCAACACAAAGTCAGACCTGAAACTGCCCTATTGGTCCTACCAAGTGTGATTGGAGCTCAATTTGCTGTCTTCTCTCTTTGTTTATGGCTCAGTTTAAGTTCATGCATGCATTAAATCCCATTCTTCTGGGACAATTTCAACATAATTTTTTGTTGTTCTTCTTCTTTCTCATGCCCCATCCAGAGTCAGGCCATGCGTATCGTCCGGACAGTTGGCCAGGCGTTTGAGGTTTGTCATAAACTGAGTTTGCAACACACGCAGCAAAGTGCAGATGGAAAGGCGGACTGCAACGGTGAAAAGAATGATGGCGAATCCACTGGTACAAACACACGATACACACATTCACAGGTTGATTTTGATCAGTTGCACAACACAGATATTTCTTGGTTTTTAGTCACACGGTCCAAATTAGAAATGCTGCTTTGAATTTTTTATTGTCTACTTTAAGGACTAAAAAAAGCCACTATACCTGCAGCTTTGCTATTTTTCTTAAGCATTAGACCCATTAAACAAGAGCTACACAGTCAGGGTTAGTTTTTGCTTGAGTGATGAATTTTAATCAGAGTTGTTGAAAGGCAGACATGTAACTGCAAAATCACCTTGAAGTAAAGTCATGGTATGAATAAGGGTCCTCTATGTAGGTTTGTCATACAAAGATTTGTGTGTTAGTTCCCAGCCTGGTAAAGATATGCGGGAAAAGTAAAGTTTTTGTACAATAACTAACGTGGAATCTGATCCAGTGTTAACAGCATATTGGAAAATTTAGACAAAATTACAGTAACCTTGCCAGCTCGATTGTGATATGACCCGGTCAGAAGCTCTGGCACCAGCCAGTCTGTTTATCCCCACCATTCATCACTTCTGATAAGAGACTCTGAACCCGAGCAGTCTGCTTTAGTATCAAGTCACTCTTCTTTCTTTCATGTCTTCTCCTCTTCGTCAAAGCTCTGACAGATTCTGCCCTAAAAATATAACAATGATCTTTTCGATTTGGGGTGGATTCTCTGTATTTATTGGCCTTTTTAAAAAATTATGTCATTTTCATTACATATAAAAAAGAAAAATCTAGACAAGCGGGGTCTAGTGCCACAGTGTGTGCGTCAATACAAACAACACAAACTCTAAACATTATTATAGTTTATCTGTGTTTTCTGCATACTATTGAACTTCAGTGTAGAGTTCAGTAAATTGCCAAATATGTTGTACATATGTTTTTGGTAATGAGAGAGAAGTGAGAAGAAGGCAGCAGTTAGCAATTCTCTGCAGGTAATTATGGTCTAGCATAGTTAGGGTTTTCAAATGTTTTGTACATAACCATTTTCCTTCAACAGTGAACCACCTTCTTTCTCTGTACAGTGTATTATATCCAGTCTAACATGCCTGCACAAAATGAGTATAAATAGCTCATCTGAAAGCAGTCTTACTTTTATGCTGTAGTTGCCTCAAACAATCCTACATTAAGGGGTGCAATGTATCACTTAGAGTATATTTAAGAGGGTCTGCATTCTGAAAACAGACGACACAAGCCTACCTGTATTACTTACATCAGAGACAGCTCATTGTGGTTAAACAGAGATGGGTTTTTACTGAACATTCAACCTAATAGCTTCTCTGGGAGGGATCGATTCAATGATATACGTACACCTCCTGAAAACTATTCGGGATTTTAAAAGGTCTCATACCTGTCAATTTGAATGCAGCTTCCCAAACTTACACAGCAAAAATGTAATTACGAAGAACTTGTTTCGAACTTGTTTATCTGCTCCACCTGGACTGCTTAAGGCTCCACAGATTCACATTTCCCTACTTTGTTTTAAAGGCTCTTGGTGAACTATATTTGTAGGTCTAGTGAGCCTTCTTGTCTGGCCTTGTTTTACAACGCCTACAACCACATCAGGCTTGTGGAGAAAAAAATCTGGCAATTTCGATCGGAAGGCAATTGCATGGATATGCAAGGTTTTAGGTGCCTAATCATTACCACTTATCTCTTGAACAGCTGGACTAAAGTTAAATCACATGGGCTTCACCTTTGCTTATTTTCTTGTTAACTGACCTTTCGTAACCATGACCCTTTTGTGTTACTTACCGAGTTCCGCCTTTTAAGAATAGATCATTATTTGCCCACAGAAACCCTCAGGTGATGATAGAGGTTTCTAATCACGACATGCAGAGAGGGTGAAACTGAAGTCAATGTTACGAACTATTTTTCTCTCAGAGAGAGCTGCGGTTCCTCTTCTCTGCTGCTGAGTTCCTGGGCAGCATGGGTTTTCCCGCAGCCACACGGTTCATGGCTGTGACTGAGTTCTGAGAGGACATGGAGAATTAGCGGAAGAAAAAGTCCACAAACTCTTTAACCACAGCCGTTCCAGTTGTTATAGAGCAGAGACCCAATGGGTTATCTTCAGAACCCCAAACCCGCCAGAGGGGAGCTCACATTTCATATGCTGATGAGCCCAGAGATCACCCACGCACTTTGATTGTGCATCCACACAGATGTAAGAGGACCCCGCATGCATACAGAGAGTTCTTTAAAATGTGCTCTCTCTCATGGTCACCGACTTGATACGTGAAATGGCACAGGAGGCATCGTGCACAGGATTAGGAAACTGGAGGATGGCGGATTCGAGAATTTGAAGAGAGGGAGAGAGAAAAAAAATAGGGAAGCAGACGTATAAGAAATGCATTTTTCAAAGACTTTGCATGAGTAAAAAGAGATGAAATATAAAAGTTGATTAAAGAAGAGGAGAGTAGATGGAAAACTGGGTTGAGCAGCGGGGAGCAGAGGGGAAAATAGATTAAATTTCATTGTCAGAGGAATGTTTTTCCAGCATTCAAGAACAATAGTACTGACTATTCGAGAAAAAAACATTGTTAGTATTGACATGGACTATATCAATATTGCTGTTTTTGTTATACTTGAAATTGTCACTGAGAGAATGCCAAATTTTAAGCAAAGTCTTAAGAAACGAATTATGAAACAAAAAAGAAAATTACTTGCATTTAACTGGATTTACTCTCTTTATACAAAAATGTGTAAGTCAGCAAAATAAAAATCCTGTATATCTGTTGACACTAACATTTATGAAGTGTGAAGTATTACCTCATAGTCAGTAGTACTCACTATTTTATATTAAACTGGGAAACTTTAAGCAACACTAGGCAATCATGTTCCCATCAAATAGCACAGGGACAGGCAGAAGAGTGCAACACTGATAGCAGAGTAGATGAAAATGGAGTGGGGGTAGGGTGAGGTAATTTATAGAGAGAGGTGGGTATCAAAAATAAGATGATTTTGAAGAAAAAAGTCTGCTGCTCCTTGTCGAATTGTTGAAAATTAGGCATAGGTAGAGTGGCAGGACTGATGTTGTATTATGAAAAAGGAAGCAGAAGAGAGGGTGGAAAGGTGAAGGTTTTTTCAGCTGATAGATGGAGATAAAGGCAGATTGGAGAGCTAAATGCAAACCCTAATACATGTGTGGCCAAAATAATTGTACTTAAGTTATTTAAACAAATAAAGACGTTTGTCTGACTGAAATCTTAACAAAAAAATAACTAAACCAAATAAATCATGAGTTAAAGAAAACAGTTTTTTTAACTTAAATTTATTAAAAATGTTTACTCTGTCGATATTTTTTTCCTACCCATTCCACAACAACACCGTATCTTTTTTTTTTTGCGTGTTTTTGCACTGCTTTAAAATCTTCCACCCACTCTAAATCACTGTCCTGTGTCTTTGATAGAAGTGAGTGATTATAACAAATATAACTACCCTGCAATGATTGAATAATCCAAATAGGTGCTAGCCAAAGTTAGAGACAGGAACATCAAGCTGGGTCAGGATGTACAGTCCTGACTCAATCTCCGTCATGGAAATAAAAGTTATTTTGTTTTTAATCATAGCTCTTTGTACATTTTTATATTCTGTCTGTTAATAGAGTTTCTACTTACTCTTTATTCTATAGAATTATTGAAATGGTCATTGAAGTTGTTTGTGTCCTTGCACAGCATTTCTTCCTCAGCTTTAGATGGTGAGGGTTGCTGTTGCTGTTGCTGTTGAAAGCAATAGTCCTACAGTTCAGTTTGGTGAACAACTGCAACGGACGGTTCAAAGTAGACCAATAAATAAACAGCTGACTTAAGAAATTATTATTTTATCAGTTTTATAATATGCAACTTTTAAATCAGACTGCTCATTTTAGTTTTGGGGACTTCAGAGCACTGAACTGAACAAACTCTATTATCTAAAGGTTTGTGGATTGGAGATTTTCCTTAATGTTATGGGAGAGGTACACCCAACAGCTTCTTAGATACTCCAGTATAGTCTACAAGACTTTTGCTAATCTTATAACTTCTTACACCTTCAGCACATGTTTGTCTCAGTATGAATATTGATTCTTACTCTCATTTATGTCTGTCTACCCATGTGCGTGTGTGTACATGCTCATGCCTCCATGTGTGCATGCAGGCGTGCGTGCTTATCCACCTGTATGTGTGTGTACTTTCCTCGGCCCAGCTCGGGAGCTTACAGGTTCGGAGAAGACGCCGGCAAGTGTCGCCGAGGAGACGGACATAGATGCCGAAGAGGTAATCCAGATGCCCGCCGAAGACGACCTGAATCCTAACAGAGGAGTGACGGACCTGGACGCAACTGTAAAAACACCTGACCTAACCCCGTCGGAAAATAAGGTAAATCCAACCTGCAGATGTTTGGTTAGAGATTATGTGCGTCAGGGAATCTGAAACTGCAACAGATACGTTTGTTAAAATGAGTTGAGTTTTTAAAGAAAGGAAGTTTAAAGTCGGAAAAGGTTTTGAGGCCTGTTTATCTAGTACGTCTTGTTTGTTTTTTGTTGTCAGGTTTGTGAATAGTTTTTAAAAGTGTTTATATCTTCAATTATACTGTAGATTAATGTTAGTATTTGATGTTTCTTTTATTGAATCATCTAATATGAGATAATAAGCATTTGTAGATCACATATCAGTAAATACTTGGTTTGGTAATTCTTGAAAATGCTTAAATATGGAAATCAGTACATGGGCTAAAGCCTTTACAACAAAATAGTAACACACATGCCGAAAAAATCAGGAACTAAAATCCGATTAGAAAATTTTACTTAATTCAGAAACTCTGGATTGTACCATCATAGCCAGTGTTTAAAATGTTTATTTGGATTTTACACGACATGCAAAGTCATTTTATGTTTCTCTCATTCTTTTGTTCTTCACAAAACAAAATAGATGTCTTAGTTGTTTTATTCCTTTCCAGATTATAGGCAGATACCACTAATTTTTCCTCATATCTCAATGTTATTCTGAAAATAAAATAAATAATTGCAACACATTAACATGGTCATTAAGAGTAAACTTCTGTAAACAAAAACAAAGCCTTAACAGATGGGCTTACAGTAAGGAGCTGATGCTAAGTGAAATCATATATTATGAAAGTTGAGCTGAGTAAGAAAATTAAGCCCCCTTTTTATCATTTCATGTTTGGCTTTTTCCATCTGTCTTCGAGTTGTATTGTTTCACCGAAAGGTTTACAGCCACCCTTAAATAACATGGATATTACATTTATTTAGTCTCAGTAAATACAATAGTTTATTTTGTCATTACCTTGTCTGGAACGGTTATGCAACATCAACTTTACTCATTAACAGTTTAGTGGTCTGAAATTATTGCAGATGTTCTGTAATCTACATAAAAAAACATGATTATACAATTTATACTGAACTCACTATCATGCTATTTTCTTTTAGCTCTGGTTTTTAAATGCATATATCAGATTAACATTAGGTTTTTCAACCTGATTATGGATTTGTAGGCAACACTTAAAATCCACGTCCATTCCAGGAGACTTTCCATTACAAATAAACTACAGTTTTGAAGTGAAATGTGGGTTTTGCTGCAAAATTGTTAATGTTTAAACAAAGCATTAGTTTAGGGAATAACTGATGTTTATAGATGAGATTATGAATCAGTTATTTGACTCCCTGGTAAGTTAGTGGACAAGACAGAAGAACAGTACTGGCATGATAAAACTGTTTAAAGTTGGGTGCAGAGGAGCTTTAGCTTGAGTTCAAGAGTCTTCCTCAGCTCTTTAGTTGAAATGAGAGAAAATCTTAAATGTCTTTGCCATTTTAGACAACTTAATGTTCCCATTGAGTGGAAACATCCAGAGAAGGATCACTTCATTTCTAATTCGAATGCAAATGAGAGCTAGGTCAGACATATACCGGTGAGCAGTGTTGGAACAACTTGACTGGACGGAGTCCTGAATTCGGTGTCATATAAAATGGTTGGATTAAGTATTATTCTTATTATTGTTTTGGTGTCAGATCTCACAAATGTGCTTTTGGAAGAGATGGTTGATATTAAAAAAAAACTATCTTGCTTCTAAACTTTGGCAATGTTGTATATTTCTGAAGACACAATAGAAAACAGCGTTTACTCCCAATAACAGAGGTCCATATATGAGTAGTAGGAGCAACTTTCTGACAGCACATTTACTCATTTTAGGCAGAGAGACGCTTAATCCACAAATTCCTGTTGTGATTGGTGATAAGACGATACGTGCCGGTAATAAACCACAGTTTAATCCATTTAAAACCATGTCTGTTTTTGTGCGGCAGGTCTGCAGAAATAGCTCTAACTTTCCAGCGGCTGCCTGCAATATGTTGGCATATCTGAGTGAAGAAAAGTAATCCAGCACATGTGTTTATGTTTGTGTGGCCTCGTGGTGTAAGAGATTTGATACAGCTCCATCAGACTGTCTGCTCTTAGGCCTTTGGGAACTCTTCAGAAGCATCTATTTAAAACTCGAAAAATGTGTGCTGTGCTGTCAGGATGTTTATGAGCACAACTCTGTGGCTCAGCTGGCGGAGGAGCATAATAACGTTTGTTTACTTAGTTTGTTTACCACTTTAGTTTATCAGCAGGGATTTGTGTTTTTGATCAAGGCAGGAATGGACAGCAGGGTGTGATGAATATATTATGCTACACTATGCTTTGCAAATTTTTCATCATTTTACTTTACAGAAAACAGTGGCACATCAATTATGTAACCTAAGTGCTCTTTGTAGAACATTCTTGATTTTTAGCGTTCAAGTCACCAGATTATATTGTAATTTGTAAAAACTTGCAATTTAAATACATCCAGATTAATCCCA
This sequence comes from Orestias chungarensis, assembly GCA_032876305.1. NCBI lineage: Eukaryota > Metazoa > Chordata > Actinopteri > Cyprinodontiformes > Cyprinodontidae > Orestias > Orestias chungarensis. Next base: position 4,527,727 of record JAVLVB010000668.1, on the reverse strand, counting down.
TTATGATATTGTTTGGTTTTTGTCACAAATTCCTAACGCAGCAAATGAATAAAAACATTTAAGGTCTAGTTTTTTTGTTTTTAGTTTTTTCTTCTAGAAATGGTAATCTAAAATGTCTTTTTTTTTCAGAATCAGAAATAGGATCAAAAGTTTTATATGACTTGTGTATTTTTTATAAGCTACGTTATGGCAGTTAACTTTTTTCAAACAAACAAAAATACTTTATTTATCCCGAAGGTAAATTAAATATTTGTTGAAGTAACTAATTAGTTCACAATCTAGGGAAATTTCGGGAAAAAAGTTGCTATTTTTGTAATTTATCTGTAAAATATGTTTTTTTTATTCATTCATTTTAGGTCTGTTTGGTAAAAAAAAAAACTTTTTTGACGTGTTCCTTTTTTTAGATAACTGATTTGGTCTACGGAGAGATAACTTTTGTATATGTATACATCTAGATAACTCAGAAAAAAACTTTTCTCAATGTATGGTTTATTTTATGTACAGGCTTTATGTTTCCTAATCCAAAGGGTCTTCAAAGCAGGACTTCAAGACCTGTTTTTAATCCCTACCCACTTAAAAAATTGAGGTCTTTAGGTGTTTAACAGCCTTTGACAATAACTACTATTATGAGACCTTTTCCCTATAATTCTTGATTAAAAGCAACATGCTGTGAAATCTCTACAATGAGCCTTGGCATTGACCTCAGCTCACTGCTGGAATCATATTTCTGTATGTGACGCTTTGTGTTGCTGCTGTACATGCATGTATGGTTTCATTTTCTATATATATATATATATATATAACTTTCAATACATTTTTTACCTTAATAGATTGAATAGAAATAAAACAAGGCAAGTGGAGTATGATTGCGAATAAGATGTGTGTGCGTTCGCATGTATGCTGTGCCTTTGAATTAGTAGCCATTTGTATGCATTTTGAGCTGTGAGGAGAGGAATTCGATTCACCGCAGGGGCTCTGTGGAAGCTCATGAAAGGGAAAGCAGCCTGCAAGTGTTAAAGTTCATTCTCTTTCTGTCAGCTCCCATTAGACTGACAAATCCCTCAGCAGCCCACGTTCAAACAGTCTCAGGGGACTTGGAGAGCACGCATCAATCCTGCCGTTCACTTTACGTCTGTGGATTGAGTCAAGGTGTTTTCTATTTTTTCACCAGACTCACCTTTGGGATCAGGAACTATATTACTACAAGACAAATTGGAATGCCAAAAGTCAATCTTAGAGATAAGTGTATTTACATATTACAAAAGACAGCCCACATGTTTTTGCTGTTTGTTTGTTTTTGTTTCTTTTTTGGCAAGAGGCACATGCTTATTGATTACTTTAATCAACAAAGCATGTGAGCACAGTGCAGACAAAAGAAAAGCAGAATATAACACAAATAGTTGACCCAATGTCAAAGCAGAAATTCATTTGTATACATCTGATGTGCTAAAAAAAACCCTGAAACAACACAAAAGGTTTAAGGCCCAATTACATATCATCTCTAACCTCTATCACTTTGCCCAATATTTCCAACCTACAATGTAAAAAAACAGGGACAGAATTTCTAAAGATCTCATTTAACAAACTCACCAGTGATATTATAGTATTCATCTCTACTTTGTTACAGCAGCTGCTTCCAAGATTTGATTTGACTTTGAACATATATATGGTATTCTGATGTTTCTATATTTTATACAGAATTGATGACTATTTGCTGAAGTGGTAAGATACCACTAGCATGGTTACCTACTGTTTAAATATCATAAATATTATATTTAAAGTTATAAAAACAATCTAGAACATACTCTTGCAAGCTGTGAACATAAAAATTAGCATTTTCTTTTTTTTTTTAAATAGGCTACAGATTGATGCTGTATAGTCGGTCGCTCCAGAAAACTGCGATTCTGCAGTTGCAGAAAATTCTGCAAAATCAAGGAAAGGGTGCACAATATGCGGGGGTGCGCATAGTTCTTAAAAAGCCACATATTTATTGCATAAATAGCAGCTATGCGCACAAATCACATAATTATGTAAATAGAATTGACTGATTTATGTGATCCCGCATTCATTTGCAGAAATTTGAAATCATTTATTTTTTGTTACTTTTTTGCGTCGCCGACTGACGTTATCATCCCGTGCACCACAATCAGAAACACAGCTTTTGGTCCGCAGCTGCTGCACGTCAGAGCGTCCACCATATTGGATGAAGGCCCGAAAACTAAAAAAAGCAAATGAACTGAAGTTCATACAGCGCCTTACTACAGGGAGCTTTAAGTTAGTTATAATTGGCTTTGTTCTTAGACAAAGACTGTATTTTATAACTAAGCAATGATCATATATTGTACTTTGTAACACTCTGGTCAACTGGTCAGATATGCTGCTATGTAATGTCATGTTTGTTGCTTACAATATGTGGGAGAAGCTTCTTTATTCTCCCTACATGTGTAAACAACAATTCCCAAAAAGTGCATTTTTTTTTTTCCACTTTCTCGTATTTTTCATCGCAGAAAACAGGACGAAATGCCGCTGAATTCGCCAAACAATCAAGACGTTTTGCCCGCATTTTTTTGAGGGGAGTGTATAGTGCACAAACAACAAGCATTGTATAGTAAATGTCTAAGTTTACGTAAAGCTGTTTAAAATTGGTCAAAGATTGGTCATTTTCAGTTGCTGCTGTAGAGCAGGGGTACTCAAATAGAAATGATGAGGGGCCACTTTTTTTTTTTCAGTAACTCAAGGGGCCATTTTATGGGACCGTGTATGATAACGTATCATAACAATATAACATATGTATAACAGTTATAACATATTTTAAACATACCATTTCATTTTTATTTAAAAACAATATTACCTAAAGTTAAAATATAATTTTAATTTGGGCAAATATTAAATTAAGTAACTAAATAAAAGCAAACATAACCCTGCATTGTAACATTGTAAGGATGTGCACTTTCTGTCGACTCTGGTTGGAACTGGAAGTTTTTCTGTCCATTTTTCATTTTGGAGCAAATTTCGAGCATGCCATTACTGCTCCTGTCGGTAAAGTTGTGGCTACTGCTGAGAGGGACTGTCTCAAGTTTGGGAGGGCTGCTATCTGTTTATGGTTGCCATGGAGGCAACACCCAGCCTCGTGTTGAGATCGTGGCGTGTGATTTCAAAATAAGAGCACACCATTAACTTATTATTATTATTTCTCTTATAATAAAAAAAAAACTTTTCAAAACAGCTCGTGGGGCATTAATAAATACCCAAAGGGCCGCAAAAGGCCTGCGGGCCACTATTTGAGTATGGGGGCTGTAGAGGGTTGTATGATGCAGCATATCTCGATGCCTTTGTGTGCATTACTGGACGTACTGACGTACTACACCTGCTCCTAACCCTAACCCTTGCTTACTCTATATAAAAGTTAATAATCAATGAAAATTTTGCAAATTAACTTATTAGGAATACAATCAGTATAATCCAGAAAACATTATGCAATGTGAAATTTAACTTGAACACGGTAATTCAGGTAACATTACTGAACTGGATTTTCCTATATGTCCTGTTTTACTTCTACTGTGGGGCCAATAATAAGGGCCAAGTGGTCACTTAGGACACCTTTATAGAATTGCAATGAGTCTTGAGTGAAAACAATCATTCGCCTTCAGGGTGACTGAGAACACAGTAGTCAAGTGTTTAGTTTTTTTTAAAGTGAGGCTGCACAACAAAAGCTTTTGCAAGGTTTTGCCTCTGGCCCACTTTAAGCTTCTGTCATGCAGGTGTAAGATCTCTGATCTATCAGTGCAGTGCTGCAGGCAGGTTGACAGGCCTCGTCTCACAGCACCCTTTCCCTTGTCTTTTTCTTCCATCCCATCATTAGTGTGCCTTGATGGATTTGGACCCAACATCAGCAAGATTAATGAACAGGCATTCCCCGGCAAAGGCTCGTAAACCCCTCTGTCAGCGTTTGATTTGAATGGTTGTAATACTTGTTGGGAAGACAGAGGTGCTAGGTGATAGTAGAAATTAATGTAAGCACTTTAAATGATTGCTGGCATGCTGATCCTATAATGATCTATTATATATTGCTGAAAAATTATACAGCACATTTACTGTATAGGCAACAGGCAACTTGACCAGATTGGGAGTCTTTTTAAATACATGGAGGCCAGATACAACGGCCTAGGGCACACCTAGTAGATGACCAAAATGATTTGGGGAGGGTTTAGAAATGTCTGTGTTTTTGTAAATGGCTGTCAGTTTTGGCTTAGGGATATGGGGATTTGTGCTTCTTACCTTGAAAAATGTCTGGATTAAATCGGCCCCTTTAGATATGAGTACAAATAAAAGTTCCCTTGTTGATTCTTTACGAAAAAAGACAGCATCTGTTTTTTATACTAAAGCAGCAATAGACTTCACTATGTTTGATATTGACTTGAGTCTGTCCCTGCAACAATAGGGGGGCAGTTGACGTGGTTTGGGAGTGTCTCACCTAAACCATACTGCAGGGACTAAAAATGCAATCTGGTTCTGTGTTTCTAAATGAGATAACACAGATACAGGTTGTTACAGTTTGGATTTACATCTTTGGAATGTGAAAGCTGTTCAGAGTACCTGGAATAAATAAAGATGTAAAGTACAAAGATATCAAATTTGGATTTGCAAAATTTTCTGATGTATATTTTTGCCTGGACATTTTTTTTTTTTTTTGAAAGATAGGCCTATTCCCTTTTATTTCAGAAAATCTATATAAAAAGGGTTCTACTTTACTCCCAAACTCAAAGGGGTGCCCACAAAAGACTTTTTTTTCCAGCCCTGTCAGACAAAGACTTGTCTTTTCAATACTCAAGCATCTAACAAAAAAAACAGCCTCTCAGACTGCAGACTCTGTGGGGTTTTATGAAACTGTCTATTGAGCCTTTTTTTATTGGAGGCACCAGCAGTCTAGGAGGTTTGTGCTGATACTCTTTGAATTTGTCTAATTCATTTCTTGGTGTGTATTTGTGTGTGAAGATATTTGTGTGTTACCAGACTTGTAAAGTTGTTATACAACTAGCTATAGACATAGCTGCCCACTCTCAAGGACTCACAGGTTCATATGACAATGTAAAAACTGATTTATTGTATGAAAGTTTTTTAATCTCTGACCTCTTTATACTTGGAAGTCTGCCCATAAGACAATTTTATTTTATCCAGTTGAGGCTGATCGGTCTTATCCTTCCCCCTTGTGGTTTATCTTATGTGTACGTAACAAAGGTCAAAGAATGGTAAACCTACATAATTTGAATTTATTCCCACTTTCTTTCACTTTCTTTCTTCTAGATTTGTATTTCTACTCTAGATTTATTCTTAATATTTTGAAGCAAAAGGCAATAACGATACATAATACATTTTTTTCCCCTAATACAACTTTCTATGTAGCCAAAAGAACAAACTATGCGTCTGTCTGTAATCTTGATCACAAAAGTAAAAAAAAATCTATTTTTATTAAAACTGCATGACTGCCATTTGCTCACTAGGACTGGAGATTTCATTCAACTTGGTCTGAGTTGTTATTACGGTCAAATTGTGTTGAAAATTGATTAATTATCTGTGATAGATTTTATAAACTTATTTTACACAAGTGTACATCATAACACTTAATCAGTTTTTTGGTTATATATCAATCGCCATAAATTTATGCATGAGCACTTTACATAAATTAGCATACACAAATGATGCACCATTATAAAAAATAGGTTGGCTTTTTGGCTAAGAAGAACATTTCAAATTTCGGTCTTAGGATGGAAATTGGAAAGGAAATTAGAAACCATTCAAGAAAAGTATCATTGCCTAGTACGTTGCTTTTTTTGGTGAGCAGAAAACTATTTGTCACTGTCGCCTAGGGAGAGGGAAAAATGGTTAAAGTTAAAATGCAAAGATAAACGGGTAAAAATTGCTAAATTAAACCTAAATAGGAACATTTTTAGTGTTTCTTTTTTATGTGTATTTTATATTGTAATTTATTATTATCTAACTGTATCAAATATAGATAAAAGTGGTTGAATAAACACCATGGACTCCTAAATTCATAGGATATCCAACTTGAAATGTTTGCTTGGTGTTCCATTTTTGAAAAATTAGAAGTCTGGAACCCATATTTATTCAAAAAACATGGAGACTTTCACTTTAAAAAAAAAATACTCTGTGTTCCTGTGCATTAACTTTAAAGGTTAATGGTGTGTTAAAAGTTTCTGACAAAGGTACCATAGAAGGATCCTGCACAAGTTTTCTCAAGAGCCCTTGATGAAGTGGTAAATCTGTATCCGGGGCTGTCTTATGTGAGAAAGGCCAGAACCTGACAAGTTTTTCTCCCAGCCTGTGTGTTTCTGAGTGTGCGTGGGAAGAAGCAGGCTGTTTGACAGTCAGGGAGCAGATGGTTTAATCGCGGCTGTGGGAGGAGGAATAACGACTTCCTTTAGCCCTTGTCATCTATCTTTATTTACCTTTTTTTTCTACTGAACTCCCTAATTATATATACATATAAAAAATCCGGAAATATAATAAACAATCTAATGGCGTACAAAAAAGAAATCATATGCTAATAGGACAAATTATGAAGAATGTTGGTAGTGCTCTGACTGGATTTAAATTCTGTGCTCAGTTAAAAATTTGACTTGGATCTCTGCCCTGATTAGCTTTTACCTTGGTAAACAATGTTTGAAAATGCTCCGGAGGTATTTCATTGTCAATTTTTATTTCAGACATGAAATATAAAACATGGAGGGAGACCCTGCTCTGTATAAACAACCACTTTCTACCTGGTTTGGGTTGTGAATCACTGTTTTTTTAATGTTTTCCTCTCAAGATCAAAGGAAATGCCTGAGTAATTGTTCCCGATAAACTTTATTTTTGATTTTTTATGCACCACAAGCTTGATGCAGTTTCTGGACAATAATTGCTTTGTACTTTTAGAGTTAAGGCAGCTGGCTCAAGGAATCTTAATAATTATAGGTAAGACAACATATTTTATCAAGAATAAACAGTATTTCCAAAGGTGATGGACTTCTTGTGATGAGTGCAGTGCAGTACTCTGTTTAAGCTGAAACATCGACTATGGTTCCCTCTAATTTGTTTATGCCTTAATTTGTTCTTAATTTCTTTGAGGTTTTTTTTTAAATAGAAGAAAAGAATAGCATGTGAATGTCCTATACAGGGACCTTTAAATAGCTTTTGTTGTTAGGAATTGTTTTTTAGTCTTTCATATTTTTGTATTATTTTTTATATTTTATATATCTTATATTGATGTGTTGAGTCATAAATTGAAATTTCTCTTATGCCCTTTGGTTCCAACTAGGTTTTATTCCTTACATTCCTTCAAAACTTTATTCAATTCAGTTTCATCTATTTTTTTAAACTAATGATTATGTGTAATATGTGAAATCCGGGTAAACCAATATGATTTGTATTAAAAAACTACACATTTATCGGTGGATGGATAGATTTCCAGTTCATTGTGTTGTTATATTAAAGGGGTTCAAAGGTGTTATTTTCCATCTGTTTCGTATCATATTTTATTGCTTCACATGACAGTGTTTATATCTGTGTCTCTTCCTCTTTCTTCTCAAAATAGCATTTGTTTATGTGTCTACACATCTTAAATGCCAAACATGTCATAATTTATCTCCGATAGTGATTGCTGACTCATTTCATTCACTTTCCACTTACTAAATCTTCAAAGTTTGTATTTGCAATGCTGCCAGCTTCAAAGACACAGCTCACAAGTTCACGGCCACGCTGTGGCTTCGGAATCTCACAGTAACTAAGAAGAAAGAAATGGGCCTCTAAAGAACACCTTAACCACAAATATTTTGTTATTATTTGTTTATTCTTTGTAGCTGTCATTCACTCCTATACCCTATTCTGTAAGAAATATTTATATATATGACAGGAAAACTTGACAACATACATTAATCCAGCTGGTGTAAAAAAGTTCACAAGAATTCTACAATAAAAAAAAAGATTTGCAAAGACATAGAATTGAGTTTATTATGTTTTAAAAGGTGAATGAGAAAAAAAATCCCCACCTTGGGATAAGAGGAAGTCCAATTATTATCCTCATATCATATCTACTTTTAAAAAAAGATGATTGCTGTAGGCTTTTATGTTTCTCGGCAAAACAGCTTGAATAACAATTTGTTTCTGATGTTCAGGAGTGCTTTTCCATCAACATTTTAAGATTTGGGTTTGGGGGAGTGAGAGTGACATCTTCCATGGATACATAAATGATCACACAGAGGAGCTTCAGCAAACAAATCAATACATATCTTGCCTCCCTTAGGCCCTTTACACATAAAAAATTATATACACCACTCTCAGTGGTGCAAACCTTCCAGTGGAGTAAGGCTTTCAGCTGGGATTAACTCTTCTCACCTGCAAGCTGTGCACATGCTTGGCTGTGCTGATTTTTGCCTGACTTTAAGGATTGGAAGGTTTTTTGTGATACATTGTACTAAATAAGAATGAAACTCAGCTAATAAGCTTCAAACCATAATGTTTGCTTTAATTTGACTCATAATGAAAAAGTCCTGTAATGACTTGACTTCATCTGTCAAGGTTTAACCTTATCGCGTGTTTGCTGGTATGCATCTCTCCATAGGAAAAACCCCTCTATTGCATCAAGCTATTAATTAAATTTCTAAAGTATTGACGATTTTTCTTTGGCCTTGTTAAGGTTAACAATGATAGTAGAGGTTAAGATTCCACTTATAAAGCAAGATCCTAAGTAGTTGAAAGTAACTTCTTTGTGAAAACAGGGTTCATATCACAGAGGCTTTGCAGAGGTGTGGTTGGGATCCTAGAGAGTGATAAACCAATATGGTCAGTACTATAACATATCATCTTCAAGATTTTGAATCATGGCATTTCTAAGTGGTCAAGAAACCATCTTTTTTTTGGTGAGAAGGGTTTGAACTAAAGGGAAAACCTGCCAATCAGGATCATCCCTTAGGTTTCATGGCCCAAATGTTTAGAACTGCATTGGTAGCAGAAATTGGAAGCAATGCAGTACCTGAGATGTAGTTTTATTGTTATGATTCATTAATTGTCCATTCACAGAACAAAAACCATGTTTTGTTCTACTGTTCCTCTACATCATGTCAAGCCAAATAATTAGCCACCATTAACCTGAAAGAGCCATCTCTGACAGGAAATTAGTCATTTACTCACCTCCCGCAAAGTCTGTCTGGCTCCTTATATGCCAGTGCGTGCGTGCGTGCGTGCAAATGACTGACATTGTGTCGCCAGAAGTTGCTTAAGGAGGGACAGATGCCAATGTGGCTTCTCACAGGTTCCTTAAGGCAGACGTTTAGTTATGCCAACTCTAGCAGTGTCAGGTCACATTGAAACACCTGTTTTTTCCTTGTTAGTGCTTTGTAGAGATTAATTCAGCAACATTCAAAAAGAGTAATGGATTGGTTGCTATGTTATAAAGAAAGTGCAGAGTAAGCAAAAGGAACATCGCAGAACAACCAGCCATCACAGTGAATCTCAAGCTCTTCTGTCCTTCAATAAAAATGTTTGTTCCATGGTCTGAGCTTTATTCCTAAAAGACAATCCAGTTGAGCAAATTAAAGGATTGCTTAGAATTGCTAGAATGCTTTATCTTATCTTTATTCTAATCTTGCTTGGGATGAGGTTAAAACACATTATTCATCACTCAGCAAACAAAAAAAAGTCAAAATAGAAATTAATTTAAATATCTTTTTTTTCATACATTTGCTCTGTTGTTGTATCAATGAGTCAGCAAGTTTCCTTAGATGAAAAATATAATAAACTCATTTGAAAAATAAATTGAACATAATATATGGAGTATGATCAATTTGAATGTATGATTGAACTTAAATGATTATCTTGTAAAATCCTTGAGACTGTGATGTGGCACTAACAAAACTGAATTTAATTTTTTTTTGTATGAATTGTAATGTAAACAAAGACCAAGATCAATAAAAACAACTATCTAAAACAATGAGAAAGGTACATGATATCATCAAGAGGTCATTCATTACTTAGCATTAAAGGGAATCATAAACATACTAACCAAGCATACGAAAAATTCATCAAAATATGGTGTCAGTAAATGATGAATGATGTGATAGAGACATCTCCTTAGTATTAAAAAGTCAATTTATTACTAATTCAGGACGTTTGATGCTCATAATACATACAACAGAAGACAAATGCTGAAATTAAATTAAGACTCTTAAAGTTTTAGTTTAGAAGTCTGTACAATAACAAACCATAAAAGTCCACAACTTTTATTAGGGTTTTTGAACTTTTATGCCTATCAAATCTACAGGAATTCCAAGTATCAGCTCATATTCTCAGTGAAATTAAAACATGAATGTTGACTAATTATATACATCTGTCAATAATTCCTTTGCAGTTATTCTTTAGGACTTTATTTCCTGCTATAATGTATTTAAAGCTAAAGATTTGTAGGTCCAACAATATTTTTGACAGGTTGAATGATGGTGAGGGCTCAGTGTGGGACTTTTAACGAAAGATTCACAATTTAGGAAGATGCCACTCAGTGGAGGAGAACTGAGTCCCAAAGCTCATTATTACCAGAGCCAAGCATTTCTGTGATCCTCATCTAAATTCTCTGTCTGTTCCATTCATCCACACTGAAGCAGCTATTCAGCATCTGAACATTTCAAATGTAGCTTTTTTTTTTCTCCAAGGTATATTAGCGATGCTATTGCATGTCCTGTTTTTGATTTATTATTAATTTCAGGTTTGTTTTTCTACCTGTTAGCATTCTCAAAGGCAACAGCTTCCAAACATACGTTTAAAAGTGACACCACCCCTTTGATCCCTGATTAGCCATTATTTAATAAATAGGCACCAGTGTGTAGTTTTTTTAAGTATTCTTTCACTTAAATAACCTTTTCCTCATAACTGCAGGTATTTTTTTAAGGATTTTTTTTTTTCTTTAACCGCCCAATTTGATATATTCCGATAAAAATAAATTAAAGAATATTCGACATATGACTAAAATAGCAACTTAGGTTATGCTGCACTCCTGCCATTTTGTTCAAAATTAATCTGCATTGATCTTTGTTTACTTTTTTGAATGTTAATAGTATGACTTCTGTCCGCTTTTGACAGGTAATCTTATTGCTGCTACATGATATTAAAAAATGTTGCGTAGGAGATAATATTGGTAAATATAGCTATGGTAGTAAAACTCGCCATATATGGCTATTTCCTTTATTCCTCTCTTTCTCGTCTATGATTTCTTAGCTGTGTGATCTGAGTATTTTTAAAAATTTCATTTGTGACGATTTTTTTTTTCCTTTTGTCAGCCTTTGGAGGAGCCTTCTCTTTTGAGGTCCAGTCCGAGGATGCTTCTCCCAGCGTCAGGCACGCTGCCTCCCGGGGCTCCATTGTCTGTCCACCACCAGATCCAGCTGCTGCAGCAGCAGCTCCAACAGCAACAACAGCAGACTCAAGTGGCCGTAGCACAGGTAACGTTCCCTTTCTGCATTTGTTAAAATGATTGCTGACACGCAGACCTTTATTCTAGAAACATTTGATTTGCTTACTTTGTTATTGATGGACTTTAAAACAATTGAAAAGATATTTCAGATTTGACTTCATCTAACTGTCAGTATAAATCTGTGAAAAAGTGTTGCTTCATTAAGCCTTCTATTTAAACTCCCCTGAGTATTAGTGATTTTTTTTTGTTTTGTTCTTTTTTTTGATTCAGTAAGGGATATTGGAGAACTTTATAACCATGTAAATTATTTGGGGATGACTAATAAGGTATGCTGTGAAGATACTTGTACAGCATGATTAGTAATTGAGATGGAAAGAGAAACTAAATACATCGAGGAGTTGACAGATTTTCCAGCTTGAGACTCTACAGTTGAATAAAGGGCAAGTAAACATATTTTTGATTCGGCAATCAACTCCCAAAACACCCCCACAGTGAAGCAGTTTGTGTTCTGCATCCACAACACCTCAAGACTAAAAAATCATTTTTTTGAACGACCTGTTCAGAGTATGGTTAGCTGAGCTTTTACACCTGACTATACATAAATGTCATTAATTATAAGAGAGAATAAGCCAGAGGTTGCTGCCCACTGACAGAGATACCCGTGTACATTTTTTTAATGAGTCCAGACCTTTGGCACATTAAAGAAAGTGTTTCACTATATATATTTATTTTTTTTATTTTTTTTCTAAATTTTGAGCTGAAATAGATTGGATGTTAGGCTTTAAAGCTGTATGTTTGACATTTACCATGATTTCATCCATTGGCTCGATATTTAAGGTACATTTATGCTGTTTTTCCTGAACTATTACTTGTAGTGTTCGTTGATTCTGTTGAAAAATTTCTCCTGATAAATAACATCAGAAGAGGCCACGTGACAAAGAAATTATTTTTCAAATACAAAAGTCGTGCTTTAGATAGACTCACTGTACATGACTAAACACAGTCGTCTAATTAGCCAATCATTTAAACACCAGTGGCCAATTTCAAATTTAATCTTAAAAAAGGTCACATAGATCTTGTGAAATTCCTCAGCTATAAATACCACTGCTTGCAAAAATTGCCTAAATGTAAATGCAAATAGTCAAACTTCTGCACAAGTCTGCAGATAGTTGTACACCATGGTAAGCTATGAAGCTATATGTTACTTTTGTCTACTTTTAAAGGGGATAGGCAAAATGTAAATTGGGAAATTATGACAGTTAAATGACACAAATCAGGGACTTGGAAAAAGTTTGGCCTGATCTGAGCATCCACATCGAAAGCCTGTGGGTCATTTCTATTTTTTTCTTTTTTTTCCCCATATAAATTATAAATGATTTACCTTATTTGTCTTCACATTCCTGTTTATCTTTAGAGTTCAAAAAGTAAGGCTTATTCAAGGTCAGTAGGGCCAATGTGTGGCTTAACTTGTCTCTTGACATTTTTCATATTATTCACCACAGATGTTACGTAAACAATATTTTTAACAAGATTTGTTGTGATGGTTATGGCCTATCTGCATCTAAAATATGTTATTTAGTTTAAAATTATTATTTTCTCAAACCAATAAACTGCTTTTCTGCCCTGTAAGTATCAAGAAATCAGAAAAACACAATTAGGTCTACAATTAGGTGCATTTATATTTGTGTTGTTTAAAATGTTCATTAATGAACAAAGTCTGAAGCAAAGAAAGAAGCAAAGTCTTTGATGTGGTTATGCTTTTCCCCAAAAATACAATCTGTTATTCAACCTTTAATTTACATAAAGCCATCTACATTGGTCTTTCTTAAGGTATCAAACATGGAATAAAAAGATAAAACTACATGTTAATCTCTTCATTCCTATTTTAAAGATAAATCATGGCAAACAATAATTATTTTATTCTTATTTTATGTTATTTATATCAATGCCTAATGCAAAATGTCCAGATATTGATTATGTTGCACAATTTATCAAGTTAGATAATTTTTTGTTGAAATACCTTTAGTTTAAGGCTAAATTTCTGCTTTGTGTACTGTTTTTGTTGATTTTGTTGAACTGCACTCAGTTTAGCCGAGTAATATTTTTAGGAATTATGCTGCATACAAAGTTGTTAGGGTTTTTTTTTGTTTGTTTGTTTGTTTTGCTTTTTGAATAATTGAAGTATATGAGGTTCCAACTGCTCCTTACCCCTTAAACCATATCCCCCTGTAGTCTGTGTTAGTTTTATGTCAGAAAAGTTAGGTCAGATCTTCTGGGTTTGCATATTTTTTCCCTGTTGTCAAATAAAATATATTTGTTGTCAAGATTAATCTTCCTTTAATTTATAATTTACAAGTCTTAAACACAAATTCTCCTCTGCTTGTACAGAGATGCTGGCTCTAGTGAATCATATTGTGAATTACATAACCATAACAAAACGTCTTCACTGATCTGTGATAAATAAGACATGAAATGGATTTTTTGTGAAATCAGTAGCAATGAGCCCTCTTCAAATGTCATCTGTTTAACAGAAAGTGCCCAAGCACCTTTTTTTTATCTAATATTATTTTGTAAACTGTTATAAAACTTCCAACATTATTGTGAAACATATTTCTTTTTTAAAATTTCTAAGACATGTTTTGTTTCTTTAGCTGATGTGAAAATTAGTTTCTATTTTGCAGCTTTGCTGATTTTTATTATTATTATTATTATTATTATTATTATTATTATGTGTTGCATCTTAATGTTAAAATGATTTTTTGCTTCAGTGAACCAAACACTAATTTATGTCTTGCAATGTACAATTTGATGTCAGTAACAAGCTAGCTGGGTGAGGATTCTACTGGCTTTTGAGACAATGCTGCTTCGTAACTTTATAGCTTAAAAATATAAAAATATTTAAATAACATTACATCTTTTTTTGGGGGGGGGGGGTTAAATTTACTAAGAACTGAGAAATTTTTGCATCCTTATAATTTCTAGAGTTTCCAAAACTTGTTGCACCTGTAAAGAATTTGGGTACCAGAAATATGATCAAAAGTTTTCCTATTGTAAAATTTTTATTCAGTGTAAAGATTGGCTTGAATCTTAAAATGTTTTCTTCAGTAATTTTAATAGAAGGGTGTCGTCATATGGAATATTCCTTTTACTTGAATTTCTCAAAGGGGGTTGCTGATTTATGCTCTGGACTTCATAACAGGTTGTCAGCACAAATAAAAAGTTGTTTGTGCATTGTCTTTTCATAACATTTAAAGAAGTGACAACTTTTTTATTTTTTTATTTTTTTATTTTTTACAAATTTTGATTGTAATTTAAGGGTTATCTGTGTAGTTAGTCTGCAGCTACATAGCATAATTTCAGAGATTTTTACCATTAAACATTCTAAAATAAATTAACATTTTCTAATTTTGCATAAATACACGTAATGCTGCATTATACAAATCACTGCATCTATACTCTTTTCACATTCATCTCCTGTTTGTACTTTAAGAATCTTGGCTTATTATTCACACCAACTGCATTGCAAAGTGCTGTTAAAAAAAAGAAAAAGGAAGTGTTTCAGCTCCCTCATTATGAAATGAATTATCATAAAAGTTGTAGAGGGGACTGTTTTCACTGTGGACACACTCAGTTTGCTAAAAATCGCCTCTGATTTTACGGCTCTGAGAGGAAAACGGTAATAATTTTTGTTGTTCAGACCCGACGAGGAGCCTGGGCAGAGGTCACAGTAAATGGAAGTAAATTAGTGAGATGCCAGCACTAACCTCCCCTCACTTGGAGATGAGTGGAAATGGAGATCTTTAATGAAGTAGAGAAATTGAGAGGATGTGATGGTTACCAGTTTGAAGATGAAAGCTCGAGTGCAGCTGCTGCTCTGTTGCAGGTCTAAATCACAAACTGGTTTCATTTTTATTAATTTGCGGTTTCTCATTTTCTTTCTATTTTTCCTCTTTCATACAAAATCCTATTTAACTGTCAAAGTGCCTGTTATGTCACTTTAGGATGTTTACAATGCATAATCCTTTTCTAGGGACCTTCACTCCCCGTTTTGACTCGGTGTTCAACACCATTGATAGTGTATGGTAGTTTACTTGACTATTGATCACTTCTTTCTGAGTTCTTAATTGAGTGCCTCAACTAGTTTTATTACAAAGCAAGCAGAGAGCAAATCAAAAATGTGTATATCCAACCACAATTTAGCCACAATTTAGTATTAGGAAGAAAGTAAATATTGTTTTCCAAATTTACAAATGTTCTTACAGATCTCTGAGTGGGTGGGAAACAGATGAAATTTACAATATACAGACTTCGTAGTTCAGTAAGCAAGTAAAAAATCTGGCTATACTTATTAATCCTTACATAAAATCCAGCTTGACAATTAACCTTCATATGTCAACTAAAATGCAGAGTTCACTTATGACCTATTGAATCTAAGTATAAATACAGCTCTTAGTTTTGTTAAAGAACATTATTGAACAAACCGCTTTATGAAGACGAAGGAAAACACCAGACAATTTCAGATGGAAATTTGCAGAGAAGTATAGATCTGAATCTGGTTATAAAACAGATGCCTATAGATCAATGTGAACTGCATCAAATAATTATTTTAAAAACAACAAAATAGGCATCCAGTGGGCTGAGAAAAGCCTGTCTACAAAATTAGAATATTGGTTTTGCTCAGGAAGCTAAAAGTTGTGGTTCTATTTTGCCTCAAGCCTAAAAGAGGACACATGAAATGTAGGAGAATGTGTTCTGGTCAAGTGAGAGGAAAGTAAAAAATGTTGGGCTACATCATAACATTGTGAGATAGAAAGCTGACATCGCTCATCACCCTTATTTGCCATTCCCCTTTTTAAATGGTATTACAATGAAGATGGTCAGTGTTGATGGAAAATATAGATCGAATTAAAAACAAAGTAACCGTGGAAAAAAAAAAAGACAAGACCAGAAAAACACAGGTGAAACATCTAAGACAGCGACCCTCAAAATACATGTTGAACTTTAATAGAATAGTTAAGATCAAAACATGTTGATATGTAAAAATGACTAATTCCAGACCCAAATAAGAATGTCGCAATAAATTGACGACTTTTCAATTCTATCGAACTAGAACTATTCAATGTAGAGGAAAAGAGGAATAAAATTCAGTCTCTGGAAACAAAGCTGGGAGGGAGATTCCCGTAAACGCTTGTAGCTGCAGTTGCCATAAAAGGAAGTTTTACAAAGTATTGACACAAATAGGGCTGAATATGTGTCAGTAATTCCTACACTCTACTTGCTTTTTCAGCAATTCACCAAAGACAAACTGAGAAAAGGCTTAGGTCTGTTTTAACCCACACATGATGAATTTGTTTTTCTTCCAACCATAATGACTTTTGTAAGTCACTTTATTATACTGTAGTACTATGCCCAGGTGTAAGAGCAATAACCAGTTTAAGGTCTAATCTATTTTATTGTCCTCTTTTCTGTAACTCTGTTTCTCTAACACACCGAGTTTTGTAACCATTTTACATGTCTGACTTGCTCTGGAAGCAAATTTTCTAATGGTTTCCATGTCATGGCTGCAAAATGACATTTCCCTATCAAGCTTTACCTCCAAATTGACAGAGGTACAGGAGAAGCGGCTGTTGGAGGGTTTTCAAACGTTTTGAGATCAAAGCGAGTTGGCGTGGGCAAGCGAAGCCGGTGCTGGTAATCCTGTACAAGGAGTGCATCCTCAGCCTGTTGAGTCATAGCACACAAGCAGTCCTAATCCTATTGTCCTCTCAGACTGTTGCTCTGTTTCTGTTTTGTCTGATAAGGAACTGTTGTTAGCTAGAAATCCTTCTCATCTGGTATCACTAGTTTCCATAGTTTTTGAAAGATAGTACAATAGTACTTTTTTTTCCCTTCATATTGTTTGAGTCTGTGTTAATAAATGCACTATGAATTACTTTTCTGTGCTTTGCTTATTTAAACCTCTTGCTTCTCAAAGATCTTAAACAAGGGGTTTGCACTTTGGCTTTGTGACAACAAAGATTGAGCATAACATTGTAAGATAATACAGAATCAAATCTGTTCTTAAATGCTTTATTAGCAATTATGCTAGCAATATGTTAAAAATAAAACATAATCACCCCCTTTTATGACCCAAATGTGAATCTTAACTAAAGCAAATTAAGTAACGGTCAAAGCATTTTAAATATGAGGTCCAAAAGTGAGAGCGAAAAGGCTTGGTAGAGAATGTTCCGGCTCTTAGCAGGAAAATCTATTAGAAATACAAAAAAAGTCCTTGGTACTAGTCGCTTGGGACCAAGCCCTTTAAACAGTTAAAGTGATGAAAGAACTTTCTAATTAGAGCTCTAACGAGCTTTTTTTCAGGTGCTTCAAGCTTCGTTTAATTTTAGGCCACTGATTAGAGAATAGAAAGTTAAGGGTTGCAGAAAGTTCATTACTGGAAACAATTATGGTGAAACCAAAGTCATTCACCTCTGTAATCGGCACTCTGTCTTTACCTTCTTCGTCTTTAGTTAAAGGTTTTATTTTCTTGCCACCAGATGGAAAAGAAATTTGCCTATATGTAAATTGTAATGTCATTTTAAAGTATCCATTTTGTTTGTTTTTTGTTGTTGTCTGTGTTATATTCATTTCACATTAATAGAGACTAGTTTTAGCATCGTGGGGCCTATTTATAGAGGAATTTAGCTGGACAGCCAGATGTGGGAATGTTGGCAGGATTGACTGATTTCAAATAGTTTTGACATCTCTTTGAATATCTTACAAGGGTCCTAAGCAGCTATATCTTTCTGTAGACCTCAGGAAGCCATTTTAATCTCATCATTTTTACTCTTACATCCACCACAGACTTTTTTGAAATGCTGAGTACTGGTGGTGTAATTTTGTGTTCCCTTTGTATAATTAAAAAAAAAAAATTTAAAAGTAGTGATTGGTCCGGCAACACCTATGCGTCGCCCGCATGAATCAAGCCCATAGACCAAAACCAGTGTCGATACGCGTATTGATTTCAGCAAGTCACGTGACCGATACAGCAACTGTTTACAAACTGTGTTTATAAGGAAGTGAATCTGTCAACTGGATGCATTTGCCAAAAGAATTCTTGATCTTTTTCGGTGCAGCGTGAACTATGGAGCAGCATCAAGGCAAACGAAAGATTTCCGACCATTTTGATCTTACATCGGAAAATAAGGAAATTGTTTTCATTTCGTTCTTTCATCCGGTTCTTTTCAGTTTCTACTTGATCTATCTGAATCCAAATTCAGCTGAAATTGACTCGTATTCTAAAAAGCGTAACAGACTAAATTTCAAAATGTTGGAATTTCAAACACACTCACTTAAATTTTCACTTTATGGTACATGTTCACATAATTTATTGACTGTGTCTAAGAATATCACATATTTTCAACTTAACTTGATATTAAATAATACAATATATAATATACAATAACATACAATGACTTAAATGTTATTGTATTCATTGGTTCATCAAATCAGTCTATCTACGTTGTCTGTAGGGATTTTTACTGTCCAGCAGGTGTCAGTATTCAGTGACACAGTATCGACACAGTATCAATACAGTTTTGCTGTGTGTCCAAACGCTTCATGATGCCTCATTTACCCATTACTAATGCTAATGCTAGTTATATATACTGAGGAGCCCTCTAATTTATTCTTTAACATAAATACAATTTTTATAACACTCAACAAAGATTTGAGGTATAAAACAAAATTTTCTGATGTAATAAACATTTCATAACAAGTTTTCAGTTTTCATCTTAAGTCCTTGATGTAAATGAGTGATCTTGTAACTCCTCTGCATATGATACTACTAAAATACTATTATACTGTATTCTCTATACTCTAGAATACTAAAGGATTGTATCAAAAATACATGGTGTCAAAATTCAACAGTAACCAATATAAATTTGATCACGGACTTAATTATTTAGTATTTTGAGAACTGCTTTACCTGAGTTGTCTGCATAAATATGTTTGTCATTGATTATTGAAAAACATTCACAAACGATTTAATATTAATACGCTGAGTTTTATACACAACACAGTGTACCAGTGTTATGTATAGGAGTTATAATTGGAGGTAATAAAAATGTATTTATTAGGATTTTATAGTAACCTCATGTTTACGTCAGTGGCACGTTTATTGTTACTTTCTGCTGTGCTGACTTTTTTATGTTTTTTACAACCACTGACTTGGATAATTGTCTGCTGATTTAGCTAATGTTGACCTGAAAGACGTAAATTCAAAAATATTACCAACAATCTTCAAAACGTTTCAATAATTGTCGCTGTATGTTTCCAAAACACAGTGAGTGAAAAAAGATTGAATTCATTAAAGACATTCATTTGTAAGAAAATGCTATTTATGCTCCTTGTTTGTTCTTAATGTAATTTTCTTTGGGAAATAATGAAACTAAAAGGCACATAAAAAGGAAAATGTGTTTCATTAAGACACAGTGGGTCCACTAAATCTAATTACAACCTGAAGCGTCAATAGTTTTTGCGCTTCACTCTTGTTTAGATGTCTGACTTTGCATGGCTCCAAAACATGAACTGCTGTTCTATTCTCACAACAGTAAACAGGATTGGCATTTATAATAAATCCTTTTTCATTGCTCACAACACTTTTGAATATAATTCTACCAAGAAAGCCACTGTGTCATTGTAACGAACACTGCAGCTTTTGTATAAATAACAGAGCAGAGACCGATATTCTCGTACGGCAGTCAACATACTTGCATGTGTGAAAGCAAAGCGTCTCTCTTCATCACTCAAGATGGGGTTCTGGCCCTTTAAATCATATCAGCCTTGTCATCATCAGGGTGTCTCTCTTTACAAATGAGTTTTGCAAAGGTCACAACACAACTTAGACTTCTTGTTTTTGTTGCCAACTACAGGAGTAATAAAAGAGAGTTGATTTACTTCCTCAGCAGTTGTTCTTTTTCTTTGCAAGTGGACGTGGGAGTCAGGAAAGAAAATGGGAGACCGTGAAATTTGACTCAGTACACTGCCTCTACAATCAACTGGCTCTTTGTTAAGCAAGAAGTGGGTTGAAAGGTTTTCTAAGAAAAAAAACACCATGTGACGGAAAAGCGGGACTCCAGAGAATGAGAAATAGTAATGGAGCAATTTTTTTTGCATGTATTGTAAATAACATGTATTTGCTAAGGTCCTCAAGTTCAAAGATTGTTTTCCTGTATTTATTTCAACTGCTGAAAGGATTGGATTTTCATTGTTGAGCACCTGGATCCCTAAACCTTAGATTCAATGAAAAAAACTTGGATGAATTAGGGTAAAGCACATCACCAGTGGATTCAGCAGAATAGTGTTCTCTGGAAAACAATCATGTTTATTTTTCTGTTAATCACCTAGATAAATCAGTCAGAGGTTTGACAAGAATAGAGCTAATGTATGAATGGGCTATGGCTGAAGTTGTTGAGTTGTTTTAAGACAAGCATCTGCATACTTTTAACAATATAATGTATATGCAGCTGTCACTGTGTACAAAACACCAATTAAATTTAAAAATTACATGGCAGCTAGACATTGAACCTGGTGAAGAGGACTTACTGAAACCAGGCATTAAAAGCGACAAGAAACAAGGTTAAAGTGAATTTTGTTCATACTTTCTTGTTTTTATTGTAATTCCCTCTGAGTACAGGTACACGGTCCAATGAAATTACGTTTCTGAGGAACCATGGTGCAACAGGGAACAACAATACAATAGACAACAAAGTGTAACGTGCAACACAACTAAAAAACACTACTATAAGTACAATAAATACAGTAGACATAAGACAATTTAAAGACAGTGCGATACCGATACAGTATATTTAAGAGTGAGTGGTGAGTATAAGATGAAGAGGTATAACATACTGTAACATATAGAACATACATGATCACAGCAGTTACTGAGGTAGAAATGTATAGGTCTTATAAAAATAATTCAGTCAGCGTGTTGAGTGAGTGTGTGTGTATATAGTGATGGGTGGGGTCTATACAGTTCCGTTAAGTTCAGTACCTGTGTGTTTGTGGAGGGGACTGTTGCAGAGTCTAATGGTGGAAGCTCGGATACTTCGGTATCTTCTGCCGGACGCCTTCAGAGTGAAGAGACTGTGTGAGGGATCAGAATGTGTTGTTGGTGTACTCGTGTTGGGGATGTTATTCTGGCACACTTTGGGCCCCTTCATCCCAATTCATCCTTCTTTAAACACTGCAGGCTACTAAAGTAGGGCTACTGACTATCTCCATGCCTGCATTTACCCATCTTCTGACTTGTACTTCCAACAGGATATCGCACCATGCAAGGAAGCGGAAATCCTCATCTTATTTAAAGAGAAGAAATTTCATTTATTGTACTACAGATGTGGAGTACCGTGTTGATGTTTTCAAGTGTTTTTGGAAGGAATGCATTGGCATTTGACCGTAGACTGAATGTATGGCACTACAAGCATATGTAGGTCTGAATTTAAAAGCGTCCAACCTGGTACCATGTGTACCTATACAATGTCTGCTGTGGGTTTTATCCAGTAAACATCAGCCGGCGCACCAGCTTATCAAATAAATCAGAAATATTGTTTTAACTGCCATTTCAATAACTGCCAGTACAAGCACGAATCTCAAGCCCACTACTCTATGCTGCAGAGCATAGAGTAGTGTTCTAGAATTCAAGCTGTCCTTGGTGTATTGTTGCATTTCCAATTACTGTGTTGTGTAGTTGTTGTTTTTTTGCTGTTTTCTCCTTCGGTATTTGATGCAATTGACGTCAGGAGCGTGGGGCCTTCATTCTGTCACGGTTACCAACTCCATATTACGACATTGTGCTGAACTGAGAACAGAAAAAAAATGAAAACATGGAGTCATTACTTTGTTCAGTGACTTGTATCTCTACATGAGAAGCCTTGATTTATTTTGGTTTGCAGGTACAAGGTTGCACCTGAAGAGGTGCAACCTTGTACCTGCAAACCAAAATAAATCAAGGCCCTTTACACAAACACTGATTGGTTTGTCTTTAGCCACACTTGGTTTTCGTCAAGGCAATTTTACACACAAAGCAGCATATTAAATGTCTTACTGATAGAAATCTGTTAGAAAGTCAGGAAACAAGATAATGAGCCCCTCCTGATCGTTACAACTTAACATTAGGTAGTTTCCGTGCGTAACATGAAGCTCCTAGAATATTTCCCCTCTTTTTGCCTTAGTTCCTTTTTGTGTCTCAGCCGGCTGGTGTTTGAAGCCTTGCCGGGCCGTGATCAAGCACCAAGGTTAATCCAAATCAAATCTTTGAGAGTTACACCCCTTCTGTCAGAAAATCATTAATTTAACCTTCTTTAATGCTGAACCTCTACTAAACTTCTCTCCAGATTACAGATTATGAGATTTTCCTCTTTGAACTTTTTGAAAGATGTTAGGTTGTTGTAAAGCTGGCTAGCTGGACTCTGAGGTGGTACTGCAAACATTTGATTTGGGGGCAGATTTGAAAGTGGAAACAGGGAAGTTGTTAATGCTACAGAAACCAAGTGTGACCATGTGTTTGTGCTTGAGCTTGCACAATTTATGGTGTCTGTGTCCCTCGCCTCCATTTTTTGTGAAATGATTCTGTGTGTAAAATGAGTTATTCTTTCAGTCTTTAATTGAAATGGAGTCTGCTTTAATCCGGCAAACCACAGCAGACTATGGCATTAGGGTTATATGAGGATCAGAGCTGTCACTCTAGCACCATGGGTTCTCTTTGAACATTTTAAAGAGGCACAATAATTTCATCACAAAGCTCCTACATCTTTTGACATACTGTTAATTTTTTTATTTATTTGAATGCTCAAGTTGATTAAAACTAAGAGTAAAAAAAAATAAAATTATCAGGATTGTGTGTAACTGCATCACCCTGCATCAAATGGTTGGTTGATTGCATTTTTCACTTCTCTTTTTGCAAAAGGCATAATTTCTCTCTGATTTCCTCGTTACGAGAATCCTAATAAATTCCTTGCCAGTCAGCTTTTGAGACTTTGTGTTCTGGCTCTGAGAAAATTCAATACTTAATGCATATTTTTTAATGGTAAAAACGTCAATTAAGTCTTTTATCTCTTACTCTGATAAACTTCTTTAGTTTAGTCTATCTGATTTTTGTCGCATTGAGCAAAACGAGCATGTTTTGAGATAGCGTCTGTTGTTATTTTGGTGTGGAACAAATCATCCGTAGCAAATTTGATTTAAACATCTTTACAGGATGTCATAATGAATTTGGAGACTGAAGTACTGTTTTTAGTTCCATTTAATTTAACAGAGATGACTAATTTTTTGTCTGATTTTCATGCTAGAAAAATCTTCATCGACCTCTCAATGTCTATGTACCACTTATTCTGATTTTTTTACAGCAAATTTTTTGAATAATTTAGTCATTCAAGTAGCATAAACATTTCTAAAATATGCATTTTGCACGAACAGTTAATTCATTAAGATGGACGCTTAACATGCGAAAACTCTGAAGGAAAATGAACAGCTGTGAATCAATGTGAGTCAGACGAAAGACTTGATCAGTAGTAGTAATTAAAAGGTCAACAAGAATAATGTTTTGGTTTTATTTTTTATTTTTTTATATAAATATTTTTAACCTTTTTAAACAAAAAATTAAAGTGTGTATTGTGTTCTTGATCTCGAGCGATGACTGTATGCCTCCAGTAGTCCTCTGGATTATCACTGATTGAGCTCTTCGATTCTGGCTGTGAGAGCTCTTCCAACGGTTCTTTGATTAGTCCCACCCTGTTTTGACTAAATACAGCTCAGTTTAAACACTCTGTAAAGGGTTGATTATTCTTTATCCCAATCAGACTTAGCCAAGCTTATAATTTTTGTGTTGAAACGTACGTTTCTTTGTTTCTGTTCTTGTTCATCCACCTACCTAGGTCCACCTCCTGAAAGACCAGCTGAATGCAGAGGCCACGGCTCGCCTGGAGGCCCAGGCTCGAGTCCATCAACTGCTGCTCCAGAACAAAGACCTGCTGCATCATGTCTCTCTGCTGGTTAAACAGATCCAGGAGCTAGAATCCAAGATGGCTGGACCAAATTCCAGTGAGTTAATTCCTCATTAATTATGAGATGATTTATAATTGATTTTATACACTTTTAATTGGCTGGTGTTGATAGGTTTACAAATTTGCACATTGGCAATAAATGTTAAGCTAAGAAAACACCCTGTTCTTATTTTAGTGAAAATCTATCTTTTAAGTCATGTATATAACTTAAAAATACTATTTTACACTTTTCTGCATGACAAATATTTGCCTATGATGTTGCACGAGAAGACATTATTTCATTATTTGTCTAATCAGAATTTTTGATCAGGTGGTTGTTAAATGTCATATGAGCTTGTGCTGTCATCCACACAATTTGCTCTGTTGTTTTCAATTATGCCAACATACACAGCAAGTTTTACAGGATAACAAACCTGTGTCCATATATTTACGCACTTAACTATAGGTAGATGTCTCCATTAATGCCATGTTTATTTCCAACTGAAAAGTCATGTTAAACACAGAAATATCAAGTTTTAGTTTTACTACACCCTCTAGCTGATGGTCTTATTCTTAATGTTGCTGCATGCAGACAGTTAAGTCACATTATTCTGCATTGCCAGGAAATGTCAACAGATACCACTAACAGAGACTTGCGGGCGGCTGCGGGTGACGAATTTTATGTCATGTAGTGTTTGCTGTTAAGGAGGTACGAGAGCTAACGTGTAAATGTAAATAACTCCACAACTTTAGAGGAAAACATATTTCTATTAGAAGACAGTGAGTCAGACAGCCAACGTCATAATATTTGGTAAAAACATTATATTGAATGGATTTTTAGTGACAGCAGACATGCATCAATCTTTGCCAGTGAAAAGAAAAATAAATCCAGATTCACTTTGAAGATAGGTCAGGCAAAAGCAAACATTCACATAACATTCAAAAGAGAAATGTGCTAAAATATCTCAAACATACACAAAAAGATGAAAATACACAGCAAAAAACACAAATAAACCGTGAGGTATTATCCATGTTTAATAGCCAAATAGCAAAGAGAATAAAATACTTAGAGAAGGGATTAGTAGTGGATAAGGGTATACACTGCATTGGCCTGAAGATAATAGAAGGTTTGCCAAAAATAAGAGAATTATATTTGGAATAAAAAAAAAATGCTTGCAAATGTATTTAGCACAAATATCCATTTCTGTTTAAGCTCTGAAAAACGGCATTCCAGTTCAAGCATTTGAAGCCTGTAATTCTACTCCTCTGAAGCTCCTTTCCATTGTAAGAGAGTTGATGATGTTTTTGTATTAGTCTCTCGATGTTCATGTTTTTTAGACTCAACACACATTCTGCTGCTGTTCATCCGTCGCAGACCCCCTTATGTCTCTCCAATGCCTCTCTTTGCAGCTTTAAGCAGTGTAAACCTCCTCTTTGAGTTTTCAGATAGACAATCTTCCAAGCTTTACCGAAGACCAACCTGCCCTCCAAATGTTAATCACAGTTTAAAAACTTTCTGCAGAAACTAATAATGTTTTGGAAAAATAAAATTAAAGAGATCAAAGCTGTAATCCAATCTTCCACATTTACTAAAGAAGAGCTCTGACAGCGCATTTCTATCTGTGGAAAGTTTTTAGATGTAACATGTGTCGTAGAAAATAACAATCAGTAGTAGTGCAGCCCTATTTTCTTTTAGGTATATTAGTAGTGACAAGCTTTAATCGAGTTTATCGGATTCTGCACTATTAGTCAAGCCTGCCATTTTACTGATATCAAAGGGCAGCATGACCAGGTTGAGACAGTTTTGATTAAAATGCGAGTTTGTGCAGACTCAGTTAACATCATTTAGTTTAAATAGGTCTATCTTTGATAAGAATAGCAGGTTGAAGCCTTTAAAGGATTTGGACGAGCTTCTATAGGTTTAGTTTGTCTGGGTCGGCGGATTGCTCCAACACTCCCATGGTCTGTTGTTGAATCCAGCACGTAGGCTTCTACCAAAATTAATTAATGGGTTGCTCTGTATTTCAGTGAATTACGATGCTGTTTTAGGACCTAATAACATTTTTATCGTAATCTGTTTTTAGAGGGGTAAAAACAGTCCAGCACTAGACTCTAGGGTTTCTGAGATGTGTCTCTGGCAGTTTAATGAACAAGTGTGGGTTTGATAGTTACTGGAGAAGTACTACTTGCTTGACCTTATTGTCTAAAATGTATAAATGATATTATAGTGTGGTCATGATTGTGCATCAGTACATAATTCAAGATCTATTCAGACAGCGATATGCCAGTTTGGTTGGAAGCAACTTGATTGGATAGGAGCTTAACTCAGTGAAACATCTTTGAAAAAATTGGAGCACAAACTAGGATTTCTATTTGAATGTTACAATTTAACCTTACAAATTTCCCAAAAATGGAATAATGGGGTGTCTCTGAATTTCATGTGAGTCTTAATAAACAGGCAAGGCAGAGAGACAAACTTTTGCTAGTTTTAGGTATTAACTTTACTTTAAAACAGTGACATCTGAACAAAGGGCTGCAAAAACTGCCATCTTTAAAAGTAATAAATGATTTCTATTTAGTAGCTGCTGTTTAGCAGAAGGTATTCAGGGATGAAAAAGTCCAAACGGGACAAGTCAGGCCAAGTTGGGTTGTATGAGTGAGATGTGTTGATTAAGAACCAATAGGTAAATGCTGTGTGCCTATTGATCCAGGTACAGAAATGCTTTACTGAGGGCCAGCATTGTGATGAAATACTGTGAAACACATTTACTGTTCTTGCTGTGAAAGAAACTGTAATGATTTATTTTTTTACCCTTGTCTCTTTTCTCCAGTGGGCTCCCAGGACAGTTTGTTGGAGATCACTTTCCGATCCACGATACCTCCAGTGATCTGCGACGCCACCACACCCAAATCAGAGGTGTCGGACATCAACCTCTCCGCTCTCGGTACCTGTGACGGGACCAGTAACGCCTTTTCCTCTGCCAACGGGACCCTAGGAAGCCCACTAGGTAGGGACCAGTGTCTACTCAAATTGGAGTGTTTCCGTTTCCTTCCTGGCCCGCCAGGGCCTCCACCTCCTGGACTCCCTTCGCCTCCCCCAACCCTTAAGCCTAACAGGCCAATGACTCAATTTCAAGATGTGCCTGACACTCCGGCAAGCATATTATCCAGGGAAGTGAAATCTTTGGACTGTTGGACTGATTTCGCCAGGTTTCGCGAGTCGGGTATTGCTTCAGAATACGAGTCAAACTCAGACGACAGCGATGACCAGGAGGATGAGGGGGAGGATGAGGAGGATGAGGAGATGGAGATTTTTGGCTGGGGAACCGGTGAGACATTGAGACTGCTCAATGCTCTCAATAGACAGGGAACTCCTGACTGTCTGGGAGATGAAATAGTCATTTGAGATTCTTTCTGTCCTCTCTTCCTTTTTGATTTACTTCAAACAATTCTGTAAGACTAACATTTCGTGGACTAACCTCTGTCAGGTGTGCACAATTCTTTATATGAGCCTCATATAGAGTGGTTATGCAACCTAAATAATAGATTCTGTTTTTTTCGGTCAAAGATTCAGTTTGTTATGTATTTTCGTGTCGGTGTTTAGTTCAGCTTCTAAATTCTTTTCTTCTTTTTTTATTTTTAGAAGTAGCTTTCGTACCCACTGTGAAATTCATGAAACAAAATAGCTAATCCAACATTTCATCTTACGCATCAAAACTACTTATTAGTTTAGTTTATCTTGGTGTGTCATATCTCTCATTAAAATAAATCAAGTTATCAGCTTTTTTTACTGTCTTTATTTAGAATACCTTTTTGGCTCAGCTAATAGGCAACACTCTCTGAGCAAAGAATATTGAAGAATAACAATTGAAAGACCAATTGAAAAGTCAAATATAAGTATAGTAATTTTTTTATTTTTGCAAAGATTTTTAATAAATGCTGTAATTACAGGCACACTACTTTCATTGGCATAAACTGCAATTCAAAAAACTAAAGCAAGTGCTGTTAAAATACAGCAATGTTTGAATGCTCTTAGCAGACATCCGGACAGAGTAAAATCCCCATATAGGAGAAAACATTTTCATGTCTGCTTTTTTACTGATGTTGGTACATTAACTGTAATGCCTAAATTCTTACTAAAAGTGTTAGACCAAGACTCTTCATCCTGTCTGTACATGCTATATTCTCACAGACATCCACTACTATCTAAAAAACCTAAATTGTAAGGTGTGAATATAATGTAGATGCACATATTACAACCCATTTCAGCAATAATTCTTCTGAAAGATGCACATGTCTGTATTAAACTCTGCGTGTGTGAAACTCTGACTCAGGATTTAGTGTGATAATGTAAACCCCAAGAGAGCAAATATTTATGCGAACACAAGGATACATTCTAATTTACCAAAAGCTATAATAGTTATTTATTTCCTTCTATTTGCAAACAGGCCACCCTTTCATGAGTTGACTGCACCTACGTGATTTTTATTTAGAAATCAGGAGCTGAGGTTTGAATTTTATCTTTATCTTTATTTTCAACACAAAATACAAAATTTGCCCATGAGTCAATTTCTTTTCTGATATCTTTTCTTAAGATTGTAAGCTATGATATGAAATCAAACCATATCTAAATGTTTCGCTATAGCTTTTGTATCTACTAACACCATGTCTGTTGTAGGTAAAATAAACCCTATAGGTACTGTTAATTATTACAACCGTGTTAGGGACAAGAGAACTTCTGAATCTGGACAGATATGGTGGAAAGCAACTCTTGTCATAAAATTAGTAACTCTTGCCTCCATCGTATTACCCTCAGCATCTGGAGGAAGTAGAATCCTTCTTGTTCTATGTGCAATTACTGGCTACTTTCAGTAGAGATGTGTATCTGTACGTACAAATCCAGTTTTCTGCATGATCCCACAGAACCCTTGAACTGTTTTGTCCTTGCCTTTTCTGTCTGGGCTCTTTCTCTCCCTACAGATTTAACCCGTTTCAATTGTGCGCTCTTTCCCTTCTTTTGTAATTTATGTAAAGCCGGGATTAGTTAGATCTAAAGGAACGCTGCTTGTTTGTTTCCATCACTGAAAACAACAAAAAAAAAACTTTACCATTGTGGCTCAAAGAAAGAAAGCCAAGAGTTGTCTCGTTTATTTATATCCATCTCTGGTTGAAGCCTAAGGGCAAAATGCTGTATTAAAGTATTAATTTTGATTCATACTGCAACCTAAGAAGTTTTCATGTTGGGCTTTAGTTTATCCGACTAGTACTGCTGGATTTGGCAATTCTAGCCTCATCTGAGACTTAAAGAGAGCTCAGGCCAAATCTCAACGTGCTTACAATCTTTTTCACAGAGCTTTAAGCTGATATGATCAAATCAACCTGCAGGATTCCCTGATTTGCAACGTATGCTTGGCTTTGGAATATGTTCCTATTTGGGAGTAAAAGAGATTTTGTTTTATAAAAAAGGTAAGAACACATACAAGAAAAAGAGCAAAATCATTCCAATAAACACCTAATACAATGGCAAAATCTCGCACAAAAATAAATAATGAATGAGGAAATATTTCCAACAAAAATAGCACTGAAACTTTTCTGAGGGTATACTTTAAGTTAGAGTGTCTACGAGCAATTGATTGCTAATCCATCAGTTCAGGGATAAAAGCAAATATAGCAAATAGGTAAAAGTTGTGGTTGCCCAATGTCCATAAAACCATTAGATGCTATTTGCCTGTCACCCGACGGTTTGGAAGAGAATGTAGAAAAAGGCTTTCTTTGCTACTGCATGTGTCAAGATTGCCAAATGCTAGAGAGACTTGGTCATAGGAGAATATGATTGGCCTTTTCGGCAAAACAAACTATAGCCACAGGTGTAGCATTTACCAAAAAAATGAATATTCCACTGTTACATACCGAGGAGGTATGTAACATAATCAACTCAAAGTTATAAGCAAGAACATTTTCAAAGTTTAAAAATTCTGAATAATTTATATTTTGGCTTTTAGCACATCTTTATCAGGAGTGCCGATGAGTTTAAAGTGTGCCGCAAGTTTTAAAGGTTTCCTGTCATATTTACCAGATTTTTCTCTTTTGTGAATAAAGAAAAATCATATATTCTGAACTGCAAAGCAATCGTCTGTGATACCTTTACATCTTTATTAAAGTTGTGACAGAACATTAAAGGGAGACAGATGGAGAGAGATATGCAGCTAACAGTCCTCATTGAAATCAGATGGAGGACATTAAAGGTCAGGATCATCGCTTTACAGGCAAATTTTGTTTTTGCTTTGTTCCCCAGTGGAAAAAGTCCTGAAACTTTTAGTGTTGAAACCATATTTACCTGACTGTAATAAGAGCTGGTACCAACATTACTGTCTGAATTTCTTCTTCATAATATATATCCATTTCCAAAGCTGCTGTATTCTGCTCTTCACCCTCAGGGGCGAATTGTGTTATTTTGTCTTTTTTTTTCTGTATTACAGCTGTATTGCTTCACCTTTGGGTCACCTTCACTCTATTCTTATCGTTTGAACTCAGCTTTTTCACTGACCTCTGTAAAATGTCAGGCGCACTGTAACTTATTTTATTTTTTTTTTTACACGATCTCTTGTGCTGCTTTATGCATCAGTGATTCCTGTTTTGTGACTCTGGAAAAAGATATAGCCCTTAGCATTTCACCTTGGCAGATGCGGCGATAGTAATTACTTTGTGTCCTGCTTTTCGAGAACGGACTTTCGAGTGCATCCTGTCAAAAAATATTAATCAACCTTTCAGGGGCAGACATACTGTATGGTGCTCACAAGCTGGGACAGATCGTAACAGAAACAGGCTATTTACGTTCTTGGTTTATTGATTAGTTTTAATTATCACATATCTGTTTTTCATTGACCCCTTAAAGGGATGTATTGTGGACATAAAATGTCAGAGAATAAAGGCGGATATCAATTTCTGGTAGCTGTATAATGAATAAATGTCAGCAGACAGCTGGGAAATGTTAGTTTTTAAATCCTAGAGACTGTTAACAGATTTTCTTTGTAACACGACAATTTCTAGCATCATAAAAAATTCCTCTAATATCACCAACTCTTCTTCCGTTCAGCAATAACTAAATGTAGAATTTGTTTAAACTGAAAGCCACATTGCCAAATTGTCCAATAGAGTAGCACTGGGATTGGTGACTTGTATTGATTCCTCCGTCACAGACCCATGTCGTTTGAAACTGGGGTTAAAGACTGGAACAGCAAAGGGGGCACCGCAGATCAATATACAACGCAGTCTGTCACTTGCTGATACGCACACACACACCACAACTTTACAGGCTCAAGGCCATCTAACAAACACCTGACACACTCACACCCACAACCTCTGGAGCTCCGCATATGTTTTGGTTTGGTTTACCTTAAACAATTTTTTCTACTAGTTTCCTTTACTTAATTTCATTGCAATTGTTTGAAAAAATAGTAGTTCATAAAAACATACGAGAAGGAATAATTAAATGTTTAAAAGAGACGTATTACTGAATTTTGTCTAACTACTCTTCCAAAGCATGAAAACATATTGTAGTTATGGCTAAAATGTTCTAGTGATGCTGTTTAAACCTACAAATGTTGATCTAATCTAATAACTGTATTCAACTTTGTCAAATATAGAAAAATCAACTTCATGTGGGTTATATAAGACATTCAAAATAGTTGACATTATTAATTATCAGATGCATGTAGGAGCAGTGCTTGCTAATTCGTTTACCAAAGGCATGTGATGTTTAGTTTGGCTATTTAAATGTTTTTATTGTTTACACATCAAAGTCGTTCCTAACTGTGGTGTGATTAAAGGTTTTTTTCTCAGATTGATAAAAGTAAGAGAATTGTGTTAGCATGAGTTTGTTGTCTTCACCAGATGATCCCACCACTGCAACCAGCTGTGAGGGACCAAGCGGGGGAAAAAACAAGCGAAAAAGTACAAAAAGAAATATTCACCCCAAAAACAGTTAACACAAATCTAGAAAATATCTGAAGAATTTTGAACTAAGTCCCAAACCTAACTTAGGATAACAAAAATCAACTCCAACAATAAACTAACAGGGAAATTTAATCAAAGGCTCCCCTAAAAGAAATAGGGAAGAATGGTGGGAGCAAACTAAAACAAACAATGAATAAACCACCGATAGTAACTCAAGTCAAAAACTTCAAAACTACAATACAAATGTTAAAGTTGAAAGATTATAAAAAGAATGTTTCAAAGCGTTAAAATTTAGAGATCTTGGGATCTTCTTCAGAGTCAAACCCTGTTTTCTGTCCACCTGTTGCTTTAAAAAGATGCCATCTGCGTTCGACTAGTTTTTCCTGATTCTGAATGGAGAGAAGTGAAACTGCAAAGTGAGAATGAATTAAGGAGCTGAATTTTTTAATAAAATTAAATAGAGTTTTGATTCTATTGTCATACACATTCAAAGCAACAGATTCAATTTCAGTTTAGTCTATTCAGATTCGGTTTTTAAAAGCAATTATTCAAAATGATTAATTCAGATTCAAAATGAATGATTCACATTCAATTTCAATTCTTAGTGGCACAAAATGTATCCCATAGTTAAGGTACCAACTAAGTTAGCATTATTACTGTGAAGTATTGCTTTGAGATACAGGTGGATGCATACGAACCCCTGGAATTAATGAGTCCGTCTGTAACAGAAGAGCAGCAGATCTCAGGACCTTAAAACAGCCAATTATCGTAACCTCATCATTAAAGATCAGAGCCTAAACAGATCTTGTAAGAAGCTTGTTGATGGCAGCAAAAATCCGGGTCAGTGTGCCGTAAACTAAAGAGACATTTCAACAAACAATTAATAAGCTTTTTTTTTTTTTTCATATTTGAACTGTAGATGGAAGATGAATCAAAGTTCAATCAGTTCGGTCGAAAAAACTAAAAAAACTGTTTTCTGTTGATAATCAGTCCAGGACGGAAACACACGAGAAAGTATTCACTTGAATCATTAATTTAATAATGAAAGGGATTGAAAAATTGATGAGCAAGAGAGCGTGTTTCAGGTCGTTTATCCTCTCACAGCGCTTCATCTTGGTGTGATATACTGTCCTATCACCTGTTCCCAAAGACCATCTGACTGCATCTTCTTTTTGTTTTAAGTGTGAGTCAGGTCAGATATTAGTGCACTCATGACAAAAATATAACATTTTCATGATTTTTCTAATGCTAAGTCATGCATTTCATTTTCTTATGAGGTTAACAAAAGAAGAAAACGTAAAGCTGTTTACTAGCATAGGGTAGTGGTTTTGTTAATGCAATTTTTTGTGTAAAAAATTTAAATAAGCAGCAACAAGTAAGCAGGAAATATGGATATTTGTTATTATCTTTTGATTTTACTTTCCATTACATTTAAGCATGTCATTAGACCGGCTGTTGTAGTTACATTTTAATGTCATGAATGACCAAAGGTCCTGTTTCTTTTTTACTTTCTGAAGAAGGCTTTCCATTTTCTGCAGTGTTGCAGATGATTGCGTTGTGTGTGGACCAAAATATCTCCGTTTGCTGCTCCGATTCTCGACTTCACCCGCTTCTCTGCGCGTCCAACTTCATGTCAGAAACTAACATGATGACATGGGGATGAAAGTGATTGCATGTTTACGCTCTGCCTCTCGCCGTCTCCAGGCTTAATCTAGCTATTGTCCTATTAATCAGCAGCAATTTGAAAAGAAGGAATGAAAATGAATCCTAACTGCATACGGAGCTCCCGGGCCTCTTTGTAATTGAAAAACAACTCATGCACACAGTAATTCTTCAAATTCCACCTTATTTTACGTTTGTAAGCATTATCCCTGCAAATTTCCGTGTGCCAGTAACATTCTTGTTGTTTTACTGGGGAGTACAGAAGTTGTATACAGCAGATGTGTTGGAAACACTGGGAAATTAGTTGTTATTTAGCTCCCCTCAGCAGCACAGTCAGCAGTTTGAGCCCCATCAGAGGTTGTCACATGTAAAACATTAAGGCGGACTCCCATCGCCTCTGTGCAGCCAGCTATGCATGTTTGCAGTTTCGGTTGCATTATAAATTTTAGCTTAAGAAAATCCATAGGGTTCCTGTAAAATAAGGTTTTCTTTCTCTCCATTCTCTTTCCAATTCTTCCTTTTGACAGCCTGAAGTATTAACAGACATGGTTCAGAAATACAGCATCTGTTCCAGTTGCTTTCACCAGCTTTTGTGGCGCTTTTTATACACAGCTCACTGATGTTGAGAAAAGCCAAGTATTCTATATTTGTTTATAATAAAAATAAAAATAAATCAAGAGGATTGTTGTTAGCAGTGCATCCTGTAGGTTCTTAGGTGGGGTGCATTTACTCCCAATAAAGCCCAATACAGCATTACCGTTAAACTGGTGAATGTGGTAAACAGACAACTTCTTTGTGCATCTCTAATTTTTGTTTTTAATCGTCTGTACTCTTTTCGTGTGTTAAAGATTTCCTCATATGTGCTCATACGCTTTTTTTCCCCTGTTTTATGGTACTTGATTTGCTTGTCAGACGTCTACAGTCCCTCTTGCTTTCTCAACAGTAGCTGCAGTTGTTCTTCATGCCCATGCTTTTTATTGTTAAAATTAACACACTTGTACTGATAAATTCAGCGACTTTAAATAATCTTTTTTAAATATATTTTTTTTCTTTTTTGATAAGTTGCAAGGCTTTTACCCTTTTAGAAGCTACACAGAAAAAAAGAGTTTTGATTATATGGAAAAATGTATGACCTATGTAGTAGTGCATGGTGCCAATTACATATCATCTTTTATGGTTTTGAAAAAATGCTTTCATCTGCATAACCCACACCGAAGCTGCTGCACAGAAGATTGTGCCATATCTAATTACTGGGGTGGATTGTTTGTTTTTGAATTTAATTTCCCTGTTAAGTCTTGCAGCTGATAGTAGTAGATCAGAGCACAATGAGTGGCAATTCAAGCTAATCACCTGGTAAACAGTCCCACTTTACTAATTCCCAATGATGTTGCTAAAAGAGCAGCGTCTGTAAAGCAGAAGCCGCGCAGCTATTCAGGATGCTAACAACAGAGATGAAGAAAATGTGCCGTCTGTGCCAATTCATTTTTGCATTTTTATTTTATCTGTATTTTCAAGAACACAACAACAATAAACAACTACACGGGGGTCCAGTCGTCGCCTTATTTAGTTGAGGTTCCCGAATAAATCGTGATTAACAGTTTTATCAAATATACTCTTACTATGCGGAGTAACGTAGCAAAATTAGGTACACTAAACACTATAAAACAACACATGGATTTGTATCAAAGGTGGTGTAAATATAGGTTGTTGCACATCTACTAATCACTGCATCAAAGTTATAATGTTATTCATACAAAAATCTATGAAGCATCAACCGAATATGGTTAATACATAGCTAAAATTGTGTAAAAAAAACTTTAAGGGTTAACCGTAACCTAGCCTATAATAACCCTAACCATCAATAGGTTTTTAGGTTGAAGCAATATAAACCCAAAAAGTTCACGTTCTTGTTACATTTCTTTGACTTCTCTGTTGCTGTAGTTTGAATGACATGACCCCTCCTCACTCTGGGATTATTGACATTTGCATGCAGAACCATTAGCAGTCTTTAGCAAGCATTACATTTGTATTCAATCTTAAAAAAACATTACCCTTCTGTGAAGGTTCACAGTTAGTCCAGTGGAGGAGTGGACATAAATAGTGAGAAGACACTATTTGTATGTAAATGCAGCAGGCAAAGAGATTTAAAGCGGTTTCCAAACAGTAGAAGCTAAAGCCGGAGGTGGTTCTGAAAAACACGTTAGGATGTTAAAATTCAAGAGGTAATAAATAAATATGTATTTCAGATATAGGCCTAAAAATATGAATGCACCTAAATCTATTTTTTTAACCAATTACTACCACTAATGAAAATAAAATTTAAATTACTCAGTTTCCAAGATCAAGACTGACTGTTCATGTTAATTAATTTTCTATCCAAAGCTTCAAAAGTAAGTCAATACAGACATAAATACATGTTTAAAAATGAATAAATTAATATTTAAAGTGAATTGAAGTGAAATAATTAAATCAAGTACCGACATTTATGGGTGGAACAGTTAAATTCACAAATACTTAAGACAATGAATCCATCTAAATTATTAGTGACATTTGAAGCTTAACTGTTTGGCTAGAATCAGTATGTTTGATTCTTGTGCCAAAGGAAAGAGTTTCTGTTGTTTTTTTATCGTATAAATACATTTTTCATTCAGGAACTAAAAACTCTGAAATTCCAGTCAAGTAGCTGTAAGAAAGTTTATTTTTCTTGAGTTTTGGTGATGAAACATAATATATATATTAACCTGATGAGATCAGCTGATGTGTTTTGGTTTCTTGTTTTTTTGTCAGAATTCCGCATTCCAAAGAAGAGACAAAAATTTCAACACATTACCCTAAATAATCAAGATTCATTAAATCTGTTCTAAATTAACCCCCACCAATTGTCCCACCTGACATTTCTGTTTATTAAGGAATATTCTGTTAGACTCCTGGTTTCTACTCCTTCTTATGTTTGCTGATTAGACTGATAGGCCGTTTTAAGCTGATATAAACAGGATATAACTGTAGCCCTGCAAAGAGTAAACACAAAGCTTGTTTCAGGTGCAAGTGCACAAAACAGCAACGAGTATATACACATGGTTTGATTTGCAACAATACCTCACAACACCTTTAGGTAAACAGATTGATTTAGACATATTAAAGCTTAATTAACAAATACATATAGTAGGGAAATAGGTACCTGGACCTCTAAAATAATCAAAAATCCTCATGAAATATGGTTGGAAAACTTAAATGGGATAAAATATCTCAGTTGTCTGACTTGCACTAGATCAGAAAATGTGTAAAATGTCATTTTCGACTTGCTTTTTTTTTTCTTTGCATAGACAAATCCAGAATAATGTCATATAAACACATTTTCTGATGTACACATATATACCCATTATAGATCTCTTTTACGTTTCAATGGTAGGTTTATTATCTTCCTGCTTTCTACAGAGTCTTAATTAAAGTCCTTCTTTGTAGCTGCTTATTAGTATAAAATTGTTTCCCCTTTTGCATCACATTGGTTTGTACTAAAGGGTTAAATATCCTCGAGAGGCTGGCTAATGGACTTTTCTAGATATCTTGATTGGAATGGTAAATAGAATACTTAAGTGCAAAGATGTGTCAAGGTTAGACTAATTTTCAATTTATGATTTTTCTCCATTATTTATGTATAGAGGAGATTTGAGTAAACAACATTTCCTAAGCAAACACATTTGTGTGACATGCACATTTAGACCGTTAACTAATGCATCTCTCTCTTTTTAAATGCCTTCTGAGAAATATAAGGTAAGATATTTGGTGGACAGAACCTGAACTGCTTTCTGACTCATTTCTGCATGATTGCCATGACTGTGTGCTTGTTTTGTGTTTGACAGCAGTAAAATGTTGTTTGTCAAGCATCTTTTCATCTTTTGACATAGTGCAACAATTGCTTTTATCATGTTATCTTCATATATTGTAAAACACACTTAAGTCTTGCTTCGGTTATACATATCAGTATTTTTAAGCAAATACAAAGAAGTTTTCGGTCTTTAAGAAAGTTTGAATAAAACCAAGGAGAGCAAATTAATGTCTAAGTAAAAAAATGTGTCACTACTCTTTCAGGGAAGGACTGAAATCTATGGAACTGTGGATCCATCCATTCGTAGACTCGGGAGTTTTCATTTTCGCAGATTCTGTATTTAAAAAAAGCAAAAATGGACTAAGAATTTATGATTTCTAAAAGTGATGGTAATTTTACTTAAAACATTTTAGGAGCCCTAAAAAATTACCTACTGAATATTATAAGAATATGTGTAAAAATCCTGGTAGCAAATTTAGGTATTTTTAGTGGGTCGGAATGGAATTATATCATCTTCATTTCAGTTATCTTTTCTTTATGACTTATTGTATGCAGCTTTGCAGCATCTATGTATTATCGAGCATTTTTCTGATTTAGATTTTGTATTTTAAGTCTCTCTTTTTTATTTGCTTTTGTACAGTTGATCAGAGTTTGTTTGAGAACTCCATTGTTGCTCGGAAGCAAAGCCCTCAGACCTCCAGAGCAGGTCAGTACTCAACCCAACGCTTCTCAGCATCAGCTAATTCCAACTCTGGCTCCACCGCCGCCGACTCCCCATCCTCTGGAGGACAGCAAAGGCTGAAAAATGCCATTAACCTGGGCAAGGCAGTTGGGGCAAAGGTCAGTGATTCATAAGAGGATTTGTAGCAATAACCTCTTTGAGTTTTTAAAAAATGCCCTCCTAAAATGTAAGCTTACTCTTTTCTCTCAGGTCAACGATCTACTGAGAAGAAAGGAGCCCAGCCACCTTGGAGACATCGGAGTCACTGAGGTCAATAAGAATGTTGGTGCCATTTGGAGCAGCATGGACCAGCTAGGCCACAACTCTGTCAGCAGGTGTGTAAATATGAATTTACAAACACAAAAACATGTTCATCTGCTTAGTTGGAGTCTTTTCTGTCTTTTGGTGAATCTTTAAACAAAAATGTATAGTATGAAGCTTCTGTTAGCATTCTTCTACAAATCCAGCAGACAAAATGCTCTATTTCTAACCATCTAGTCAACTTTTGTTCATATTTTTAGAATTTCAAAAACCCAACTGGATGTTTTTCATGTCACACTTTATAAACCCGTTATTGTAAAACCTACACAGCAACCGATGTAACGCTATATGATGTAATTTAGCAGCTGTATGATTTTTTTTGCAGCAGATGAGTTGCATCACAAAGTTCTAGCAAAGGTTTCAGTCCGACAATGAATCGAAAAGGAACCAGTAGTTCAAATTCAGACTCCGAAATAGTATTCTGAAACTGGTCAAAGTTATTATTAGTAATCTTTGACTGACATCTTTACCAGGTGAAAGTTTT
The DNA here is from genome assembly GCA_032876305.1 of Orestias chungarensis. Lineage (NCBI taxonomy): Eukaryota > Metazoa > Chordata > Actinopteri > Cyprinodontiformes > Cyprinodontidae > Orestias > Orestias chungarensis. The sequence goes on along the minus strand of JAVLVB010000668.1, from coordinate 4,488,271 downwards.
TTAAACAGTGTTCCCCATGAGACAAGGCCTATAACACCACCAGGCCAGAAATAACATCCTTCTCTGTAGGACCGTTATTCAATGTTTTATGTTGGGTGCTAAAACAACCAATAGATTTTTTTTGTAATAAAACAGTTTTAATATTTATTAGATGAACATAGTGCTAGAATAAGGGGTTCCTCAATGCAGGACAATAATAATGTTAATCATGTGAGTAGAGTTTGCCTAAATCAAATATCTAGATTTAGATCATCTATGTAAGTTTATGTCAGGTTGGACTAATGTTGCAGCTGAGGAAGTTCAGCTGTGTATGAGAAATATTATTGTAAAATTAGGTTAGCTTAGCTCAGCAAAACTAAGTGACTTGACCAAAACATCTTGCAGTTGCATGCTTGTCTGTTCATTTGACACGAGGGATGCTAACGTACTAGAAAAGCTGCTTTTAGGCCATAATATACAAAACATTTTAACCAGAAATGACAGTGACCAGAAAGATAATTTCAACTTAAACCAACAAACCTGCATGAAATATGGACATCTTTTTGTTCGGAAACTTGGATTGGCCAAAAGACACCTGGTTTAATAAATCACACGTATAATTTATCATTTAATTTAAGTAATTTATAATTTATCCCATCATTTTCACATAAAGTACACAAAGTACACGAAATGGTTTCATATTCAGGCAGATGAAGGTTTTAGGTATCACAGTAGTAGTGCAGGATTTGTGTTCTTAATCAGCTACACTGAGGCAGCATGAAAGTTTTAAAAGGTTGCATTTCAGTGTAAAAAGAAAATGCCTTTACATTGGGATAATATCATATTTTTTCCAGTTCTCACCTGTTTTACCCATAATGTTTGATGTTTCTGACCTTAAATATAAGCGAAAGGGGACAAAAGATTATATCCTAAAACCCATACTAGCTGTCCCAGTTATTAATTTAACCAAAAACTGTTTCAGCTTTTAAGATAAAACCTGGGCCTTTTGCCGTTACCATTCTTTTTTCTTTATATTTGAATCTGATTGCCCTCTCCTCTTTTCCAGTCACTTCTTCGATTCCTTTCCTCGTCTCGACCCACCGCCGCCAACAGGAAAGAAACGCGTCCCTCGAGCTCTGAAGACAACCCAAGACATGATGATCTCCTCTGACCCAGTGGTGACCTCACCGGAGCCAGCAGACTCTCCCTCCTTCCTCCCTTCCCCTAAAAAAACCTCTCTGGGCCCCAACGAGGAGATGAGAAGTGAGGAAAAGCTGCAAGGAGGCAAGGTGGAAAAGGAGGAGAAGTCCACAGAAATCACTGTAACACCCAGTTTGGCAGAGAAAATACCTGATTTGGAAACAGAAGGCACCAAATCCAATAGTGATGAAGTCAAAGAAGGGGAGGATGAAAAAGGGAACACAGAAGGAGGTGAGGAGGAACATCGGCACCAGCTTCAGCTCTCCGTGCCAGACCTCATCAACAAGGATCCTCCGGAGTCCCGAGCCAAACCCTGCGACGTCTGGCAAAGGGCGTCCTCGCCAGACTCCCGGCTTGCCTCCTCTCCTATCTCGGGCAAGGCGCCCTGCCGCATCAGCCTGGGAGAGGAGGTCCTACTAGGTAACGGCGCCCCCTGCAGTACGGACTCAGGAGGAAGCACTGAGGACGCAGAGCCTCATCCAGACCTGCTGTCATTTGAGTAACAAAGTTCTGTGAATCAAGTACTTAATGTGGCCTTTAAATTTATTACCCACCCTGCTTTGCTTTAGACAAAAGGGAACAGATTCTTTTAGGAAGCAAGACTTGTTACTTTTTAAACTGTTTCATCAGTGGTGTTAGGTCAGTCAGACATCATAAAATATAGTTTTTATGCATAAAAATACACAAGAAACTAATTCTGCACAGAATTAGTAAACAAAAACAAACAAGGGGCTTTATTTTAGTGCATTTTAATAATTATAATTTTTAAAAAACAATGTTCATAGTTATTGTCAAGCTTGGCTTTTATACGATTTATTTCTGTCTGTTTTAATATTGTAATGACAACCTGATTATGTATTAATGAATGTATTTACTGCCTGTTAAAGGGTTAAAAATTTACAGACATACTAAAAACTTCAAATCAGCGAAAACCACTCTGATTAACTTTTTGATGCATTTAAAGGGTTTGTTTTTATTATCTATGTCGACAAGCTGCTGCATTGAAGCCAGTTAGAAACAGCAAAAGGTATATATGTTAAATAGAAATATATATTTCATATTTTTCTAAGCTAGGTGGTGAGGGTTATTTTAATTTTTTTCTCAGTGCAATTGTTTTATCGGTCTGGAAACAGTAAGTGAGGTTTAAAGCCTGAATATATGTGCTTGAGATGGAACCATTAGGGAGAGGATCACTGTCACTGCAGGACTGCAGACTTCATCCATCAAAGACAATCATTTCTGAATCCAATATCTTTATATCCTCTTCAGGATAACTTCCTTTCCACCAAAAAATGCCTTTTGTGTTAATTCTTGAGATTCTTGGAAATTAACAAGTTACGCAAAATGTGTTATTTTCGATAGTCAGATAAAAACACTTTACCTCCTAATGCTGGGGTGTCTAAAGTGTTGCCTATAGACAAAGTTGAAGCTCTATGAATAATTGCGTGAAGCCGACATCCACAGTTGTGCAATTTATACAAATATGAGAATTCTTCTTGGGTTTTTTATTTTAAACGTGAAACATTGACTGATGAGTCCTTTAAAAAAAACTGAAAAATTAAGCACCTTTAAAAATTATTAGATATACAACAAAATAACCCTATTTTATTAACAGTGTTTTTGTTTTCCATGAACAGAGTAATTGAAAAGCAGAGTTCCTATAATTGTTCAGACAGAAATCTGAGCAGAATTACTATAGTTTTCAGTAAATTATTGGTAGGGAATTTTAATGTGTTTTTTTTTTACTTCATATTAACACAGATATGGACTGTTTTTATGTGTTTTTTTATCTGGCTGCTTGTACATTGTACTTGACAATTTTTATTTTATTTTTTGGACACCTCTGTCCTAATGGCTCCAGCACAGAGAAGCCTGAATATGTGACGTTTGAGCAATAGAAATCTGTTCATTTTAAAATAATGAATGCACAAAATGTTAAATCAGTCAAATATAAAAACACAGAAAAATAACATGTAAAAAACTATTAATATGAATAAGAATGAAAACCAAATTATGCTGCTATATTGGAGCTAAAGGCCAACAAATTGGTTTCTTTAAATAATTACTCCTATGTGCAGCTCTGAAGTAGAAAGACAAGTTGTTCCATAAATAAGGTGTAATGACTAAACATCTGTTAAGCCTATAAATCTGTGTTTTTCCTTTTGCACCCAACAAATTTTTATTTGCATTTAACACAAATGAAAAAGACAGTTTGCTGTGCTTCTATTTTGGAGCAAATCCCAAAATGTAGTTTTCCTGCTCCATCCTTAAACATGCATGACTTTACTTGTCCTTGGAGGAAAAAGAAGCGATAAAATGGAATGTTTTTGTTGCTGTTGTTGCCTAAACAAATTAAAGCCAAAGTCACAGCTTTTTTACTATTTTATGTAAATGACGCCCAGGTTTTTATAATTCAAAAAAACAGACACTGACTCAGGTTCTTGTTACATGTAAACTGGCATTGAGAGACATTAATAAGCCTTAAATTCACACCTGCATGTCAAAGCAGGACGAGCAGAGTCTAGTTGCCGTGGTTACTTTAACACAAAGCAAGTAGACACCTGTAAGCTTCTAACCCTGCAAACTGAAGACGTTCTGCAAATCTAAACCCTGTAGGTTTAACACCCTGAACGTTTATTGATTTTATGTTATCAAATCATTAAAGTGAAATTCATGAATATCCCAAAAGAAGCTAAGACCAAATTCAACACCAGCTGAGAATGAGAGGAATGTTCTGCAAACATGATGCTTTGTCTCAGTTTTTTTTTTTTTTTTTGTCTGGATGTGTCTGAGGCACTAAACTGTAACCCAGCAGCTGAGGCCTCCTCTGTGGCTCTAAAATATGTTCCGCTTTGTCACAGAAATTACTCGGGGAAAAATGAACAGACTTGGAGACTTTTGAGTAGAACACACAACTGAGATTCAACCCATTCGTTATAGCTGACAAGCTTTAATGTTTAAAAGGGCCTGAGACTTATGAAATATGCAAAGACCATATCGAGGTTTCTGACCAGCATAATCATTATATGCATATTTCCTAAACCCGGAGTGCTTCATATTTTGTTGCATTCTTGCAATATTTTGGCTCTGTTGTTTTTAGGCTTTCTAAAGGTTTCCAAAAACAATCATTTGAACTTTTGCTGCTTTTTCACCCCACTGTAGCCACTTAACCCTGACAGACAAATCATTCAGGCATAAAAAGACCCCCATGATTGTCTAGTGGTGTGTTGACAGGCATTTTTGTTACCAAAGGCCTGTCATAGATACATATTATATACACTATAATTAACTTACATTTAAAAATCTTTGACCCACATCTGTTTTAATTGGCCTTTGTATTTCTCTAGTAATCTTTAAAATCTTAAAGTTCTCTCTTTGCTGCTTGGTATTGTACGTGCTGAAAATAACACAAATATAACATCCTATCAATATCTCCACCTCACAGTCAGTCCATCTACCTATTGAGATCTAACTTAGCAATATGGAAATCTGTGTGGAGTAGCCAAACCTGTCTTGTATCACAAGCTCCACCCTGAAGGTAAAAGGAGGTATCAAAATTCCAACATGGTTTCTTTGAGACATTGAAAAGTACAGTAGAATATGCTATCGCCATTTTCCAAGTGGGGATGAGTATAACAAAATACAGTCGTTTTTTATACTCAGTTCATAATGAGTGCATGAAAAATGACAATTGTACCGGACCTGGTTTATTTTGTAGAAATATTCTATTTGGATCATGCCATGCACGCGTTTTTAGTTCTTATTTTCGATCGCGTTTTTCTTGTTCATTCTCCCCAATACATATACTTTGGGATATTCTGCTGTAGTAATCTGTCAATTTATGATCTCTTTTTTGAACCCATAGACAGCATAGTTGTAATATATGGGTATATTAATTAATATCACAAAAACGTTGGCCTTGATAGTTCAAGATAAACAGTAATCACAACAAAACCAGTTTGAGGTTAAATTTTCTCAAGATAATTAAAGGAAAAATGAAGCTCTGGCTGTATTGAGATAATAAACTTAAACTGCCACGACAACAAGATGAGCAGAAATCTTGTTATCTTGATAAAATGACTTAATTATAAAACAAGTTTTGTTAAGAAAAAGGAAGGATAATCTTAGTTCGACAAATTCACTCTGAATTTGCTCTTCTTAAGATACTGGTAGGAAAAGCAATTTTAAATAATAAAAATAAAAATTGATGAAAGATATTTTAACTTAAAGCTGTTGTCTGAAAACCAACCAATCCATCGACATTAAAAGTTTCATACGTTTCTCAACCTTTCATGGGTAAAATTGTTAGTCAGTCATAATTCTGCTGATGATACAAAACCAGAAACACTTAAAACCGAAATTACTTAAAAATAACACAGTATAACAGATGACTGTGGGAAGGGCAGTTTAGAAACGGGAAAGTATGAAGGATTTTTTTTTTTGTACCACCTTAAGCACCAGGGCCAAACTAGGGGGTTAATTTCCACTTATGTGAGATTTATTCACCCTGGTGTGAGCAGGGGAGACATAGGGAAGTACCATATAGTTCAAGAAAACCGTTATGGTGTGCTGTGCTTAAAACAAACAAAAATATAACTGTAGTCCACTTTACCTATTATTTTTAGTCTCATAATACACAAATATACAACTTGTCAGAGAAAAAAAAATTTATTGAATTTTGTTGAAACCAAAAGCACTCAAAATCCTGTAAAAAAACCTTTTTCAAAGACCATTTAAAAAGTTGCAAGAAAGTTTGGAAACAAATGTTGAGCCAATCTGGGTTAGCTTTACTAAGAACAGCAGCTGGATGAAACATTTTAGCATGTGTTCAACATCTATAAAACATTAGAAGCAGCTCAAGTGACTCCTGTGAGTAGAAATTACAGACCAAGTCCTAAAAATCATTTTAGTAAGAGCTTATAAAAAACTAATTTTTGTTTTTTTGGGACATTTGCATCACCTGTTCTTGATCCTAAACATCAAGGTATGTTAACTAAATGTAAGAAGTAGTTTCAATATTGACTTGAATGGAAAAAATAATCAGATTGTTCATGTATCCTAAATCACCTAAATGATTGTCTGATTGTGTCTGCTTGTGTTGCAGTTTGATTTTACGCCTTTAGATCTGAAAAAAAATGTTTCCTGTGTTTTGGGATGTTTTTTGTTTGTTTGTTTGTTTGTTAGTCTAATTTAGCATATCTTTAATGCATGTAAAAACTAACTTAGAAAACCTATGACAAAGTGACACTATGTGATGCTCAGATCCCGTTGAACACTTTTTCCTTGTTAAAAAATGTCTGTAAACCACTAACAATATCTTTTCTGTTGAAGAAACTGTACTGTATGATTCTTCTCTTACTTGGAAGTTTCTTGTTCTAACAACAAATGAAGGAGTTATAGAATGTAGATTTTATTCAGTGATTTGCTTCATTGATATTTTTTTATGCTGACATTTTATGTTTTTCTCTGTCTCTGTGAAGCCCAGCCTCATAATTTTTGTTTTCCTTGATAAATGAAGGAAGTGCGATGCAATACATGGAGACTTTTTGCTATCAAAGGACTGTTGAATGTCTATAAAAAGCTTCAGACTTTTTTACCTTTGAACTTTTGCTAATTAAATTTTTATCAAACTAAAGATGGAAATAGATGAACATTTTCAGCCTTGTATTTTCCTATTATAATTTTTTTAAAGGAGACATCATTTCCAATCACTATAATCTTATAAATTGTGATTTAATCATGAACTTATTGTGTTATATGATTTTGTTCTTTTAGATATCAAATTAGTTTTAATTTGTTAAAGTGTGTCTGCATCCTTAAACTAAAACCATGTTACATACGGGTAACTTTTTCATGTAATTTAATCTTTTACCTTTCCAGATTTTTGCAAAGTAAATAAGATTGTATATAAAAGATGATAAAAAATGCATCAGGTAGATTCATCTACCTTCTCGTACCTGCATACTCAGCCAATCACAGCGCTGATTTTGAAATCTTACAAAAAAGGGGCTGATGGCAGAAAAAAAGTCTGGTGTGACGCTCATAAAATATCATTTTGTATCAGCATTTTGAAGACTCTAAGTCTTTATTTGCTTGATAAATTCAAATGTTCCTCCTATGGTTTTCTACACCACTGTGGCCTTCAATCTCCCCTACTTCATTAATTTTATTATTTTTAACTTTGAGCTTTAAATATGTCCTCAGGTTTCTGAACTGCAACATTTACCCCTACTGTTTTGTTCACCACCACAATGCTTGGTTAATTGGCAATCACTTGTTTATCCGCCAGTTCTCTTCCTACTTATATTGGGGAACTTTTGTCCATACTCTGGACACCTGTTCTTGTAAACTCTTCACGTCACATATTATGCCATTCCATTTATATTTAGCCAGCCAGGATCTTGCATTGCTGTTTTAGTAGCAACTTTTTAAAGCCTACATCTTGGGCCATGGTAGGTTAGGTAGACCCTGTGCTATGTTGCTCTAGCTCTGAAACTTGTAGCCCCTGTATTAGTTTTCACTCCTACTAGTCTCAACATTAATAGGACATCCTAATATCAGGCAAAATATGAAAAGCTCTCAAAATGTAAATCAGGCTTTTAAACTCAAAAACTTGAGATAAAGCTTGTTTAAAGATAACGAGGTTCTGTTAATCTAATTCAACAAAAAAAAAGGGGGGTTAACCCAATAAAAACTTAAGCATTCACAGAGCTTTTCTAGGATAGACTAGTTACAGTAATATTGCCAAAATACAACGTACACATGTACTAATACCAAAAAAATACTGAAACTGAATTCTGTGTTAATAGTTTTAGTGCATCCAACCCAATGCAATTGAGCTATTCCACTTTTTAGCCTTCTAAGAAATATTTTTGTGTTTAATGCAGCAAAATATTTTTATATCACCAAAATCTGGCAGTCTGACATGCTTTGGCTTTCCGGCTGTTTTTCTTCTGTTTGCATGTTTCCTTTGTGACCAAGTCCTCTGGATTATTAGAAGTCCATTGGTCCAAACTCCGTTAGTTATCCTTTAAGACAGACGATTCCTTGTTTAATGTGTATCCTTTATTATTATTGTTTTTAAACTCGTGAAGAGATTCAGAAAACAACCATGTCTTGATGTTTAATTCATCTGTTTGCCCTAATTTGTGGAAATCGCGCTTTTCACGACTGTAAGATGGGAAGCTTTATTTGGCTCCCTGCAACATTCGACCTGTAAACAGGTCTTGTCTCTTGTTTAATGATTCAAACATGATGCAAATATTGATTCTCTTCCAAGGACTCTAGGGCTGTATGTATAATGAATATCAAGTATTTATCTGCTGGAAAGCTGATGTTTTTACAACTTTGTCTTGAAATAATTTTCTGGGCTAATTCAAACAAACAAGTCTTTCTAGTATAAACAGGAAGCACTTATGGTCATTGGGGAAAAAAATTGTTGGAGTTAAATATAAAAACTTGATGTATTAGTCAGAGCTAATTTGGGGATAAAACATTTATCTCTCTCGAACTTTGAATGCATACGATGTTAGGATGGTTTGTCCTTACATTTGATAAAGTTTGTTATGTCCTTGAAACTGATAAGAATCAGGATTGCAGGATTCTTACTACTTACTTCTGACACTTCTGCTGAGAATATTTTATACAACTTTCCTATTCTAACACAACAATATGTATATCCACCATCTTTGAAGAAGGTGGGTAAAGACAGAAATACAGATCTCTGATCCATTTTTACTAACATGATGTACAAGAGGCCAAACAAATGTACATGTATATACATAATAGTATAATTTTTATTTTATAGATATGTTGTTGAATATGCAATTGTTCGAACAACTGTACGCTAGAACACATTCCAAAAGCTACATTAATAAAGTAAAACTAATGATCCATCCATCCATCCATTTTCTTGCCACTTATCCGAAATCGAGTCTCGGGGGCACCAGCCCAAGCAGGGAAACCCAGACTTCCCTCTCCCCGGCCGTGCCCACCAGCTCCTCCGGGAGGGTCCCGAGGTGCTCCAAGGACAGCCGGGACTCATAGTGCCTCCAGCGCATCCTGGGTCTACCCCGGGGTCTCCTTCCGGTGGGACATGCCCAGAATACCTCACCAGGGAGGCGCCCAGGGGGCATCCTGACCAGGTGCCCGAGCCACCTCAGCTGGCTCCTCTCGATTGCGGCTCTACTTTGAGCCCCTCCCGGTTGACCGAGCTTCTCAACCTATCTCTGAGAGAGAGCACGGTCACCCTGCGGAGGAAACTCATTTCCACTGCTTGTATACACGATCTCGTTCTTTCGGTCATGACCCACAGCTCATGACCATAGGTGAGGGTGGGAACGTAGATCGACCAGTAAATCGAGAGCTTTGCCTTATGGCTCAGCTCCCTCTTCACCACAAAGTACCGGTGCAGCGACCGCATTACTGAAGACGCCGCACCAATCCGCCTGTCGAAGTATTCCCGCCACCGCTCCACAACGTCCCAAGTCAAGGTCAGCAGCCCACCATCTCCACCATACAAAGTGTTGGTGGAGCACTGCTTCCCCCTCCTGAGACGCCGGACAGTGGACCAGAACCTCTTCGAAGCGGTCCGGTAGTCTCTCTCCATGGCCTCTCCGAACTCCTCCCACGCTCGAGTTTTTGCTTCGGCAACCGCCGAAGGCCGCATCCCGGTTGGCCTGCCGGTACCTGTCAGCTGCCCACAGGCCAAAAAGGCTCATTGCCCCCCGCCTCCCCCGAGACGTGGTTGAACCTCTCTCTGAGGAGGGAGTTGAAACTCTTTCGGACAGGGGACTCGCCCAGGCGCTCCCAGCGCCTCACTACACGTTTGGGCCTGCCTGGCCTGACCGGTAGCCTCTCCCACCATCTGAGCCAGCTCACCACCAGGTGGTGATGAGTTGACAGCTCCGCCCCTCTCTTCACCCGAGTGTCCAGGACATGCAACCGCAACTCCAACAACACAAAGTCGATCATCGAACCGCGGCCTAGAGTGCCCTCATGCTGGGTGAGCATATGGACACTCTTATGCCTGAACATGCTGTTCGTTATGGACAATCCGTGACGAGCACAGAAGTCCAATAACAAACGACCATTCAGGTTCAGATCAGGGGGGCCGTTCCTCCCAATCACGCCCGTCCAGGTCACACTATCGCAGCCCACATGAGAGTTGAAGTCCCCCAGCATGACAAGAGAATCACCGGTAGGGGCATTATCTAATACCCCATCCAGTGTCTCCAAAAAGGGTGGGTACTCTAAACTACTGTTAGGTGCATAAGCACAAACAGCAGTCAGGACCCGTCCCCCCACCCAAAAGCGAAGGGAGGCTACCCTTTCGTTCACCTGGGTAAACCCCAACGTAAAAGCACAGAGCCCGGGGCCAATGAGTATGCCCACTCCTGCCTGGCGCCTCTCACCGTGAGCAACTCCAGAGTGGAAGAGGGTCCAGCCCTTCTCGAGGATACTGGTTTCAGAACCCAGGCTGTGCGTAGAGGTGAGTCCCACTATATCTAGTCGGAACCGCTCAACCTCACGAACAAGCTCAGGTTATTTCCCCGCCAGAGAAGTGACATTCCATGTCCCTAGGGCTAGCTTCTGAAGCCGAGGATCGGACCGCCAAGGTCCCCGTCTCCGCCTGCCGCCCAACTCACACGGCACCTGACCCCTACGGCCCATCCTGCAGGTGGTGGGTCTGCTGAAAGGGGGCCCATGTCGTCCTTTCGGCGAAGGCCCAGCCACCAGGCGCTCGCCGCTGTGCCCCCACTCCAGGCCCGGCTCCAGAGGGGGGCCCCGGTGACCAAGTTCTGATAGAAAGCAACTTGAAAAACAGGCAATTAAGAGAGTAAAAAATTGATACAGGGCAACTTTGTAAGGAGATCATAAAGAAAAAAAGCAAAGCATCATATAAGATCCTAACTTTTGACCGGTGGTACCTCAGAACACGTCCAAAGCAGTTTGGATTGAAAAAGGTTACTATTTGCACATGTAACCATCAAATTTCTTTTACTGGTGCTCAGAGATGAAGAAAGTTGTAGTAAGGCAGAACTAGAGATGTGTTGATCTGAACTTTGTCCTGCATGGCTGAGTGTTGCATAACTCTATTCCTTGATGGCAAGTATCCTGCATGTTTTAAATGTTTCTGCTCCAACAAGGCTTATTCAAATGAACTACAGTAGCTTTTCAGGTCCTTTACAAGCTGACCAGAATCCTGGTGGCATGTGCTACAACAAAAAGCATCTGAAACATGCAGGATACCGGCTCTGGAGGACTGATTCAAACAACTGATTTATAAGTTTCACATGCCAAGGTTAGGAAAACACTGACTTAGATCACAGGTGAATGATGGGCCGAATATGTGAGGAAACAAATTGTACAGCACTGCATGTTGACCAGCATCGGTGCATATATTTAATTGTAGCTCTACAGAACATTTATCTTTGATCCCATCCTTTGTCTGCACACTGACACTAGGAAAGGCTGTGCAAATACCTAAGCAACTAAAAACAACTCAACATCAGAAGTTTGTTTTAAAATGGTTTAATTATGATTTTCAGCTTAGCCTGCTCCCATTAGCGTTCAGCTGAACTGCCCCATAAGAACTATTTCCCGAAGCTCCCAAGTGCACCTGCTATTTTGACAGTGTTTCTTGTCATTAGGTATTTTAAAACATCACAGCTTAGAAAATCAAACACATTTCTTCAGACGTGTCCGGATGCAAGTGATGGATGTTGCCTCTGCAGCAGGAAACATAAAAATAACCAATTCCGAAACAAACTAACATTAACTCTATTCTCACTCTTATCTTCTATCTTATTTTATTTTTATTTTATCCTGGAGTTTTATTACTGGAGAAAAACATTAGCACAGATTGGTGGGGGTTTTTTTTCCCATTTATCTAGCTAATGCACACAGCAGTCTCGATCCTCATGTCTGCCAGCACATTAATCAATGCCAGTTTGGAGGATTGAGTTATTATCTGGTTTATTGATCCGCATGGGGGAGAACTGGCAGTCTGTAAGGACAGATAAAGACAACCCGAGGTCACCCAGTTGTGCACCACACATCCTTAAAAACATCAACCATCAACAAAAACCTGAATCTAATCAACAACTATTGCTTATTGACAAACGCTGCCGTGAGACACGGCGCTGAAAAGCTTCTGTTTTTCTAATTACACTGGAGTAAAATTTGAATCTTACATGATTAAAATCCCAAACTCAGAATAAACTTCTGCTTTCTGCTATAAAGGCTTGATATGTTGCTATCAATGGACCAAGCCAAAGTTCCATCAGAGTGAAAATCGAAGTTTTCCAAATAATTTCCAACAATTTCTAAAATTCCAATTTAATTCTGACCTGATATAGAAAGGTGGTGTCGGTTGGGCTGGACTTGCAGAGGCAGTGATGTTGTATGCTTGTAGAGGGCATGCTGGGGGCCCTCTGGTCTGTTTGTGAGCCCCATCGTGGGGGATGTTAGATAAGACGAGTGGATCCTTTCCTGGTGTTGGAATGGCAGATCTGATGTGATTGCATATCTTACTGCCGTCTGGTCTGTGGGGTTTGCATATGGCGGCTGGAGAGGTTTTGCAGGGCCGCTGTCTTGCTTCTGCGACACGCTATATAGCAAGAGTGCAGTGCCGCGGAGAGCTGTTGGCTCTGAGCGAGGCTGGAGCTGTTTGGGTTTGATTTTATGGGCCTTTTGTGCGCAGCACTCCTGTGATGTTGCACCCAACGGTGAGAGACTCTTGGTGTCTGCGCTTCGGGTGTGTGTGTTTGTTAGGGATGGCCCTGTGTGGGGATACATATCGGCGCCTATGGGGCGGTTGAAAGGTTTGTTGGGCTAGAATTGAAACATGGTGGAAGGCTGGGACTGTTTTGTCCTAAGGCTGCTCGGGTTGGCTGGCTTGTTTGGACGATGTTGACGCTTTTGCCCTGGATGGGGTCAGGGTCCTGATCGTCATCAGAGTTGTGGCCCTTCAGGCATTGCCTGGCACTACTACTGCACAGATAAACCCGGCCTGCCTCTCTCCACCCCAGAATGTGGGAAACCATCTCATGGGTAAGGCTACTCATCTGGGTTATAGCTGGACCTGAAAGTATAGAGTATGTGGAGAGTGGTGTGGGTGACAAATTTTGTGCATGTTTACACTGTGTGAGTCTGTTTATTCCTCTATTGGATCCATGCTGGAGAGAGCCTTTAGATGTTTGCTGTGGTTCCCCACAGATCCACTATTGAACATTGTTATGAAGTTTTTTTTTTATAAGTTGTTGCAATGAAATATATCCTGCATTAACAAGTACTGTATATTTTTCATCCTTGATATATATGCATGTTTTGTTTTTTTTACGGTATCCTGGTTCGGTTTTTTCGTCTTATTTTCAATGATGATAGTTACTTTGTATGGTTTCATCGAGATGGGAACATGTAGACCTATATTGTACAACACAAGTTTATTAATAAAAACTCCCACTAAATAAGCATTCCCGATAAAATGTGATCAGATTGCAAAATCCAAATTTTTTTTCCACAACGTTTAGCTTCAAAGGCTGGTATTTGTCATTTTTCTTTACTGGCAGGTGTGAGTCAGACTCGTCGTCCTGTGTTTTCCTGTTCTTCCAGTTTAAAGCAGGCACACCTTTCAACAGAAAAATGCCACTAAGCTCAGTGAACTGCAAATTCCTAACAATGCTTCCTCAAGAGTCTATTTATTTGAAACGTTTTTTTGAAAGAGGCCTCCTAAAGCCAACCTAAAGAGTTTGTTCCCGAGCTCAAAGGTACCTGCATCAAACAAAAGTATATAGGATATCCTGAACCACCTCTGTAGTTATGCTGCCACAGGCCTACGCTGCCATAACAAAAACCAACCACTTGTTGCTCTGTTGTGGTTCTCCTAATTTTTCATCTATCTATAGCTTTCAAAGCTAAATAAAAGTGGAATGATAGGTAAGATAGTTGTTACTGATAACTCATGAACGTTTTTTTAAGATTGTATAAGATCCAAATGTACACAAATGTTTAAACTGAATTTTTATAAATTATTAGGCCGTCAAAAGATAGTTAATATTCCACATTTAAATATTGAGCTAATAATGAGTGTAAAAGCGTCATCATGCTCTGAAAATTATTGGACGCCTCCATGTATGAAAGTCAGAAATGTTCCTAGTGATATACTGGTTACCCAAAGAAGCTAGATCATAGTTGACGTCAAACTTTAGAACATGGCTCACATACAAGATTAGTTTAATAAATATTTTTTTTTTTTTACATTTTCTTTACTAGTCTATTGACCTCCCAACACAATAACTTCAGTGCAAGAATTGTTTTATTGTCAACCGTTGACACAATCAGCAGAGAAACAGGGAGTGATGAAGAAATGCTGTAAATCAGATTTTGTTGAACGCCGCTACGTCCACACTCTGGATCTGAAACAAGCAGGAGAAGAAAAAAACACAAGCGTTACATGATTAAGCTGCTCATTATTTTTGCCCACACGATGGCAGCACTAAATCCCACAAACAGCTGAATAGCAGTAATTACAGGAGGTGCTAAACCCAGCCGGATTTACTTTTGCAGTCAAATCCCAGATCATGATGCTTAAAAATCAGTTAAGTAAAAAGGTTTAATAGCTAAATTAATATTAACAAATGCAATTTAAATTGAGATTTTTAAGGTTAAGACTCGGAGATGGGTGCGTTGATCCTAAAATGGCCATGTGATCATTAGACCTACTGTCAGAAAAATGTAAACTAGAAACGTTTATATCCAGTAATATATAACACGGAAAACTTTGACTTTATCACAATATTTTTATTTTGAAAAATTACGAGAAATAAGCTTATGGCTACATGATGTTTGCCTCAATTTTAAAAGTTATAATTAAGTTTTGAGTTTAGTGTTTAATTGTTTGAAAAGTAATTTTCAAGGAAAGCCTCTTCTGTCAAACTGATTTGTCAGAGATTCCTAGTGTTTATCACAACCAAAAAAAAAGACCAAAGGCAGGTATACAGGGAAAAAATCTGGGTGTTGCCTTTTTCCCCTCCAAGGACATTATAAAAAGTCAGCATAAGCTTAAGTGCCACATCGTTTTAATCAGTCAAACACTAAGTTAGCGATAAGCTTATTGGCCTATGTTTTGAAAGCCCAATGAATACATTTAGTATTGTGAATACATTTTACATTTTATGGTGCAAACTTTAAAGTAAAAACAGTGAAATCAAGTTTGGCATCGTAAATTATTAACTTTAAATTGACAAAACTGTTTAACTGGGCAATATAAAAGTTGATGCATCAAAAACGGAACTAAAAATCAAGGGGTTGCAAATGTATTCCATGTCACTTTCTCAATATGAGAACTTGTTGAAAACCCTGGACTTTATTTCAAAGACCTAAAGATATTCAGCAATTCTTAGAAGCCAAGGTATTGAATGAAATCCACCACAGATGTAGATTATCACCACTAACTTGAATTTTGAATCACAATAAATTCAGTAATGCCCCAACAGAAAACATTCTTCTTAGATATAAAGCCTATTTTGCTCACATTTACAACAAATAATTAATAAAATCATGTACTTACATAGTCTTCAAACTTGGTGATCTCCTCCTCCAGCATGTCTGTTCCCACCTTGTCGTCTTCCACCACACATGCAATCTGGAGCTTCTTGATGCCGTAACCCACAGGAACCAGTTTGGAGGATCCCCATAAGAGGCCGTCTGCCTGCACCGAACGGACGCACTCCTCAAGCTTCGCCATGTCGGTCTCATCGTCCCACTAAAGTACCAGGCACAAGTTAAACAAGCACATTGAGTCGGTCTGCGTTTATGAAGAATATGATTCTAAGGTGACTAGTTTAGATGATCTTACAGGTTTAACATCCAGTAATATTGAGGACTTGGCGATAACAGCGGGTTTCTTTGCCTTCCTCATAGCATATTCCTTCAATCGCTGCTCTTTAAGTTTCTCTGCCTCTTCGTCTTCGTCGCTACCGAACAGGTCAATGTTGTCGTCATCGTCTTCGTCCTGCTGCACCGGGGCGCTGACCTTCTGCTGAACAGCAGTGCCCTGGAGAAGTGAACCTTTTGTCATGACCACCATTTTATCTTTACATCATTAAAACCAGTCCTTATCCACTTACATTTGTGTAGCGGACAGCGGCAGCTTGAGTTGCGGTCACTGGTGCCGGAGATTTCTCAAGAACTGCAACTCGACTTTCCAGTTTGGAGAGCGCCGCTCGGAGATCGTCCACCACTAAATAAAAACAGAATCAGTTATGGGATTTATGCACAAATAAAACAGAAAGTGTTCAAAGTGTAAAAACAGAAGAAAAAAAAACTATTTGTACAAGGGGATTAAACTAATTATACACAGATGTGTAAAGCTGCTTGATCATGTTATAAAAATGAAAATGTGTAAATACTTTGTTTGAAATAGCATACACCACAGACACTATGAAGGGGCATAGAAAGAAAACAATATCATGAACATGCAGAAAACAAAATATACTTCATGTCATTAGGCTTCCTCAACAATAACGTTTCATATTGTGGCAAAGTATGTCCCTGTCATCAGTATTTGCATCATTTACGTCCCGTTTGAACTTTATTTTGACAATTTAGACACTTTCTAAATAAATCTCTCAAATGCAGATTTGTTTTAAAGATTTTAATAATTAACTGCTATGTTAAAAGAAAATCACATGGTATATTTGAATTTACAGTTTGGAAATAAACCAACAATCAAACCAGAATAAAAAAATTCCAGACTGAAATTTCTATTATTTTAAGAGTATCTAGAATTTTGGAATCAACCACTAAGACTTGTGAAACTAGAAAGGATAACACTACATGAAACACATGTTCTTTACAACAGTTTAGTTATCTGTGATATTTTTGTTTTAATATTTTATTATCATACTTTCTTTGGACTCCATACTAAATCCATTTTAAGAACTAAAGGTCTGTTTAAAATCCTAATCTAGGAAGATCTACAGGCCATCAAATTAATATTATAGTATAGTCAATGTGTTAGGTTTCAAAGAAAAAAATGGAATATGAGTTATGTTAAGTCAAAAATATAACCTCAGGAGCACAAACTGGTCCGAAAACCTAAATCGCTTTTAAGTTCTCTTGGGGGACCTTAAATGTTTGACAACAGTCAGGGAAGCTTTACAAAATAGCCAGAAATCATTCAATTATAAACAGTTCATATTTATTTCAGAGTTATGGTTAAGCTTTTTTTTTTATTTCAAATAAAATACAGGCCCATTCAAACAATGTTATATAATTCACATATTTATCAACAAACTCCATGTTTGTCAAGAGATTCTAAAAAGGTGGCAAATCTTCTGATTATAACATCTATGCCTGATATTCATTTAAAGACATAGTATATGTATTTTTCCATAATATAAGAAATTTGATCTTATTGTGACAACTCAATTAAAAATTTAAAATGCCACATAATGCCTATAAACTCAACAATAAACTTGCCAATACTGGTATACTACATGTAAAATAATAGGCTCCAAGCATTTAAGGGAAGAAACTATATATACAGATGACTCAAGGTGACAAACCCACCTTTGTGTAAACTGTGGTTCTCCAGCTCCAGACTGTTGATGCGAGCAATGATTTCTCCTTGATCAGCTGCACTGTTGCTGCTGCCGGTGCTCTGCAAAGATTCCGCATTTAAACAAAAATGTAAAAAAAACATGGCAGCTTCTTCTGCAAGACAAACACGAAGTAAAAGCAAGGTGTTTATTAAAGCAGACAGAACTGCAACACTGACAAGCGGGTGCTACCACGGACTGAATATGAATTCAGATTTAAGAGAATTTGCTTGATCAGACCGTCCACTGATACAAGCAGAAGGTGCATCCTGTGACACACAAGACTCAGACTTACAGGATGGGACTCTAGGGTCAGGAAAGCTTGGGAAGACCCTTTGTTACTCAGCGTATTCTTCAGCTTGGAGGAAGGGGGTGCAGGTTTGCAACAAGGAAAGAAATCAGGGCAGGGAATTTGAAACGCAGTAAAGGGAAATTAAAATGAACTATGTGGAAAAAAAACTGAATTGTGGGAAGAGAGCAGTCTGATAGTAAATTAAGACCAAACTTCAAATTGAAGCAAAAGGAGAAAAAGTGCGTGCAGAAAGCAAATGAATAAATCGACAAATCTCAAGCTCTGAAATCTAAAAAACAAGCAATACAAACTAGTTATAAATGGAAAAAACAGTTAAAATCATAGTGGCTGTAGAGTTGTGCTGCTACAGAAAAAATACATTTTATATAATTTATTTTATTTTGATAAGATCGAAAACTTCCTCTTCTGCAAATCGTTACCAGATAAAGGCTTTAGTTTTTTTTTGTGTGCAGTCAGACAACCCTGAACCACCCCTAAGTAATGAAACCATTAGCAACGCCTTCTGGGAACACATGAAATGCTTTATTAGACAAAAAATTAGTTGGTCTTCATGCGGTCGGCTTAGTGTCAGTAAGCTGCGCACCTTTTCTTCCAGTTCTCCTTCTCAGTTCTGTAACTTGCTCACTTCATCTTAAGTTTTAGTTTTCATTTGGTTTACTTTATCACCAGCATCATATTGGACGTGTTTAAAAGCAACTTTCCCTAAACTATCGCTAAAGCTGATTTACCATAAAAACATTTCAATAAATGAATTTTACACTTTTAAAATTAACAAACATGGTCGTACCATTTACTATTTTTAACTTTATTTCATGCAACGTTGTTGATTGCAAAGTTAGTCGGGTTTAAAATGTGTTTATAGGAAGTTTAGGAATGGATCAGGTTTCCCTACATGCAAGACAAAGTAAAAAAAAAAAAACACAACACCTTAACAATATTGCTACATCATACCATTCTGCTTGATTCAATCCAGACACATCCAGTGAGGGAGAAAAGCTGTAAATGTGCATTGTAGTGACTTTCTGACATTCTTACCCCGGCTAGAGATTTCTGGATGTTTTCTCGAGCTCGAGCGATGTCCTGCAGGATGGCGTTAGCTCCAACATCCTTAAAGTGATAATAAGGAATATTATTATTCTATCTTTTGTATTGTAAAGATATGAAGACACAAAAACAGCTGAGTTGGATATTTGCTTTAAAGTTCATGTTATACAAAGTGCCTTTTAACAAACTGTCTTCATATTAAAACACACCTAAAAAATAAAAGCAAATCTATTACGGCTTAGTTGTTGTTCTTTATAAAAATCCATCATTTTGTTCAAATCCAGAAGTTTTGAAAACTACGGCTAAAAAGTTTCACTTTCACATCAAATATTTAGTATGTCTAAGATGTTGAAAACTAAAAACCTGATGAAAAAATGAATGCTATGTGTTTTCATCCTCTACAAAGTCTATATAAGTAATCAGTAAAAACAAAATCAATAGCGAGTTAGTGTGCTGACCTTGGTGTCTTGCGATGAGCCGTTCATGCGCTCATAGAAGCGTTTTTCTGCCTCGTCGTAGCGGGGCTTCTCAAACCAGATCTTCTCCTGGGCCAAGAAGTCAACTGAACTCATTTTTCTATGAAAACAACGTATAACAAAAGAGAGACGTAGGGGGGGAGTCAAGAGGACAGAAAATTAACAGCGGCAATATTAAACTTGTCGTCAAGAATGTAGCAAGTTTAAACTGAGCATTTAAAATTCCTTATTTTTACATTACTTTCATACAACCAGACTCCCCAGAAACAATACTACAGATGCTGAATGGAAGATGATGGAAAAATAATGATTACTCGGGTAAAGAAAAGACAATCAAAAATGAATCCATTAACTACAATGAATGAAAGAAATACAAGTAAAAAAAAGAAGAAACATGAATTTAAAAACTGTAAATAAAAAAAAATGGAACGTAATAAAGAATGAACGGAAACATCTGGAGTGGCTCCATTCCCCCGGTTTCGTCATACTTGTCCCTTTTCGCCGTCTTGGGGGCAGCTGATGACTTTTCTGCCTCCGGCCTCCGGTTCTTCTTCGCAGCGCAGACTTTATCCGTAGCGCCGCTGTGAAAACGGCTCTCAGCGGCGTCGTAGCGCCACTTGTCCAGCCACACAGACTCGCTGTCAGGGTGAAGGAGGAAGCACACTCCTGACAAATCTTCCACCTCGTGGAGCTCAGCTGGTTCCTCTTCCTCCTGGATCGGATGGAGGGCGTGAAAGACGTCCGCCTTGCACTGCAGGACCACCGGTTTCTCCGCCTCTGCGACATCCTTGTTGTCCTCCTCCTCCTCCTCCTCTTCCTCCATGAGGCTCTGAGGATGGTCACTTCCTCTGGGGGTGGAGGTGCACATTTGCCTCTTGGAAGAATTGTTAGCACACAGGTTCTGGTAAAAGGCTGCTTCGGCGCGATCGTACAGAGGTTTGTCGAGCCAGACTTCACTGAGCAGCTCTACGGGAATGCGGGGCAGCCCGTTAATCGACTGTCGTGCGTTTGGCGTGCCCGCTGCCTGTTGGACAACGGGGGTTGCTGGAGTCGGGGCTTGAGACTGGTACCCTTCATCGGGTGTTCTGGACGCACCGGCGCGATTATTTGAATGCGAGAGGTCAAGGGAGTTTGGAACTGACAGGGTAGCGGATACTTCGACAAAGTGCCGCTCCGCTTGGTCGAAGGCCGTCTTGTTGACCCACACTTCCTCCACTATATGGTGGCAAGACACCCGATCACCATGCTGACAAGCAGGCCCTGAGGCAGAGGGGGCCGCCGCGGACAGAGCGGTGGAGCGTTTACCTGAGGACTGATGTGAACGGCTGGGCTTGGAGGTCCGGTTAGCGGAGCTCACCAGCCAGCACTGGTAGACGCTCTCGGCTTCTTCGTAGGCGTACCGTTCAAACCACACGCTGCCACATTCAGACTGCAAGCCCATCAACACAGTCTGGGGGTCCACCGACTGACTGGGGCATTCATCGGGCTTCTCCTTATTCTTCACCTCTTCTGGGTTTTCCTCATGGTGGCCATTAGGATTAGATGAACGTTTTCTGCGGCGACGACTTTTCCCGCCGCGCTTTCCGTTTCCATTCAAGCTGCCATTCTCGGGAGATGAGGAGGTCGCTTCTCCGTTTCTCTGGCCCGGTTCTGTCTTTTCCCTGCAAGCCGGCGCCGCCTTTGTGGTTTGATCCAACTGACTACGGCTGGGAGGCTGATCGCGCTCGGACTGGTCCTGAACAGAGGACTTGGAAATCTTCTTGGACATCTTTGAGCAGTCGTAGGACAAAAAGAGAATAACAGGTACAAGCTTTGGGATTAGTTGCAGAGGCAGGAAGACAAACAAGGGTTTGCTTTTAGGCAAAAGCTCATTCATGGTATATTTTTAACAAGGAAGCAGAACCACACAAAAACTAGAAAACAGAATTCACAGGCGTGTCTTTGACAATGAAAAGAGGAAGCATGCAGAATAATAGCATTAATTTCTGATGAGTTGGTCAGATTATAAGATTTATGATGAAGTACAAGCAATCACAGACGTCTACAATAGTTCAAAAAAATTTAATGTTAACATGCAAAGGGTAACTACTCCAAGAACCATTCCACAATATTTTTAATTAAACCATAGACTTGAGTGAATTTTACTGGGATCTTTGGTTCCAGCTGTTAATGACTCCAGTCGGAGCCCTTGCTATCTTGCAAAAAAAAAAAAAAAAAAACCCAGCAAGGCCTAAAATGATCTTCTCTTGTTGTGCAAAGTTGAAACAGACAAAACAAAAAACTTGCTGCTATAATAGGAGTGCATGTTGGGTCTATAAAGTACTGATTCAGGGGAAGTGAATATAAATCCATACCTTACTTTAGATTTTTGGAAAACAACACAGTTTTGCTTCAAGTAAGAATAATGCAAATAAGTTTTTTAGCTTTATTTATCAGATACAAGCACAAAAAAACACAGAGGTTTGTGAGTTTAACACGAAAACCTGTGGAATAGTCCAGAGGGATTGAATAATTTTGCAAGACGCTATGAGGTTTAAAACAACAAACTATATCCACGTGTGTGAACTATACCAGACTAGGTGATAAAACCAAACAAACGTAAAAGCATGCAAAGAGGAAGAATGCTCATGCACGTTTTTAACATCGTAACTAATCAGACATTATGGAAATCATGCCGTCTTAAAATTTACTGAAAGACAATCAGACCTTTACTCACTTAAACATGACTAACATGGATCTAACACTAATCTAGCTTTAGGAAAGTTGAGAACTTTCTTGTGTAAATCCGATTTCTTGGGCTGTTAACTCACCTCTCTCGGTAAAGGTGTAGCAGTTAAGCTCTAAACAAAGAGAACCGCTCAACGTGTTCTTTTCATCCAGTTACCCGCAAGCAAATGAAAGAGAAACTGAACAATCACCACCTTGTAAATTTAAAAGAACAAATAAGTGGGATGCAATTCTGTATGAAACAAAAAAGTAATGATCAAATGCAGTCTGCTGTCGCTCTGGGGTTACAGTCACAGGGTGTTATGATTGGATGTATTGACCTTATGAGAATGAGAGAGGACGAGATTTTTATTTCACTTTAGAAGATATTTAGGAACAAGGCAGACTGTTATGACTCGGACCACAAATGTCATCTCCATTAAGTAAGTAGGACTGTTGTTTTATTATTTTGATCGGCAAACACAGCTTTCTTCTTGCTGTGCACTAACACAGTTTTTGAAAACAGATCAATCTGAAATCAGCCGCAATTACTTGGCTAAATGAGACAAATAATCCCCATTCAAAATCTGCCAGAGGTTAAAACCTTCACAAACATATGTTAAGTTTTCTGTTTAGATATGCATATAATTTACATAACAATAACATCTTAATTTTGCACGCCACTAGTCATGTTTTGAGTCAATTCCGTTCAAAATGAGATTAAAGGTGGAATATGGTGATCATCTTTGAAAATGAGGTTGTTTTAGGAGATGTGTATTATCAACCTCCACTTCTTTAAAGGCTTTACACAGAAACTGGAAACGGTACAAACTAATCTCTATAAAATAGAATGTAAAGTGAAAATGTGAAATGATTACATACAGTGACCAATTTCAATGTTCAGTGTGATGATTGTGGCTAAAAAAACCCAATGTAGAAACAATATAAAGTCTGCTTATGCCTACAAACTTTGTCGGGACTTTGGCATTCATAACCTGTGTGATAAGCTTTAACGGTATGTGGAAGCTTTGGTTTCTTTTCCCTCATCTATAGAGTCGACCATGACCCTGTTCCTGTCGACAACTTTATTTAGATTTAAGCCAGAGGCCGATAAATCAGACTCACACCAGGGTCAACACATCCAACTGTCCAGGAAGGCGTTCAGCCCTGCTAGTAGATAACAATCATCATGAAAACAGAAGCAATCCTCTAAAGGCACCGCGGTTTTCCTTCCACTAAACTTCCCATGAATGTTCTCGACTGTGTCTCACTTACGCAACTGTCAAAACGTGCTTGTGGTTATTATTTTTTATGCATTTAAACACCAAGAGTCGTGTCGTCGAGTGAATCGTTCCCGCGAGCATGTAAAACAAAGGTGGATCCAGTGAAGAGCCTCATCAAGGCTAACAGCATTAGCGGTCCTTTTCTGAGCGTCGCCTCGGTGGAGTGGAAAGGTTGAACTCTCACAATTAGATTATCTCAGGTGTATTTGACGGAAACGCGAGTTTTTTAAATGTTAACAAGCGACGCAACAAGTCAACTGTGGAAATGAAACCATTCACGCCGGTGCTCGGAAGGCGTGCCTGTTAGCATCCTGCTAGCCACGGCTAACACCGGTCCTAAAACAAAAACAATATATCTCTGACAAAAAACAAAACAAAACGGGGCAATAACGCGTGGCAGCAGCTTCACCCAGACTGGAAGCATGTCTGTCTGCGGGCGTTATCGTTACTTACTGCTCGGTGTTTGGTTTAACCGCAGGCCGGGGGAGGAAACGCGTGTTTCTCCAGCCGAGTGACTGACAGGGAGGAAGAGGAGGAGGAGGAAGAACCAAGGAATCAGGAGAGATTACAACTGACAAGAGGGCGGAGGTGGAACCGTGGATCATTAGGTTGAATTGAAGCCAAAATACAAACGCTGACACACAATAATGAAAGGTATTAAGCAGTCAAGACATGTCAAGAGTAAAACTGTGAGATTTGTGATCTCATCTAAGGTCCTCGTTTTTCTACTGATCCTCCACAGCAGTGATTCCTAACCTGGGAGTGAATCTCTAAACTGTGAAAGGATCTGTTGGCCTTTAATAGGACCGACTTCGTCATGTACACACATAGATCCTAGCAGAGTGCTAGTACGTCTACAGCTGGTAAATATCTGCAGGGGTCACAGGGCGAGAGGTCACCACACACAACCTCACCTAAGAGATGTTGAGAGACAGTGGAAGGAAGCCAAAGTACCCAGAGAGAACTCATGGAGACCAAGATCCACACAGAAAGAGTCCAGGTCAGAGATGAAACCATGCTTCTTCTTGCTACATTAAAAATCACAATAGATCTCTGCCTTCTTTAAATAAATTATATTAAAACAAATACTTCCAACACATTTTTACAGCTTCTCTTCACAAACTGATGAACAGGAAATTGCGGCATACCAGTGAGACAAGTATGCATTGTTACAGTTGTGGTTTAAAAAAAATATTTAGTCAAATCTTCAGATGGAAATAAACCATTAAAGACATCAGTTATACTTTTTTAAGCTAATTCAGAAAAAGAATAATTCCAATCAGGAATTAGAAACACCTCACAATAGTCTGTATAAAATGTTAAAGTCCGATGGCAGCTGTTGGTTTATTTTCCTTTTTACTTGTTCATACACAAGTGTGATTTTTTGTTTCGCTCATGGCTTTGCCTCCGATCCCAAAATGAACCTGTATAAACTCTGGAATCTGATTAAAAGCAGATACCTATTTGGTTCCTGCAAAGTTCAAACTGCAATTACAATATTTTTACCTTACACAATTGTTAAAAATGCCTTGTTTCGCTATTGAGTCTTATTTTCTTTATTAAATATTGCATTTTGAAACATTCGGCACACAACACTTTTCAGACATTCTGAATATAAATAACTGTATTTGTAAGGAGCTGACACAGGCAAATGTTTCAGATTTTTTCTATACATCTTAAGAGCTCGTCTCGTGTAACATTCCGGCACACAGGCCAACATGTCCTTCACTGGTTCGCATGTGAAATCCAATTACATCCGGCCCTTTTACTTAAGGTAGGCACTGAACAACCACGAGTATCTCAACCAAGTTTCCTCAAACACTCAGTTAAACAATCTAGATCCAAGCAGGCCAAGAATAAAAAAATATATTTAATATATTTTCCATTACAATTAAACATTAGTGATTTTATTTATCATGAATTTTAATCTGCACTTCCACATTTACAAGTACGTCTCATTATGAATGCATACCTCACCTAATCTAACGGAAGTATAATGTTAATAATGACACTAAATTGCAAATTTGCAATCTAAGAGACAGTCTTGTAATAACCATGATACAAAGTGAAACATGTACAAGACCTCTCTTTTGAAAGACCTGACTAACATGTGTAAACTGGCACTGCGTTGAGAAATCTAAATAAAAACAAAAAAAAGCTAGATTTTTAAGACTTTCCATGGTCGAAGTTCAAGATTTTGTTCTTAAAAAGGCATCTAGATGCAGAGACTGTTCCTGACGCCTATTTCCTTCCGAGCTCCCGGGCTCTCTCCGTGGCCGACTCCACCGCGCTCATGACAGACGCCCTCACTCCTCCCTGCTCCAGCGTGTGAAGGCCGTAGATGGTTGTTCCACCCGGGGTGCAGACCTCAGCCCGAAGCTGAGCCGGATGCTTTCCGGAATCACGCAGCAATCTCCCGGCACCCTTCAACAAATCATGGCAGTGAGAAGCAACTTCAGGCCAAATGTAGACGTGGATTTCAAATCCGGAGTATTTAAGAAACAAACGTGCAGGTATCGTAAAAACTGACCAGAACAGTTTGAGATGCGATGCTGTGAGCCATTGCACTTGGCATTCCCATTTTTACAGCTCCCTCTGCCAGAGCTTCTGCAAAAAGGTACACCTGAAAAAAAATTAAAACATTATAGCAATAACAATTGAACATAAAACTGGTATCTTGCTTGTGGACAATTGGCAATGAGCTTGATAAGCACTGATGTATTTATTAAATGTGTTTTATTTATTACATTTTACATTAATTTTATAGTTTTTAAATGAAGTATCACATAAAAACTACAACAAACTGTAAAATACAAAAAACATTGCAACAGTATGACTCACAAAAGCAACGCCGCTCCCGCTCAGCCCTGTGTGGATATCGATCCAGGCTTCAGGCCCTTCCTCCACCAAACCACAGCAACGCAACAAGCTGTGAAGAAGAACCACATCTTCTTGTTTTGCATTGGTGCCCTGTGCAAACAAGAGGGCTCCCTCCTGAACCAGACAGGGAAGGTTCGGCATCAGCCTGACGACAACGGAGTTTGCTGGGAGGAGCTTGAACAGAAACCAAACCAAAGATTAAATCAATGAAAAAAAAAAAAAAAGATGCAAGATTTTTGATATCGGGATAGACAAAACCTTAAAGGCGTGAAAACCTGCTCTCACCTCCTCCAACATAGCAAGGGTAACTCCTGCAGCAACCGACACAATCATCTGTTTATTTGTGATGTGCTGAGTGATTTCAGAGAGAACGATTGGAACGAGATGAGGTTTGACGGCGACAAACACCACCTCTGACCCACAGACCACCTCCGTGTTGGAGTGAGTTACAGAAATGCCGAGGTCCTGAAAACATTGGATACGTACTTGATGAATAAAATTCTCAGAATCTAGGCTGGGTGTGCTAAAATATCTGACAGATGAAGGTTTTGTCCATTCGTATTTATGTTTCTGCTAATTAACCAAGGTTACCTTCCCAAGAAATGATAGAAAACATACCTGGAAACGTCCTAGATTTGTGGAGGATGGCGCACTAACTGTGATATTTGCAGGTACAATGTTCCCTGCAATGTAACGAAATGTCCATTAAGATTTTCACTCAGTCTCCGGATTTTATCCAACATGTCTTTCAGCACTAACCTGACAACAGGCCCTTTGCGATGCCAAACGCCATGTTTCCTGCTCCGATGAAGCCGATCCTCTTTTGTGAGCCTCCCCCCTGATCCATTTTGGTCTGAAACAGATTCAAGGACGTGTCAAATCCTTTTCTGCACTGCAAACAAAGGTGATGTCCTTTAAAGCACTAAGAACACATCATATGCATAACATCCTTTAAGTTAAAAAAATGAAACATTAAGGTTATGTTTGCCCACACACTCAACAAAACTGGGTAACAACAACATGGAAAAACAACATCCAGCTTCAGCTAAAGCATTACGATTATAGTTAGAACTAGACATAAGCTACAACCTGCCAGGTGTAAACACTCCAGGTTAGATTGTTGTATTATGGGGCTTGGATCACATTTACCGACTGAAAATCCTCCAATCATCACACCCCAACCTATTATTAATAAATACATCCACCGCATCTCCTGACTGCTGCCTCCAGCAGGTTAATGCATCCTGATCTAAAGCTCAGATGATCATCATAACATTGCAGTACGTTTATTGTAATCCAGAAGTTTCCAGCTCTGTGTCTAGCAGTGCTTATATGTGATATAATGATGAGTTCGTATAATCCACAGATCTGGAATAACCTGGTCACTGTTATAACGTTGTGTTTCCCCATCTGTTAGCAGTCACATATCCATCCTCTTCCACGTCCGGTTTGTTTCCTAATGCCAGCCTGGTCGCTCTAATGTGGCTAATGATACTAAGCTAACGAAGCTAGCTAGTCAAAGCAGACGTTAGCCGTTAGTTCCCGAAAACAAGCGGTGCAGAAAAAGAACCCACGGCTTAATCTGACAGTAAATCAAAAGAATAAAAATAAAATTAGATCCGTAAATACCAAACACGTGTTGAGTTCATTAAAAAAAAAACACACGAAGAAACCAAACCACGGAGTGTGAGAAAAGCCCGAACGCGAAGCGACGTTCATCCACCTGATTACGTCTTCTTCGATGTTTCTCCCCGTTAAAACTTCAGTTTTGAACTGTCAAATAGCTTTGCTGCGGTAACCCCCCACAATACCAACCAACCCGCGGAGTAAAATCTGACCTGGGAGTTTGTTTGAGGAAAAACTTTGGTTTGAATGAGCGCGGAATCACACCCGGTCCCGCTTACGGTTCTGCACCGCAGTGTCTCGTCGGAGCGGAAAGAATAAATCGAGCGCTCCCCGTATGGAGTCCCTAAAAACGAGCGACTGATCTGATTGGTTGAGCAGATTTAGCTTCATCCTCATCAGCTGCTCGCTGCCACTGGTCTACTGGACCTTCCTGCGAACTCTGATCAGGTATTCTTGCATTTGGTTTTTAAGTATATGTATTAATTCTTTCCCCCTAACATTCCTTTTCTAAAATTTAAAGAGAAAAACACATTTACCACGTATAATTATTTGTGTCAGCTGGAACGTCATATTTAGGGGGAAATGCTTGTTGTTGTGTTTTTAAACATTCCGCTTTTCGATTAAAACATTACAAAATGTAATACTTGCAGGAAACTGTATTCTAGCGTATTCTTCTCCTGCTGCGAGAAGACATGTCCAGGCAAGCCTCCTTAACCTGATCTTTATTTATGAGCATCTTTATTCCATAATTGCTAAAACAGAAGGTGTTTTTTTTTTTAGACTTGTTTGACGTAAAATGATCTAGTTATTGTTTTTCCAGAGGTCAGGTCAGTGGTTGATCTGTTTATGTTGTCATATACAGCCAATCACCATTTAGGTCAAATAAATAAATAACTTTTCTTCTTTCAGATTTTGGTTTGTAGTTTTTACAACAGTGTGAAAGCTTTATTAAAACGGTTTGATGTAACCAGTCATAATGGAAACGAATCATTTAAAATGGGATTATTTACATTTGAAATGTAAGCTTTGCAGTTTCTGTATTTTTTTTTTTTTTTCATTTTTACAACAATTAAATAAATAAAATGTGTGGGTTTAACAAAAAGTGACCCTGTGCATTTAATCTAACACATGGGGTTCCACTGTACAATGGTTTTGGGTTTAGCTGACTTAAAAGTAGTTTAAAGTCAATTTGTTCTTTTTCATTGTTTAATTTTAACGGTAGTTCGAATCACTTTTCTTTGGAATTAGAGGAAGACGCTTCCTCGCGTGTCCTAATTGCAGTAAGCCTGTAGTTTGAGCTTTGTGTACTGCATGGTGTGGGATACTGAGCAATGAGAAATCCTAAACCTAAGAGACATCTTCTAAACAAACACACTCCACTGAGAATATTAGAATATGTGCATCATTTATTTAAATGTGGAGTATTCTGTGCTTTGTTCAAAGCTTTAGTTCTTAAATATCCAGTCTAACCTACTATCCATGGAACTACAGAGGCATGTGGTAACGCACTCCACCAACATCTGTACAAAGGAAAGTTTACCTTCCTACCATTTTGGAGAAAGGATTTTAAACCGAGTTACTCGTTTGGTACACCTTGAGGACATCGTGTGAATTAAAAGTAAAAAGCGTTTATTAGAACAAATGATTGTTGCATGTGTAGCAACATCTGTTTTGTGTGACGAACAAATTGTCATTGAGGGACTTCTAAATGGTTTAAATTTCCGTATCTGTGCTCTGATCCAGACATGGGTTCCCTCCTGATCCGCCACCCTCTCCTCCTGACAACCGTTTGCATGCTGGCCTATCCTGCCGTCAGTGGGCTGTTTGAGTGGCTAAGGAGCACGCAGCCTCCCCCGGCAGCAGTTCCTCCTTCTCCTCCGGTAGCTCCAGCGCTTCTGGCGAAGGACGCCCAGTTTGAAGTGACGACGTCGGACGAGAAGTTTCTGGCTGAGGCGAAGCAGCTGGAGCTGAGCCCATTAGACAGCTGCCACTACAGGGTAAATGCTTATTCTATAGTTCAGTATTTGGAAAGTCGTTTTTTTCTTCTTTTTTTCTAAGATTAGAGATTTAGTGCCGTGATGTTTTCCGTTGTAAAATGATTAATAATTAGACTAGACTATATTGAATTGTTTGACGTGTCTGCAGGTGGTTGCTCGTTTGAGGTCAAGCTGTGAAACCCTCGCTGAGGAAAATCTCGCAAAGCTTGGAGTGGAGCTGTTTAACTGCCAGGCAGAGATTGAAGGGCGGCGGACGTTCCCATGTACGGAGGAAATGGTAACAAAAAAATCAGATTTTAGTCTTTTCCCCCCCAAAAAAAGAAAAAAAAAGAAAACACTGTTGGTGAAGACTTGTAACACTGTCTCTATTTTTTTATTTTTCAGACCATTAAAGAATGCACTGAAGATATGGACCCAGACACTTGGAACGCCTACCACATAGTGAGCAACAGAGCACGCTCTGTTTGCTACGCAGCTCGCCAGCAGCTGTTTCGTCGCCGTGCAGAGCTCACGGTCAACTCGCTCATCTCCACTGCCACAACCCAGCTAGATGCAATGAAAGAGCTGAAGGTTGAGTTTTGGTTTCCTTCTCATCTCGCGCTTTCTACACCTTGCTCTTAAGATGGCAGATCCTGAGCTTCTTTGTTGGTTTCTGCTGCTTTGATACAGGTGGGGCAGCTGGAGCTGAAAGAACTGACCGCGGCTTCTCTGGACAAGCTGCTAGAGGGCCACAGCGCTCTCCAGACCCAACAGGGCAAATTGCACGAGGGTCAGGATCAGATGGAGAGCTCACTGAAGGAAAACCTTGAACGTCTGGGTCAGGAAAAGGCCCTCATTGCCTCTGGACAGCAGCTGGTTGCCCAGCTTATTCAGGGCATTACAAGAAGAATGGGTATGAAGTGCAGCGTTCCTTATCTTACTTAACTTTTCCATGTTTCACTCGATCTCTTATAACTTTTATGATTATTGCCATCTTCTCCCCTTTTTAAATCACCACTGCAAGCTGTTTTTTTGTTTGTTTTTTGATACAGGGATGTCTTAAGATTCCGTTTAACTTGATGTTGTAGATACATTTTTTTTTTGCTTCTGTCTAGAAAATGTGAGTGAGCATCTGCAAATCCAAAGTGCAGAAGTCCAAGATGGCCATAAAGCTATCGTTGATGACCTTGCAGATGTCAGACACCAAGCTCAGGATATCTACCAGAAAATTGGTATCTGATCAAATTTAGATCATTGTATTTATTTATATCTTAATAACAGGAAGTGACTGAGCTGTATGTTCTTTGTATTTGATCGCTGCTATAAACCAACAGACCACAGCATGTCAGAGTTTGTGCAGTACCAGGACCAGACCTCCCAGTACTACACTGACCTGATGAACAAACTGGAGCGCATGAACAGCACACTGGGCTTTATGCTGCATTATTTAGATAACATGCAGTTTCGGATAGAGGAGAGACTTCACATGATTCAAGGCTACCTTGGCTGGGCAGGTGAGTGGCATGACTGAAAACTTCAGCATCAAATTTGACCCCTGTTTAAAAAAATAAAATGGAAATGTTATGTTTAGATTAGAGGAATTACTAATTCAATTGATCATACAAATTTGGACTGCATATATGCATATGAATGCATATGCTTTGATGCAGTGTCATGTTAGCTCTTCATATTTACTTTTTTTTTCCCCAAAGAGAGAAAAAATGAATGAATGTCTGGTTAAAATTATATCAGGATTTTAAAGTGCATTCTCTTCAGATGAGTGGTCGCACTTATTAAAGATTTTCCTTAAAAATGTAACATTTACTCTTGCGCTAGTGTTGTAGTGTTATTTTTAAGAGAAAAATCAATATGGGGGGATTAGTTTGAAATCACCAAAAAGTTTTGCGTTTCTTCTTCTTGCAGGTTTAAGCCTGACGGCTGTGTGGACCTGTGTAGCACACACGACGTACTTCGTATTGTGTGCAGTCCTCCTGACGTTCCTGCGCTGTCCAGGTTTCTCCAGAGCCATGCTGCTGCTCGTGGTCCTCCTGAATGCAGCGGCTGAGGTCAACCAGCAGCCGGCTCTGGATCTCACCAGCCTCAGTGCGCTGCTGCTTGCTCTTTCTCTGGGTAAAAACTTTAGGCAAGTTACACGTAAAATGTGAAGTTTCCAAATCCGTTTAATAGGGGCGTTCTTTTGTGTGTAGGTCACTGGCTACTTAATCGTCTTTGGGCTTCTGTGCCAAGCAAAAAGCCAGTTTCTCCTTTCCTGCTTGGCCCGTGCAACATTGTGGCGCCTCAGAAGGACACAGGGTTGGGTCCACCCTCATCTACGCCAGAAAGGTTTGTATATTTTTCATTTAAAATATTTTGGCTCAAATTGATCTTGGGTGGGCAGCTTCAGAATGCCATTTGAATGAAGCACATATTCTGAAAATGCTGCTGATCAGTTGAGATTTTCTTTTTGTTTACGAAAGTCTGTGAAAAGAATTTGCTGTATGTTGAAAATTGTTCATTTTTCTAAAATTGAATTTTGACGTTTAGATGTCAGAAGGGTGGCCTATTCGAGAAAGAGTTGTTGAATCATGACAGCTTTTTATCAGGTAAAGAAAAAACCAACGGCAAGAATAAGATGAAGTTTACTGTAAAATGTTGTTTTTTATTATTTTCTTTGTTTACAGGTGAACTCGGCATATCAGTAGTGTCTCCCCCTCAGAGGAAACTGGAGCCTAACTTCCAGCCGTTATTTGGAACACCAAATCAGTCCACTCCCAGGCAGATATCCCTCGAACTTCTGTCAAGGGTGAACTCATTAGCTCGCCATTTCCTTTCTAAAGTTAAAGTTCACAATTTTGTGCATCATTCTTTTAACCACTCCAATTGTTTTTCAGGCTCTCATTGACGACATACCGCAGACAGTCCTGAGAGGAGCTTTCGATGCAACAAATGACTCTCATGACTTTGGCAGGGACTCGAGAAGTGCAAGTCCTACCTTGTCAACTATCACCAACAAGTTAGTGTTGTTAATTAACTTCTTAAATCTTCTTCCCAAAAACTCCTAAATTAATTGTTCAGTTCAAACATGGTGTTTAAAAAAAAAAAAAAAGAAACGTCTGCTACCTAATATGCAAGTTATGTAAATATCTGTTCCCACTCTAGACAGTAAAATTAATTTATGCACAGTACCAAATAATAACTATTTTGTATTGTAAGCATATGTTGCCTTTCATAACTTTAGATCATTTATCAGTCATAACTGCTGATCTGGCTGCAATTCTAAACAAAATGTCTATTCTATGCATAGTGTGGGGTTTAGTTTGTTCTGTTTTACACGCTTACCTTTAAACAACAGCTTAAATCTTCTCCCTGATTTCTGTGCCAGCTCTTTGTCCGGCCGTTACCTCTGTAATGGAATCACGAAAGCCGGGAAATCCTGTAAGAAGAAAGCGGTTCCAGGCCAGGAATACTGCCGCGTCCACGAAGGCGGACACAGTTCCTATGTTCACTCCTAAGATTATTCTTGCTGCATTTGATGATTTTAACTGAAGCAGGTGCTGCCAAAATGCTGTTCACAGCAGCTGTTGCTAAACAAGCACTACATGTGTACACATTTTAAAAGTTTTGATGTCCTTATCAAATGTTACTTTTTTTTAAAAAATAAATTATTTCTAGCCTACCTGTGTTTTTTAGATTTAAGTGAAATGTTTTCAATATATATGGATCAAACAAAATGGTATTATTCAAACGCCCATGCTTTATTTGAATAATCTGGTAAAACTTCAGCTCATCTTTTAACATCGAAACAGCTTATAGGGGTTTTATAGTACTACAAGTTTCTACCACCTAACGAGTTTATAACTTACAAATATTTACTTACAAATTACTCTACGAGCCCCCACTTCTAAAGCAGAACCACACTATCTTTTTAAATAATTGACATTTAATCTGTAACTAGTTTAGAACAGTTATTAGCAAAGTTATCTTAATTGACTAAATATCTGCTATACAGAAGTGGGTGAGCTTCATGGCGGCCAGAGGAAGAGTACGTTTCTTTCCAAAGTACCAAAGCTGGCAAAACACGTGGAAAGGCTAGCAAAAAAACAAATGTGTCTGAACCAGATTTTTTTTTTTTAAAGTCTCTGAAACCAGATAGAATTGTATGAATTTATTACAAGAAGGTAGGAATAACAATCAAGAGCTTTTTGTTTCCCAAGTTCGATGTCCATGCTACTCCACAGAAAGAAAATGTTACTTTCCACTCTTAACTAAAGAAATGTTCATGTCTCCAACATCACTACTTTATGTTTTGCTTTCAACGGGTTCACATGTAAGGATTCCTTTTGGCTTTTTTCATTCTTTTTGTTTCTTTCGACATGTAAAGGATTAAAATTAGTGTAAAGTAAAAGCTCAAACAAATTTGAAAAGATGAAAATAAGAAATACCCTTGTAAGAAAAAAATAGTCTGAGATTGACTAAGATTTAAGAAACCGAGAAGAAAAGATGTACGATCCAGTTTACATCATGTTACAGTTTGGTCCTTAAGTCTCAAAGTAAGTGGATTTTTAGTGATTATCAGACATCCTTATAAGCTCACTTATTCCTGCACGTATCCTAATATCTAGCAACCCTCTATGCTGCTGACCCCCACTAGATTGTAACGGTAACAGACGACGGAGGGATTTGGTGCCAACAGGCTCAGGAAACGTGATTTACTTCCGGGCGATGTCGTAATTGGCAACAAACCAATCGCAGGTTTCTTTTAAAGCTGCAAGAGAAAAAAGAAACATGTGTCAAGGCACGCAATTGCTTACTTTTAAATATATGAAACGCAGAAGAATGTGATCTCACCTTGTTTGAAGGGTGTGAATTTGAAATCTGGAAGGTACCGGCGTAGCTTTGCATTACTGGCTGTCTTCTTAAACTGTCCATCTGCTTTACTGGTGTCATACTGGATATCATACGTCAAGGAAATGGCGAGTTATCCAGCAAAGCACAAAAATAAATTAATGTGATGTCAGTAGAGTCCATCAGTGATCAGTATTAAACAGAATATCAGCATTAAACAGCACTTTAATAGAAAACAAGGGGACAGCAGTGACTTTAATAAGGAATGGGTTTGCAAATGGTAGCTTTTTTACAATCAAAATAAATACAGAATCAGCTAAAATCTCTAAACTTCATGACGGGATTTCAAATGATCCATTGTAATCTTCAGGCGTACGGTACAAAAGTTAGAGATTTCATTTTTTTCAGGTTCAATAAGCTGTTAGGTTTTAGACTAATGCGTTTTTTTTTTCCTTTACGAGTTTCACTTGTTTCAGTTAAAGTGAAAATAATGACTAATTAATAGAAAAAAGTTGAACCTGCAGTGTCACTTTATCAGCTGCAAATTATAACTATTTCCAAAAGCAGACTATATTTAAAGGATACCACAACTTCTCCTTTAAAGTTCAAAGATTCAACAACTGCCTCCGTGGCTTCTTTAATGGACACCTCATCTTCTTCCCCAACTGTAACCAGAAATCACAACATTACACTTCACATCTGACCATTAAATAACAGTTTTTTTTCAAAAATCAAGTTAAAAAATGAGAATTTACCCGAGAGAATGATTGGATCAACTTCTGGATACTCCCTCAGGACCCAGAGGAAAAGACGAGCCAAGTCCAAAGAGTAGATGAACTGCCTTCTAGGAGAGCCGGAGCCCCAGGCCACCAATGGCTTACCCTCCTCTGACCAAACACAACCCTTTAAAAATTCAGTTTCTGCCTTCAACTTTCACCTCACATTAAATTCCATATCGCTCTTTGAAAGCAGACTTACTTTGAGCGATGTATGCTTTATGTATGAGCCCTGGCAGCACATGGCCGTCCTCAATGCTGAAGTTGTCATGAGGACCGAACACGTTTGTGGGAATCACAGCTGTGTAGCATCGGCCGTGCTGCTGTAAATAAGCCCTGAGGGAAGTAAGCAGAAATTGAAAATTACGTCCATTTTAATACTTACATAAGCTATTTTTGGTTCTTGAGTAAAACGACACCAAACAAACCTGTTATGAACATCAATCATCCTTTTAGCATAAGCATAACCAAAGTTGGACTCATGAGGGGGGCCATTATGGATCTAGTGCAGACACAAGAACATTTGGTCAGTATTCATAAAAATTGCTGGTGTTACAACATTGTGGATGAGAGGGGAAACCTTTACCATGGTCTCGTCTATAGGGTATGTCGTTTGATCGGGGAAAATGCAGGTGGATAGACAGGAAACAACCTTGATTGTCCCGACCTCATGTGCCGCCTGCAGCACATTATCGTTTATGTGGACGTTGTTTCTCTGCACGACACAGACATCGTCAGATCAAAGTTGGAAGAGAGAGGATAGAAACGTGACAATCTTGTGACATACGGACCAGAAAGGTGAAACATTTGAGTACTGAGAAATGAATCTGACCAACAAATGTGTAATTTTGTGAACAACTACACATACCAGGAAGGAAGCTGATCAGAAAACGTTTTATTTTATGTTTTATTTTTTAGCAAAAGTGTTCTGGATATTGTTGATTCAACTTATGCAGTCACTGAGCTAATTGCTTAGCGTGTGTAGCCCGAACATTTCTGTTCAGTAAATATTGCCAAGCCATTGGTTAAAAAAAACAAAAAGTAAAATGTCTTCTTTAGGTAGACATAAAAGAAAAAAAATCGGTTGCTTATTGTCTGAGTACATTTCATTTTATCATTACACAGTAAGGCACATATTTTGGGGAAAACGATAATTGCTGATACTTGACAACATTGCTATAACTTACATTGCTATGATTTCCACTATGAAAGTTTATATCAGTTTTCTGTTATAAATGCATGAACTTTTTTACAAACAGGTTTGCTTTGCACTTTTCCCAAATATTACTAGCTTTCTTTATGTTTCAAAAAACGAAGCGATTCATTTAGCTGAATTAGGTAAAATATTACAGAGCATGCCACCCATACCCAGAAGTCCAGGTTGTGTTTCATATTCTTGAAAAGCCCCCCCACCATAGCAGCCAGGTGAATGACATGGGTGGGCCGATGCTTCTCAAAAACTGCTTGCGTCTCCTCTTTGTTCCTAAGAAACCCGAAGCACACTGACATGCATTCAGACTGTTTCACAGAAAAAATGTAAATGTGTAAACCTGGACACACGGGAAAACAAGCAAGATACTGATTCTCACATGAGGTTTGCATCTTTGGAGGAAAGAAATATCCATTCTTCTCCTTTTTTCGCTCCCTCTTCATTCTCTATAACGTGTTGGATAGCTCTCCCCACCAATCCAGACCCGCCTGTGACCAACACCTTGATTTTCACAGCGCTTTCCAGCTGAGGGTTCATCTAAACAAACAAGATGACACCATAGACATCATATAAGTAAATATCGGCAAACATAACCCTTTCTAAAACATGAACCAAAGAAAAACTTTAAAAAAATGCAAAATAGAACAATTTTAAAGACCAGAAGGAAAAGATAAAACAGATATTCTTTTCAGCAAGTAACTGACTAGAGTGAGCAACACAATTTGTCCTGGACATCAATACAGGCAAATACTGGACAAAGAATAGAAATAAAGCCAACAATCGTGCTCGTTTTTAAAAGCAAAAATCACAAAATGTATCATTTGCTTTGGAAAAAGTAAGATTAATGCTAAAAATAAACCAAACACTAAATTGTATAGCATACACAACAACAAAACAAGACAAAAAAACAAAACACATTTTGTGAAATGTTTCCCATTTTATGGTTCTCTGTAATGCTGACACCGTGTTGCCTATTTCTTTATAGTTTTTCTTAATGTGCGTCTTAGAGTGTGATCACAGATAAAACACTAGAATAAAGATAAATAAAGCTCGCAAATAATAAGTTAACACATCCGCCGTGAACACAGGATCCTTCAGTTTGTAGTAGTACTTTAGCTCAATTGTATTAAACATGTGCAAATCACAAATCAATCAAAAAGTTCACACGAAATGATTATCAATGAAACATAGAGCGAATTACCTCTAGGGGCCGAATGTGTGCAGGTTGATGTTGCTTAGCAGGCTAAGGTTGATCCTTCCCTTACAACGTAGTCTAAATATGTCTTTCCAAACTACTTATTTTGAAACTTTACTATATTTTTCAATTAGACAGTCGATGTAGTCAAGTTCATCTCGAACGAGAAGGAAACACCATACGTGTCACTGACGTTTAAACACGTTGATTTGACTGGTTAAACCAGTCCGGCTGGATCTTTGCAAAGTTTGTCTGCTAGCTTAAAAGCTACCGTACTTTTAGCCCGAATAAATTATACAAATCAACAAAAAAACACTTGTTGGTGTTTTTTTCTACAGATACCAACTCGGTGCGGTATAAACACATCAATATTTGTTTTAATTAATACGAAAAAAACAGCATTTTCTAACCTTTTAGCCAATAGTACTTCCGACAGGAAGTCACTGACTAGCGAAAAGCCAAGCATCCGGTTTGTAGTTTCAAAATAAAAGTGTTGCTTAAAAATAAAAACTAATTTCCCACTCCAGATTTTATCTGCTCAAATGAAAATGACTGATATTTACAAAAAATATTGAGTGATAAACGTTTGTTTTTTTGTAGTTGAAGTAATAAATAAGTTATTTGCTTTTTTTTAATTTTATATTTAATGAAGAGTCACAAGTCAAATACAATAAAAAAAAGTGATAATTCTTGCAAACTACTGAGCAATACTGTGATGTTTTTAAAATGAAATGGTTTATAGTAGATGTCTAGTTCTATAATTTATATTGGATTAATAAACTACAAAATTGGAGAATTTTTAAATAATTGTTCCAGCAGTTTTATTACATATTTTAAGCACCACAGCAATTTTTTTTGTCGAACTAGGGCTGACTCCTAACCCTCCATCTCCATAAATGATGCCTTTAAGTAATAATGCATTTTACTCCAAACTAAAATAGCTAATACTGCTGCCCTCTGGTGGCAGGAAAGTTGAGATAGCAACTTTAATCTTGCAGCTTTTTCATTTCTTAGCTGCATCTACCATTTTAAACAAATAAGTTCATAATTGGTTTGCTTCTGATCATCTGTCTTATTGAAACTGTAACCTACTTTTAACCTTTTGAGAGAAACACAGCTTCAGAATTTATTTATTTTTATTCCAACTAATCAGTGTGAAACATTATCAACAAGATCCCAGTTTCAATGGCACTTTCATTTGCATATTTTTACTGCAATTAACTATTTAAAATTAACAAAAAGCAAAGCATCATTTGACAGAGAAATGGTAAATGTTCAACTTTTTTATTTTTGAATCAAATGCACCCTTTCAGTTCTCCAGAGGAGACGAGAACCTGCCAAAGAACATGATGGCCTTGGTCTTGTTGTGCCGGATGAAGAAGAGGAAGGGGTGATCTGCGTGGAAGTGCTCCTCCCTCAACATGCAGAACGACACCATGCCGGCGGTGGCTGCGGCGGCTTCTGTGCCTTCTTCATTCACGTCCACGAAGGCCTTGTGGGCCACCGTAGACAGAAAAAGCCCCCCATCTCCGTTCATGCCCGTCAGGTCAGCCTTGCCAGAACAGAACACGTCGGTCATGCCCATCTTGGACAGATGTTCAACGAGCTCGTAGTCCTCCTCCAGCTTGAACTTTGGCAGGTGGATGATGATTTCGGTTTGGATGTCCATATTGGCTCTATTGGTCCATTCCTCCAGCTTCTCTGGGGTCAGCTCGTTTTCCAGCTGCAAGTGAGACAATCAATTTAATGTGTTGTTCATATACACGCTTTAGGCATTAGAGTTGCACCTCAAAAACAAAATGTAGTTTTTTGTTTTTCTGGTTGTGTACCTTCAGCAAAGGATCTGAGC
Organism: Orestias chungarensis; assembly: GCA_032876305.1. Lineage (NCBI taxonomy): Eukaryota > Metazoa > Chordata > Actinopteri > Cyprinodontiformes > Cyprinodontidae > Orestias > Orestias chungarensis. The sequence goes on along the minus strand of JAVLVB010000668.1, from coordinate 4,448,309 downwards.
CGTCTTCAGACAACTGTGGCAGCAGGATGAACATGCTGAGCTCCTGATTCACGTATGGAAGCTCCAGGATCTGCAGTCCCATGTCAGGGATGTAGTTGTAGGGCAGCTTCTTCATCTGGTACATCATCTGAACTTTCTTTGTCTCATTCTTAAACACAAGAAAAAAAAGGAGGTGATTAGACCTTTTGAGCATGCTTTAAATAAATAAATCATGCTCTATATCTGAATAGTCCTTACCAGGTTGACTTTAAAAGGCATCTCCTTAGTGTTGGCCGCATCAAAGCGGCTCATCCAGTTTCCTTTGAAGTAGATGGCATTCACCAGAGCCAGTCTTGTCATTGGATTAACAGTTCCTGGCTTTAGAAGATCTTTTATCTTGTCTGAAAAAGATACATAAAAACACCCTCAAGCCTAAAACTAATAGACAAACTCAGCATTTGCTGATTTCAAGAAAAATGTATATTCTAACTCTCTGTCTGCTCCTCCACCCAGCCGTTGATCTCAGCTCTGCTGTTCTCGGGATCTCCGATGAAGTCAACAGGCCTCAGGTCTGCCTGGTAGAACTCTTTTGTATCTGCTAAGAATATCTGCAGATATTGGATAAGGGCTTCATCAATCTCGCTTCATCACATCTTAAAATCGGTTTGATGAGCAGATGTGTGCAAACTCACGGGGAGAAAATTAGACGTGGTCTCTCCATAAAGACGGTTGGCCACTTTCAGGATGTACGATGCAGACGGAGAGTTTATGTCAGCGTTTAGCTTCTGGAAATCTGCATGGACGCCTTCGTTGTTAGTGAATGACAAGGCCTAAGAAAAACGAGGTGGGGAAAATGAAACATAATTCAAGACGACAAAACAAAACTGGGCTGGCTCTAAAATCCCTAACCAAAATGAGGTTGTGCAAATCACTTGGCAAACACAAAACTCAGCCTTTAACATACAATCTAGCCAGGGGAGTTTTTTAGTAGGACTAGTCTGAGCGCAGAATCTTTTGTTCTGTTAGTTTTTACAACCTTTCAGCTTTAAAAAAAAATATTATTTATTAACTACCAACAGTGCACAACTTGCACCACAGGTTATAAAATAGGGTCACAGTACTGGATGATTCCACTCAGTAAGCGCCTCACCCTGGACACACCTGTCAGTTTACACCTTAGACACACAACTGACGTAATACCTGTGATAAGTGACTGAAGTGACAAATGCTTGGTGGACACAGGGAGGAATTGAATATATTTTACAAGATTGCATAAAGTCTGTGACAAGCCTTTTTTTCAATATAATTTTTTTTTGAAAAAAAATAAAGAAACCTAAGCTGCAATCATGTGATGGGTTGACGGTGTGCTGACCTTTGCCATTTGAGTCGCGGTGTCACCTTTAGCACCCAGGTAGACCATCGCCATCGCCGAGCTGATGCTCAGCGGAGAGACAAAGATGTTTCCAGACGGATTTGCTCGGCTCAGAGTGCGGAACAACTCCAGGGCAAAATCTGCGTTGCTGACGACCACCATGGTTGACGGTGTTTGGCTCTAATCGGATGAACAAATTTGAAATGATTCAGAACCTGGTTCATTCAAAAGCTCTATCATATAAAGAATACAGACAGGAAGTGTGGCAACAAGAAAACAACCAAACAGAAAGCACAAAGAAACATTTTCACATGACATCGGAAAATCTAAGAAGATTTGAGAATTCCTTCACTTGAAAACATCATGAGTCTGGTTTTCAAAGTTTCCCATTGTTGTCCTCGTCACAGGTTTGGTTTTAAACTAGGTTAGTTTCCAGGCCATTTCTCAGCTGTTTTAATTCCTGCATCATTGCAAAGACTCAGCAGTTCAACAAACAACACAATGCTTAACGTGAACTCAAATGTCTTTTTTTTTGGGCCATCTGAACATCATATGTCCATCATATGTAGAGCTCTCACTTGTCTTTCTGTTGGACAAAAACCTGAAACAGTGTTTAAAAAAAAAAAGCTTATTTCTCCAAAAACATTAAAGTTGAACAGAAATAAAACAAATCTGTCCTGTCATCATAATAAGAGATTTAACTAAACAAACCTGAGTCATTGTTTGTTTAGTCACTGAAAAATAAAATAGCCAAGAAATAACTCAAAATAACAATAAATAATAATTAAACTCATGTTAGGAGAGCAAAAATGAAGGTTTTCAGGAGGAGAGTAAAACAGGAGATCTGTTAGTTTCTTTTGAGTAGATATGAGTAGATATCCAGGACCAAAGTCAGCCTAAAGGTTCCCCCTGTGTACAAATACATTAAACTGATTTTCTTCAGGAAAAGCCATTAGTTTAAAACTCCCTTAACGTCCAGCAGTCTAACAATAAAGTGCCTCAAACTGGAGTTACCCGGACATAATTACAGGACAGCTTTCTCGGTTTGAGCTAATTCACCTTTCCTCGGTCGCTGCTGTCGCACAAGCTGGGCGCGGAAGAAAGTGAAAGGAAAAGCCAAAGAAAGGCGAAAATCTCCCCGAAAAACAGCGACTGCTTCCGCCTGAGCCCCGCCGCGCATACAAGCTCTTCAGTTACCAGACTGTTGACTGTCGACTTTCTGCCGGGACGCGTGACTGGGCGCTTCGTCAGGGTTTTACAAACTGCCAGCGTTTGTTATTTCCGGCGGTAAAGGCGAGAAGCTGCAGGCCGGACATCTCTGCTGCGTCACGGCTGCTGCACTGCGCGGTCGAGGCCTTGTTTTTATTGATGTATTCATTTTAATATGCCACCAGAGCTCAAATGCGTTAAAAGCGACAAGTCAGTAAAAATACTGTCCAGCAGTTCCAATAGTCTGGATGCAATTCACAGAAAACAAAAAACACAAACGCGTTTGCTTCAGTGTAAACTTGCCACTAGATGGCGCCAGCAGCACACAAGTGTATCTATGGTACTTCACACCATACTACTGTAATAGTTTATTGTAGATACTGAATTTGAGCCAGCTAAATCTCAGTATATATATATATATATA
>JAVLVB010000668.1:4426649-4445225 GCA_032876305.1 Orestias chungarensis | reverse complement strand
ATATATATATATATATATATATATATATATATATATATATATATATATATATATATATATATATATATATATATATATATATATATATATATATATATATATATATATATATATATATATATATATATATATATATATATATATATATATATATATATATATATATATATATATATATATATATATATATATATGTATGAGCTTACAAACATGTAAAATACAAATGCCAGTGGCTTTGACTGCGTCTACCGACCAGATATTGTCTTGCGGTCAGCCTCGCTCTTGCTGGTTTACTTCCTCATGCTCACCGTACCCAGGCAGAGTGCTGTGGATGAGGCACACTGAGGTACAAAGACAGGGCTAGTAAGCAAAGGTGCCACTGGTGGAAGTAGCTGCAGAAGGCTTGTTGCCACATCAAAAGTCTAGGCACCTCAAGGAGTTGGGAGTGTGAGGGAAGGCCCACCAACAGGCAGTCAAAGACTTCTGTAGGGCTGCTGAAAACGGGAACCAGTGGCTGTGGATAAATAGAAAAGACTCCAACTGGGCCATTAGTTGAGTCGATGACATGTAGGGGGTGAAACTGAACCCTCTGGGGACATTGTGGGCCTATCAGTGAAACACCTATGAAGGAGGGTGCCCACTTGACAACCCAAAGGATGCCTTCACTCAACTGACTATGCCACAGAGCTTCATCTGTGCCTAAAGTATGTATGCAACATTGGATAATAACATTTAATCCTATGTTGTAGAACTTCAAATCAGAGTGACACATATTTACTTCCACACATGAAGTCACAGGTAGTGTGAATATTCTGACAGTTTGTCAAAGCATGTCAGCAGACACCAGATTAGGCAGCATTACCAGAATTTAACACCTGCTACCTACAAATGTGCAAGTCCTCTGTTGTTGGAATCAAATTTTTAGTTGTTTTTTTTTAATGTGGGCCTCCACCTGATTAATCCACCTGGTCTCATACTAATTTGTGAAGCAACAAATCTTTAAGTCTGTGATGTGGTCTGAATGTAGTCCAAACTGCAACTGAGTCCACACCCATGTTACACCTTGTTTTTATGGCCTACGGAGCTGAGGCAGTAAAAAAAGAGATGTGAGAGAGCACTGAGTGCAGTACAGTCTTTGTTTTAATCCAAGCCAAGACAAGACAGCTATGAAAATATAAGAAGGCTGCTGATAGTTCAATCTAAATCTGGTACACATTTAACCCAAAACATTTACAGCTAGTTCACTTCTTGTAGAGCACATCTGGCCAACATACATCTGTACCACAGCCACAGGTACCAAATTTAGCCTTAGCTTAGGTCAAAACATGCCAGATTTCTTGAATATTCTGATGTCGCAAATTTCAGAAGGTGCAGTTTGTCCATAATCCTTGACGTTTGGAGTAAAATTGTAATGAAGATAAATTACATCTAGCAAATAAGTCAACTTTTAATCACACAGATGAAATATTCAGATTGTGAATTATATGAATTCAGGAGAAGACAGAGGTTTTGCAATGGAAACTGTGAACTCAGCATGATTTTTAGCCTGTTGCATATACTTGGATTTGATTTCCAACATTTCAATGATTCAGCATCTATGAAATCAAAGATTTGTAGTGTTTTATCACAAAGGCGTGTCTCTCTAAGTCATCTCTTTGATATTATACCTGCCTATTCAGTTACGTTTACAATGTTGCTATGGTAAGGAGTTAAATCTGATAAAAATGTCCTCCTTATGGCAACCTTTGGACTTCACACTTCCGTCTCCCATCTCTCCAGTTCCTAGAAAGCATTTCAACTCTGACACCATGCTGTTGGGAAATAAAAAGATATTTCTATCTATTTCTGTCTTCAAAATAATACCTAAACAAATTAATAGGTTATCTTTCATACCATTATTGTTAGTGAGGTTTTTAATAGTAAAAAAGTGCTGTCAAAATTTGCATGTAACTATCTAGTTTCAACTAGTTTTGTAAGATGTGTTGAAGGGGGCTTATTTTAAGAGTTTTCAAAAAAGCTTTCTACTTATTAGTTAGAAAGTTTTAAATGATTTAAGTCCTATTAGATTTGTTTAAGAAGCCTTTAGTATGTGCACTATTTCAAGTTCCTGCATTAATACTATCACAATAAAGCCAAATGTGTTATTATTATTATTATTTTGATAAAATTCGCGACAAAACATTTTGAATGTAATTTCTCGTTATGGACAGCGAAAAAGTCATTATGTTGCCACCAAGTGGACATTTAAGGGATTAACTCTGTCCACCAGAGAGCCAAAATTATACATTCTGCCCCTTTGACTGTTTTAAATATGTAAAATGTTGGGCTGACTATTTTTTTTAAAGCTGTAGAAACGTATTGCTGTGTTGAAAACACCTGATCAAGTGAATTTATTAACAAATCCAAACTGTCTCCATCCACCTTGAAATGCTTAACCTCTTAACGTATTTTTCTGGTAAAATATATTCACCAAAACATGTAAAGAAATTCACTCAAAGATTGTTTTTTCAATTAGGATATGTTTCCTCATAGTGGAGAAGCATAAAAATCAGCTTTCAACTCCTCCTTCTGGAAGAAAACCTTATAAGACAAATAGAAATGCTAAATCTGTGGGCCTTGAAGTATAGATCTACCAAACATTTATGGGTTATGTATAGATTAATTACACAGACTGACGTTTAAAGCCTTTATATCCGTTAATTGGGATTTTTGTGCTTACAGTTAAATTAAAGCTTTATTGCTTTTACAATTACATTTTTAAATCAGATCAGTAAAAAATATTTAAATACAGAAATGTGGCACTAATGAAAAATATGTTTTAAACATGCCTAAAGGTTATTTTTAAATTGTATTTTTAAAACTGTCAAATGAGTCTTATTGGAAAACGTATTCCTATTTATTGAACATGGGTGTAGAGAACAGAAAATAATCTACGTTTATAATTATATCCAAATCTTTTGGTCTAATTGTGTGAGTTTTTATTCTTAAAGTGCCCAGACTTTTTATTTTCTGACCTGGAAATTTATGTGGCATACTTCTCGGTTCAATAAGGTGCAGTTGACAGGAACAGGGAGAGGCTCTTGGGAGAGGGTCCGCCCTTCTATTAATCTCATCATTGTTATTCTGACTTATTTACGAGCACGAGATGAAAGCACAAGCAGCTTTGCACCAGCAGCAGGGCGACGAGATGGGGGCAGTTGTTGTTAGACTGACTTTACCTTTGTCCTTTAGCCGGCACGTGGGGGATGTTAAATGCCCACACACTTCAATTTAAATATTTTGAAATAGTCAGGGGCCGAAGCCTAAATGATCCACAATGGAAGAGTGTAAATTGCAAAATGAACACAAGCCTGAACTACAGGGCTTCAACAAATTGTTTTATTATCTATTTGAGCTAAAGTAGATTGAATAAATAATTAGAATGACTTTAATTAAGAAAAGCATCAATAGCGCTAAGTTCAAATATGTTATTATTTTTATTTTGGGTTCCTTTTTGACATGTGCAGTGGAATTAGGGCCGTTTTGACAGTGGCCGAGGTTGGCATTACAAAGGGTTTCATGCCATCACCATCTGTCAGTTGCATGATGAACAAGCTTTCTATTGCTGTCATACATTTGTAATTCATATGGGATTGGTGCCCATTGCATGCTGCAGAGAATAGAGAGACATTTATAGGTTTTTTTGTTTTTCTTTTCCTAGGCTTTTTCAATTTTAGGCATCTGATGATTCCAAGCATGATGATTGGTTGGGGGTGGCAAATGAAGGGGTTCACCTCGGGTGAGTAAGTATTTTCTTTCATAGCGTTTAATGGCCTGAGTTCCAAGTAAAATATTTGGAAATGCTAATGTTTTCCAGATTTGTAACTTGAACAGAGTTAAGTTAGAAGTGACAATGTTCCAAAATCTGGGTTCTAAATCTATTAACTTGGTTAATGGTCACCACATATTTTCAGTTTGTAATCACTACTGGCGAAAGGTCAAGGTCAAACAGTCCTGTTCAAAGTTGCTTTCTTGTTTGGAAACATGGTTTCTTAGCTGGCTTCACATAAATACTTCCCACATACATTATTTGCTTAAATTTGAGGGACATTTGCTTCCAGTTGTAAGGACAGTACAATTATAATGCCTGAATCCTTTCATTTTTGTAAAATGTCTGAAGACTGAATGGAGCTGATCTCAGTTGTTCAGTAATGCTAAGATAATTTCTTCTCAGGCACCTATGAGTTAACTCATTCTGTGCTTCTTCTGGAGGTTGTGACATTGAACCAAAAAAAATCCAGAAAATTTTTGAAGAAATGATCTGTATGTGATTGTGCAGTACTGCAGAGTAGGGTGATACTTTTCCACCAGTCCATCAATCACATCTACTTGGTTAACCACACAATACAAAGGAAATGTTTGGGGACTTTAAGTAGGTATTTAATGATTGCTGGTGTTTATATCTTGCTGTTTATAGAGTGAACTCTGAGTACCGTGTTGCTTCTGTCACAGATATTCTGTTTCTAACCTTAGCTGCATGTTCACTATACTGACCTCATTACCACAGTGTTAATTCTCCCCGTGGATGCAATTAAATAATGTGTGGTGCATCTGATCCAATTTCTCCTGAGCCCAGTTTGGATCTAAAGAAGGTGAACACTCTGTCCCTGGTATTTTTTATGTTTTCTCAGATTTCCCCGTCTGCATAGTGAACCCCTCACACGTCCCTGAAGGACTGTGTTTCTAATTGCAAGCGCTCATGTGCAAGATTAATTCTGATGCTGCAGAATTTACGCCTGAAATGACGATGGATGCCGCCAGCAACTGACGGCAGCACTACTGACGCTCGTGCACTACTGGTTTTCAAAATCTATTTATTTTCCATTCCTTGATGGTAACTAGGGAGCAGAAACCAAATCAGGACCGCAGGTTTGTGGATGATGCAGGTTTACGATACTGAGCATCATCCTACTGAAATGTGCCTTTGCTCAAAGTAAACACAAGTGTTTTCGGTCCTGTCAATTAAGTAAAGTCTCTCCTGTAGCTAACCATTGTCCTCAGCTGCCATTCCAGCCTCATTGTGTGTCCACACAGCTATGACCTTCTCAGGGATCATCAGGGAATCTGACATCCAGATTGAGAGTCTGCGTAAGATTAAGTTACCCCCAGAAATCTGTGTCAAGTGTACCGTTTTAAAGTGTGCATCTTTTTGTCTTTGCAGCTCATGTGTGGTCAGTGCCAGAAAGATTTACACTGTCTATGATGTCAGTCATGGAGATATGATGTATCTTAAAATCAGGATGATCACACCAGGCAGTTTAAAGCTTTGTTCACACTTAGAAAATATCTCAGAAACACCACAGCTCCCCAAAACTGTATAAACTATTGTTTTTAAGAACTTCCGCTTAATATTCACCTCACCAGAATAGGGAATCTGTTTATTTGTTAGCAATGTAGTAGTTTTTTTTGTAAACCGGACTTTTAACTTCATGTTTATCCTCAGTTTTTCCTATCTGAGGGATTTTATGCTCACAAACAAAAGTCACTTTAGGGTTCTAGCTTTGAACTCCATGTTAGAGCTTTCTGTCCTTAGTTATAAAATAAGTTAGATCCTCTTTCCCTAAATTAAAAATTCTTTCAAAGTCCTGATGCAAAAGGTGTTTACCAACAGAGAGGTTGTTGAGTTGTGTGAGGAGAAATCTGTCCTTTTTACCTTTTTACTTTCACAGAACTGGGTCATGTTTGCTGAAATGTTTGTAGCCTGCTTGCTCCATCCTTTTTATGATTTATCAACAAGTGGTCACACACCTTCCTTAGTTATTTTTCTCATAAAATAATCCACGTACAATGTATAGAGCCAAAATTAGGTCATCACCCCTATCAGGCAATCTTGACTTTCTGTTTTTAAGAGGGAATAGGCTACATATATATATAAATATGTTTTGTGAAACTTTGCAATTATAGGTTATATATCTGCTTAAAAAAAGTATTAGTACTTCATACATTCAATGTTTATAGGTTTTATAGTTGAAAATGTAATATTATGTATCATTTTAAATAACATCTGTTTGGAAAAAGAAAAGGGCATCAATTATTTGTACTCAACAGTGTTCACAACACTGCTGTTGTTAGCTGACCAAGTAGTATTCTGAAGCTGGATTACTTAAAAAAAATATACAGGTGGAGTTCCTTTAGTTTCAAACCTTTTGGTGTGGAACCGAAACTTTTTCAAAAAGTTTATCTTTATTTTTATTTTTATTTTTTTTAAGCAAAGGAAAATGTTAGTGGTCCTCTTTCTGGCAGCTGATGGGAAGTGTGCATTATTATTGACTAGTTAGTGAAAACATTACTTTTAAAATATGAAAATATTTGTCTAAAAAAATAAACTACGGCACAAAAAACATTTTAGAACTTGTTATCCACAGTGTGATTCTTACATATTTTATTGAAAAAATAATATTTACTTGTATGAAAAACACAACAGCTTCACAATGTCAAAAGTGAAACCAGATTACAGCTTTGTAAAGTTTTATTTACACGTCCCATTCCTGCGCTTAGTCAGACGTGAGTCTGGAACATTTTATCTTATCCTCCACTTTCTATGCTGTGGTTTGTCCTACTTAATTGCTCACTGTGAACTGTTAAATAGGTAGGACATTACATCCACTGTGAGATACATCCCTAATCGCTTTAGTTACCTGCTCTTTAGGTTGTATACCTGCTTAGCTTTTGTGTATCTTCAGTACCAAGTACAATGCCTTGTCCAAATCTTTAGCTTTATTAATGCAAATATTAGTTTTGTTCATGCCTCCTTCTCAGTTATTTCCTAATTTTGAATGACTTATTGCCATTGCAGTAATAAATTGATCCTATTTGCTGGCATCCATGTTGTAAGTCTATCTCCTGCTGAAGTTTTGCTTTAGGGTTTTTGTCTTGGTTAGTTTCACTGGTCCTCAAGCACCACACCTGAACTGTCCGCAAGAACTAATGTCTTGTATGTTTTACATGGGCCTCCCTTACAGCCTAATTTATGAAGCTTTATCTCTTCATTCATTCATCAAGTGCAACATAAGCCTAAAAATTAACTGACCATTTGTATGTGTTCAACACCTAAAACATACAGGGAACCAATTGCTGAGGCCTGGAGCAGACCCCCATATAACACATAATATGTATAATTATGGCATTAAAGGTAAATAATATAGTGTTTTCAGAATGTTTTCAAATAAAATATGTGTGATACACTTGTTTTGAGTTCCCTTTGGTCAGATACGATTACAAATAACAGTTTTCATATTATTATTAATTTCTTTTTTTTTTCTTTTTGGCAGACTTTCGCTAATTTGTGATCTGTTGCATAACATTTAAATAAAGTATATTGAAGTTTTTAAGTAGTAATTAGACAAAATGTAAAAAGGTTTGAGTTCACATTATTTTGCGAGGTACAGTATTCAGTCTATGACAACACACTGAGTCATCTTCTGTTCCAAACAATAGTAATGTCCCAAGATAATATAATTTAGTATGAGCTAAATAAAGATCCAATGGAATGCAAACATTTGGCCCTGGACGACATACCAGGACAAATTTTAAAGCGGTGTTAAACCCATGAGTAAGGGGCTCATGGGGAGCCAATTTGTGCACAGAAGGAAGATCAAGACAAAAGGGGCGACAGATGGGGTGAAAAAGGGGTTCAGTGTAAGGCCACATGAGTAAAGATTATCACTAATGAAAAGGTCAAGAGAACAGCAGATGATAGGGATAAGCAAGAGATAATAATGAGACAATGTGTCAGGTAAACAGAACACACGCCCAGTGAATGTACATGTTCATTCTCTGTTAAATAAATAAGCAGAATAACACAAATATAAGAGATTTAGCTGACTCTGTTGAGAAAAATAAACCTAAACACATCTTGACCCAAAAATCACCTGCGAAAACGTCTTGTATCCCCCCTGAAAGCAGTGTTGGTACAGTAGCCTGTTTATGTCCTGAATCTCTCGTATATCTTCAAGAAAAATCCAAACAGCAAATTAAACTGCAGGAGCAGTCCCCATCCATTAGCAAGAACATCAGAGAATAACACTGGAAATTCTGATAGTGGGTTTTAGATTAACTTCTCTTCAACATAACAATGTGTTGTCAATGATATTGAAGAATTTATTGCTTTAAAATCTCTAAATCCCCTTAAAACCCAGCCTGTTTCTATATATGTATCTTTATATGCATCCAGTAACAATGGATTACTGTCACATAAAAATTGCGCATGAGATTGATGTGGCCTCCTCTGTGGCTCCAGAGTCCTGAACCTGTCACCAGTCTTATCAGCCAGGACAGTGTAACCAGGTCAACGTGTCTCCAATAGCACCTTCTAATCTACCAACACCACGGCAATTGTCAGCACGAGGGTCTTCTTTAAATGCACTTGTGTATGAAAACATCCTGGCCGTGAAGCTGATGGTCGTCTTTTAAGATATCAAGTAAAACAGGGTTTTAAATACGTAACAGCTGTTCTGCAAAAGTTAAAACTGCTCTTCAGACCACCGTCAGCCCACAGATGCCTATAAGGAATATAGTTTTTTCGGGTTCCTAATGGGTTTATGGTGCAAGGGGCATCCTAATAGACCCACCCACCTGTTTGCCCTGCTTCCCTGTGACGCATGTTGAAGAGCCATAAAATCCTTAACAGCAGACCTAATACCATGTTTTAACCTGAACCAACAAAGTCTTTGAAGCCATTCCCATGTTTAAGTATACACTTCCCCCCTCTCTACAACTAGAGGATGTTATAAGCGTAATGTATGTAACTTATTTTTGTCGTACTGTTAAAGTAAAAGCAGTCAAAGATTTTGAGGTTCAATAATCGTAAATACCATGATTCTATTTTTGGTGGGTCATTTTATTAAAAGTAATGCCTTAGTTATTTCCAATGCCTTCCCAGAATATACTTAAATAGGGCAACAGTTTGAAGGACAGAGTCCTGGCCCTAATTTTGCCCTGCTTGTCTGAGTTCATTGGGTGTGCCAGAATTAAGCAAAGGAAGGTACATTAGTTTATAACCCAAGACAATTCAAAGTACTTTACATAAGATATAAAAAATAGCTTTCAAAAGTAAGAGTTAAACAAAATAAAACTAATGAAAGGGAAAAAATCATTTACTATTTAAGAATTTGAATAAAATAGTTTGTATTTGTTTTCTGGATTTAAAGGCCTGTCTCACATCTTCAGAAAGACTGTTACAGATTTTAGGAGGAACACACTGAAACACAGCCTTCCTTTGTTTTGGTTCATTTACATTTTGTGCGATTGCCTAAGACTGAAATCAACGTGTCTTTAAAATATCTTCCAAATCACTGGCAGTGGTTTTCCTTAAGAAAAGTTAGTTTCTGATTCGTTTCATGCATGTTCAAACATTTACTGTGTAAAAACGTCATTAAATGTAATAATTTTTTCAAACAGTTCTGCATGGGATGTTCAATTATTATATTTGTGACTCAATCAGCAGCTACCTTTTTAAGACAGCTTTCATTTTATAAATAACAGATGTATCATCTTTTATCCGGCTCAAAAATGATTTAGCAGTAACCCAAAGCGGTCAGAAACACACACTCATTTACTGAATAACAATAGTGGTTCCATAAGCTAGTGAATATATTTTGTGTGTACTTGATTGAGATTTAAACCAGTATAAAAAACAGCTTTAAGTATCAACTTCAGACATGCGACTGTTCTTCAGAAACTTGTTCGTAACATCTAAACATAATTACTTAACTGTAGTTTAATGCACAATTAAGAACAAAGTTGGCCTTGCATATCTCTTCCTCATGTTTAGTGTTTTACCCCTGCTCTTCCAGCGACACATGACACTCATTCCTCTCATTCTTTTATAATAAGCACCATTCCCTGGAACAACTTCCCCCTTCTGTCCCTGTTTGCGGTCCCAGAGCAGATACCCCTTACTACTCCTCCTCCTCCTCCTCCTCCTCCCTTGCTGACACTCCCCTGTTTTTTCGGACACCCCACTGCTGCCTATCCCTTCATGGCTTTCATGGCACAAGCGCAAACAGCTTCCAGTTGGGCTGTCTTTACTGACCCTCATTGTGTGATTTCCGTCTGATCAGAGCATTTTAGTTTGTGTCGGGAGAAATAGAGCATCCACCACCAGCACTGGAACGCAGTTGAAGAAAGTTTGGAAACCGTGGGGTAATAACCTCCATCAAACCCCAAAAAGACATGGGAGGAAAAGAGAAGAAGATTTTGGTGATGGCAAATGTGCCCAACTACCAAGGGTGAGTCCATCTGTATTTCATCATAATTAAAAAAAGAGACCTTGGTTTAGAGAGAAGTGTCATGTAGAGCTAAAATATTTGAGCTCACAATGTTTATTGAAATAAAATACTGGACATTTTTACAATTTTTATCTGCATGCAGAGTAATCCTTAACTTGCATTATAGCCGTGTTTTAAATTCTAACACCTCGTATTTGGCAGTATCAGTTGCACATAGTACGCAGCCCCACTTGTCAAGTTACCACACATGCTGATTTATTTAAAACACATTTAATCTTTCCGTCAGTTTTCATTAGAATATTCACCTAAAGATCTGCTAATGCATAAAGCTTTTTTTGTTTGTAACATAAAAATAAACTGATTTGATGGTTGCCAAAAGGAAAACTGCAGGCTGAGAGAAAATGACAAACAAACGTGAAGAAAACTGAAAGTGGACAGTCACCAAAGGAGAAAGGCAAGGAACAAATAAACTTAAAAATGCAAACAGAATATATGAACTAAGTATGAGTGTATGAACTACAACAGGCACAAATAAATTAAGAAACCCATAAATGTTCAAAATGCTGCGTTGGAAAATTTTTCACATTACTAGACTTAACAAATAATAATAAAAAGAGAATAAGAAGAATCAGACATCAATTGGACAAAAAAAAAGGACACTAGATTATTGCCAGTTTTATAGCGTAGCAGAGAGAAACTCCACCTGCTCTGGACTAAAAAAAGTCCTCTGCTTTGTTCCCGGCGATATAGGAAAGTGCACTGGGTGGAGGTTCTACGGTTACAAGCTTCTGCAGGGGTTGCTGAGCATTTGTCAGTGTGAACGACTGGAGGGGCTGTTGGCTCTGATTATGTCTGTCGGGCTTGGAATGGAAATATGTATGTGCTAGTTTGCGCAAAAGTAACATTAATATTTGTTTGTGCTGCTTCTCGAATGATTTCCAGCCAGAGAGGTCAGGTACACTTCATTTATGTTCACCATGCTTGTGTGTTTTTAGCATGTGCCTGTTGTAGCAGAATTTCTGGGTCAGCGAGATCCAGTAACAATTTAGCAGAACCTCAGTTCAACTATTTGCATCGGAAACTCCACCAGGCCACTGCTGACCACAACTTGGCTTTGAATGAGACGAAAGGGACGAGCTGGCAAGCGGAAAAGCTGGTATACTTTGTCTAAACTGTGTGAAAACTGACCTGGTGATCATTTGATATCTGTGCGTCAGACCGCCAACAAGTTTGATTCGGGAAATTTGATGTGGTACCAGTCTCGTGAGGATCCCCTCAATTGAAGCAAAGAGAGCGGAAAATATGTAATATACCTTTTGGATGCAAGAAAAAAAAAGGATTTAGTTCAAAGTCAAAAAAGGCACATGGTTGTGAAAATAGGGTTTTGGATACACATTTTAAATGCACGATGTGCTTTTGCATTCAGTCCCTTTCACTTTAACGGTAACTTCATTAACCCCAAGAAAAAACACAAGTATTTAACATGAAGGCATATGTTTTTTTTTTTTTAAACATGCCTAATAAAAAAAACTAAGGAGCATGGCAGACCGACCAGGGCTAACATTGTGGAGAAGGGTAAAAGAACAATAACCTTCAGATGCAATATCACCAGCCGTGAACATCCCACACATCACTTCAGTTATTAAGAAATGGGATCAATCCTAAACTTACAGGGTGGCAAAAACACTAAACTCAAGTTGAAATATGTAGTAAGACTTGGACATGAATGTACCATTCTGACTGAGCCCAAGGACAAATAGAGAAAGTTTATTTTTTAGATTTGTAAAGCTGGGAGAGACATAATCCAAAATAACTACATGCTTTGCAAAGCATTATAAAGTTGTTTTTTTTCTTTTAAAAATATTCTAACATTTTTAGGCTTTAAAAGCTTTAGTGGGAGTTTCCGTTCCCCAGTTAAACCAGGACAGCAGACGTCGATACCAGCCCGGGGGGTGGAGACAGTCCATTTAAAGTCCCCCCTCTTATTTAACTGATGCAAGACCTTATGATCTGGTCCTAAAGTTTAAAAAAAGGCTCCTAATCTACGCTGTTGCTGTTTCTGTACCATGCACACAGCTAAACACACACACAGCTGCTCAGTCAGACCTTGGATTACTAATGGACTTGCACATAGGTATGCACCTACTCTATACATACATGAATGCATGCACATGAGCAGACTCACTGTCCCCTGCACCACTTAACCATATCATGTCCGATAGCAAGGGCGATTTTTCTGTGCCGAGCTGCAAATTCAGGCTGAACATTCATGAAGTGACACATTTACCGAATATGAAACATTTTTTAGCTTGCCGTATCTTGCAGTACCTCGGTGTTGCCAGTAATTCTACGCTAGGTCAGAGAAAGACTGAGAAATCTACTACTGTGTTAAAGGAAAATATATTTATAGAGACGGGATGTTGCGCCACAGTTAGATGAATTTTATACCACTTACCTGAAAACTTCAATCAATGACAATGTTTTTCTCAATGCTTTTATTTATTTTTCAGCCTTTTTAAAAAAAACAGGATCTAATTTGCCACCGACAAGAGTGTCTGACCATCACTATCACAACGATTGTCCTTTTTAAAAATAAAAAAAATGAACAAACAGAAATGGTGATCAGTATTTGGAGAAGAATTTGTAACACTTCAAAATGCAAAGCAATGTCAGGAGCATTGTTTCTGATCTGTTCTGACACTGCTTGATTTATTCCTTGCATATATTTTACACATTTAAAAGTAATCAAGTGTTATTTTAGCTCTGGAAATGGAGCTAGAAATGAGATTAGTCAGTCTCACATCATTATTTCATAAGGGGCAAATATTTCATAAGGGGCTAATTATACTTTGCATAAAGTGATGTTAGACAGGGTTTTTCCAGGAAATAACATTTAAAGCAGCCTTTTCTTTAAACTAGTCCTAAGTAGTAAAAACAAATCTTTAAACACATTTTCAAGGTAGGACTTAGATACATTTAAGGGGTGGTTTGCTCATAAAGTTGCACTCTAATACTGATATTTCTTCTTAGACCTTGGTATAATAACTCCCAATAATTTCATATCATTGCTGTGATTATTTAATATGTATTTGTTTAATATCCATTTTTTGCTGGATTTGATTAGATTTTTTATTGTTGTTATTATAAATTATTTATTTTCATAGAGCCTTAATATATTCACATACTTCTAACTAAGATTTAATATTCGTATTATCCCTGAACTCTAGGAAAAACACCTGGCTTACTGCATGCAGTTTTGATTTACCAAGATTGACACAGATGTTTTGCTCTCATCGCTGAGCTCTTAAGACACTTGGCATTCTGCAGAGGATTTTAAGGAGGCCCTGTTTTGTTTCTTGTGCTTTAATCATTGCAACATTCACTCATGGACTAACACAATCCTGAGTTTTTTTTTGATCCACTGCTACTTTAGGAATTATGATACACATTCAATTCCTACTATTCGTTACATTTAAAGGAGGAGAAGACAGATAGGGACACCCAGTCACAGTTATTTCTCAGAGGATATACAGAATGTTGCAATTAAACACAAACAATATACAACATTTAAACATACACTCATTTAGCCACACACTACACAAAATAAATGCATGTAACTGCTCAGCAACAAGCCAGACCCTTCCACCTACTTCCTTTTTTAACGAACGGAGATTTTCCATTTGTGTGAAGGTATTCTCAGTTATCTCGACCCCATACCATGAAGACCCCTAAATAAACCTCTTTAAAGTAAATGACCCAGGGTCAGCTAGCCTCCCAGTAGGAGCAGGGAGACCTAGGGGGGAGGTCAAAAGGTGCCATCTCACCACCACCTAAGCTGACAATACAAGAAAGGCCCTCTTCAACGCGTGACATGTAGAGCTCAGCTGGAGGATGGCCAGATGGGACACCTTTTCTGTCTCAGAGTGAACCCCTGAATTACTTGCTGTTTTGGTTATTTAAAAAACTCCCCAGTTAGATCTTTATGGCAACACTCTGAGGACTTTCCTTACAAGCAATGCAATAAAATCTCTGCAAACCTTGAAGAAGGCTTCTTCCAGTTACATATGTAGTCTAGAAGGTCCAGGATGTTCCAATACTTCCACCACTTTCTCTTAAATTAGAAGGTTCTTCAAAGAGCTAAGGGCCCATTTCTATCTCTAAGAGCGACTCCAACCACCCTGTAGGTAAGGCCTGTTTAAGGTGCATTTACTCACGATCTCATTACCCTTAACTAATCGCTCTACAACTTGGTTCTAAATGAACTTGTGCACAATAAACTGAACACTGGCAATCCATCTATTCGGCACTGAGAGCCATTGTTTCTGGAAATGTTAGCAATGGTGGAGGTCTTTCTGTGTCTCAAAAACTCCTGAGAATCAAGAATTAAGAATCAGTTTATTTATATAGCGCCAATTTAAAACAGATGTTGTCTCAAGGCACTAAACTAAAAATCTGTGGCAGTGTTTTGGACTGGCGTTAGTGTCACTATCCCATGAATGTACATGTACTGGGTTTGCTTTGAGTTCTAGTTTTGGAGTTTGTGTTTTAAGTGTTTAGGCTATTAGCCATGCCTGGATACAGTAAACAGTAATGATCACAGTAGCAAATCTCTGTTCCTGGGATTTCATAAGTTGAAGAGTTTGGTCTTAATATGCCAATGACTTGATTTTCTTTTGCCATCTTTATGCAAAGGAAAGTGAACACAACAAAAACACATCTGAAGTTTGAAGTTGTGCCCACTGTAAACATATCACCAACATTAGAGTTGTGATGGGTGGATCCCAGACCACCATCAACAGTGGAGCTGAAATTCAATCCTGAGAAAAGCTCAGATGCGTCCCTCCTAAATCGTGATTCTGAAACTACAGCCAGTATATGACCTCTGTAATTGTCAAGCAAAGGCAGAACATTTGCAATCATGGGGTATAAATATCCCCAGTGATCTTCCATGAGTTCCCCCGAGCTTCAGCTGGTAGAACACCACAGTAAGTCAGCTGTCGCCAGCAGAGGCCAGAGCAGATAGCTCTGGTGCATCATCAGTCATTTAATTTGGAACTGAGTTTCTACAGCCCTCTGGGGAACAAGATCAAAGGATCTGGGCCACACAGCTTCAGTATTTTAAAGCTATTTACTAGAGCTGGGCAAGGAACTGTAATAACTGTCTTGTTATTACTGAAGTATTAACAGCACCTGCTGCATAGCAAGACTGAATATATAGGCACATTAGATTTATTGTTTGTGACTGATATTATTAAAAATATCATTCAATTTACTGGTACTTTAACTTGTTAAGATTGCGGGTCAAAAAAAAAAGCAGATGAATTGAGGTTTAACTATAGGTTTACTTACTTGGTACTCTTTAGGTCACTCAGTTAATTTATCTATGACTATAGAAAGAAAGCAGGAATTTTATATAACTGTTAATGGACCCAATTATAATACCTTGAAATGTAACTTAAAGCAACACTAAAAAAGTTTCAGTTATGGTCGATTTTGGTTATGGGATTTAAGCGGAAGTGTTTGCCTGAAGGAAAACTGCATTTCCCATGATGACCGAAGCATAGCGTTGTAAAATCCGGATCTCCCGGTCACCTGTAGTTGGATTGAAGTACATTTCTGTTTGCTGTGGCTGTGTGAACGATGAATAGCAATAAGGTAATGAATCTAATTGTGGCGAAAAAACGTCATATGATGATGTTAAAAATAACTAACGGGGGATGTGACAGTTACCGTAAAGTAGTCAGCGGAGTTGTAGTTGTTTTGTAGGGCAGGGTTCCTGCCAGGCTCCTCAAAGTTGCTCAGTGCCTGTTAAACCAATACGGACCCCCTCGGGCCATGACAGATGTGTAATTCAACGAGCTGTAAGTCGATTTATAATTGCATAAGATATATTGTATGAACGTTGAAAAGTTACTTAGTGTTGCTTTAAATATGTGAATTCTACTCTCTAAGTTGCCCACGGCCTTGTAAATAGCTTTGTTAGGCCCACAGCATCACTGAGCCACTATCACGTACATCTATTGCCTTGAAAATGCAATAGATGCCAAAATTAGAAAAAAAGTTTTGACGTGAACTTCAGCTGTGAATTGTGTTTTTTTATTTTCAGGTCAGATAAGAAAAATCCATGTAAGGAGACTGTTTCTGGAAAGAAGAACGGCAAAGCGTCCAACACAGCAGTGCCGCCTCCTATTCCTATGTCTTCAATTGTTGAGAAGATGGAGGGACTGAAAGCAATCCGGAACCGCAGCAACAGCCTCCGACTTGGCCGGCTGGCCTTCTATCGACACCTGGAGAAGGTGGAAACCATGCGCTATTTCTGGGAACTCAAACATGTGGAACTAGAGGGAGGAAACCAGCAGGTAATGTGCACCAACTTGAAATTCTCCATTCTTCCAATCTGCATGGAGCTGCTACACTTATGATTTGACTGACTAGTGATGTTAGAAAAAAATTGTGTCCTTTTTAGTTGTTCTTGGGCTTTAGATTTGGATTGTCATGAATTATGCCAATAACTTTGGTTTTACTACACTGTATCAAGCAAACAAAACAACTTGCACAAGACAGTGCAAATCATGTCTAAACAATACCAACATCTGTCTGCATGCGTTCTGACTTTACTTTAATACAGTATATAAAGTGGTTTGCCTGAAGTACACAACACTTTATATACTGTAGGTGAAATATATGTTAAGCAGAAGTCCCAATCATCTTTGTGCACAGATGGAGAGATCTAAAATAACCCACAGCAAACACTACCCTAGTCCAGGGGTGGGCAAACTTTTTAACTTGCGGGCCAGAATGGGTTCTAAAATTTGACAGAGGGGCCGGGCCAGGAGCATGAGTGTGTAGCAAAATTACTTTACATCAATCAAATTCTGTTTTTCATCTTTGTATTCTGAAGATAAATAAATAATGCTTTCCTTTATGTGTAAATATCCATTATGTTTGCTTCATTTCCCAGTATTCCATTAAGACTCCATTCTTGACCTGTCCTTCCAACGATTCTTCTCAATTTCTCCCTTTCAGGTTCATATGTTTTACAGTTCATCAATACGTGTTCTACATTTTCTTCCTCTCCACATCCTTCACATTTATCATTATTTTTCCTCCCTTTTAAACAAAAAATGTCATTTAAATAGGTATGTCCTACTCTTAATTTGATCATTATTATTTCTTCCCTTCGGTTTCTCATATTAATATTTTTAATTAATATTGACTTTTGTACTGGATATGATCTTCTTCCTTTCTTATCTTCATTCCACCTTCTTTTGCCATTTTTCCATTTTTTTACTCTTAAGTGATTTCCCTTTCCCAAAAGGAGCTGGAAAGTTATGGCGTGATGGCGCAGATGCAGAGCCGAGCGTGAGCAGAGTGAGCTGAGTGAGCGAGCAAGCGAGCGAGCGAGCAGTTTGTCAGAGTTGAGTGCGTGTCCGAGCCCCTTTGAGCGAGCGCACGCACCTGAGATTCATACGCACACGCTCACAATTATTGCTCCTTCATATAGTTCTCTGTGCGAAAACCTGGTGGAACAAAAATCACGTCAAAGAAAGTTACACGCCAACGTGTATAGAATAGTTTGCCATCTTTTGAAGACACGAGGGTATTGCAGGGGAAAGGGAAATGAATTAGGTTTTTACATATCCACGGGTTTCTACTATAATTTGGATTAAAAAGCATAACGGGCCGTATATGGCCCGGAGGCCGTAGTTCCCCCATGTCTGCCCTAGTCCATGATATCTATTTAAAGAGCCAACAAGACCCAATAGGTGAACTTCCACAGGCTCACTAGAGGGTGCTGCAGGTCTTTTTATATTTGGTTGCTTCTTGCTTGAACTTTCTCACCTCGCTGTAACAAACACACATCAACACAAACATGTTACGTTTACCTATTCTTGTTAGGACCTTCCAGTGACTTACAATATTTGTATGCCTAACCCTAAATCTTACCAAACTAAATACACACAATAGTTATACAAGTGACCTCTGACCTCTCAAAACGGCATTGTACCCATGGTGACCAGGGTTTGTTCTCACACACACACACACACACACACACACACACACACACACACACACACACACACACACACACACACACACACACACTGAAGTCTCAAACCTAAATTAATGTTAGTCATGGAATCATTCAGCATTGCAGTGATTACCACTAGATGGCAGCAATGGACACATTTTCCATCAAAATGACTGATGTGACTCCAAATCTCAGCTCAAGCACGTTATTTACTCTTTAATTAGTAAGTGTAGATGTTAATTAAAAAGATCCAATCCTAATTATGTAAATGACTTG
>JAVLVB010000668.1:4412033-4426549 GCA_032876305.1 Orestias chungarensis | reverse complement strand
TTTATTTTATTATCTGATTTAGTGTCAGACTTTGTTGTTCTTTTAGGACATCTCTTTCTGTGTTTGATAATAATAATTACCACAACAACAACAACAATAATAATAATAATAACAGTAACTATTATTATTATTATTATTATTAATATTACTATTATTATTATTATTATTACAGTATTAATGGAAGTAAACTGTTTGAACCAGATTATTATGCAAATAAATCTTACTAGACAGGTAATCTAATTCAGTTCAAACACAGGTAAGATTGAGTTTTCCCAGTAAAACTAATCTGCAGTGCATCTGTTTAGAATGGCGATATAAAGTTCAAAAAGGTGACATCTACAGTTTAGCATTTTATGTTGTTGTTCATGTTAACTACTCATAAAAGTACCTGTCAGCTAACTGGGAAATCCAGGAACAGCACTGAGTGCATACTTCATGTGGATCATGTTTTATTTATCATTTTGTTCAGCTGTAAATCAGTTTTGTAGTCAACGTGACAACAGGACACGTTTCAGTGAAACGTTCTGGGTACATGTGAGGCCCCACATGAAATTTAAGATGTTCAAAGTGTGAACATCTCCCACCCATTTTCCTTACCTCTAACTCTGACCTCAGATGCACATTTTTTTGTTTCATCAACCTCTGTATTTTGCACCTTTTTTTTTACATTCTCAATCAACAAGCTGTTAAATGATTTCTTAAGAAATAAATGGTCAGGTTATAACAGGTATGTGCTTAGTAACTGTCCTGTCACTCCATCCCTGCTGCTCAATGTAGATATTCTCCTCAGATTCCCACTGGGAATATTTATCCTGCCAGGATCTCAGCACTGTCACCCCTGCGGCCCTTGAGCTTCTCCAGCTGCTGAAGCTTGTTAAAGCAAGATTGAGTTTTTACTTTAAACTACAAGTTTTGGTCAATCGCAAGCACAGTGAGAAGAAAAATAAAAGAAGTATTTAAAAAGCCAAAACTGCAAAAGCTTACAAAAATGTGACTGTTCAACTAAATCGTTCGACCGGTTAAAACATCATATATTAAGAAGCTAATGGTAGACGATGGGGGAGCTGCAAAGCTTCACACCGGAGGTGTCAGCTGAAAGAGTAGAATAGAATAGAATAGAGTGCCTTTTATTGTCATTGCATTATACATTAAGACCATTTCTTGGCTAATAATGGCTAATATTAAATGAGCTTTGGTGGCAATTTCAAAAGCAGCATTCAAAAGCAGCATGCTTTTCTGATGTTTTTGTTAAACATTTTAAAAACAGTGTTAAACTTCTAATTCACAATCATGCGTTTCCTTGTGATCATTCTTCATACAAATCCCGAATTTCACGTGTGGAGGTTACCAGAAACATGATGAGTCTGTTCAACATAAATCACCAGCTACGTCCTGACAGATAGTTGTCACGCATACAGAGGCACTTTCATCACAAAAAAGAACCTTTATATCTCTGCCAACAACACTAACATGCTTGTCTATAAGTAGTCTGTCAGCTGCATACGCAGCATGTACACAAGAGGAGTCATTTTCTGGTTCTTTTAGATTTTGTAGATGATTTTTTCATCAGTGGGTACATACACCACACTATACATCAAGTTTCTTTCTCACACAGTGTGGACACTTCAGTCCTCTGAGAAAGACATTCACACCTCAGCTCTTGTTTTGGTGCCATCTGTCTAGCTTGTTACACAAAATATAAACTTAGCACCACACACTAGATGGTGTTTGTTTGCAAGTGTGCTCCTGTATCAACTTTTTGCATCTGCAGCAACGCAAGTGCACAACGTTCTGAGGGAAGCGGAGCCAAAGCGGTGGCCTGCAGAAAGTTTATACTGAAGAGCATGCAGGTTTGCACAAAATGCTGCATCTGAAGTTAGAAGGATACTTGCAGGGTCTCACTGAAATGCCAGCAGCAGTGGCGGCGGGCATCTGTTTCTCTGTACAGCAGCGATACCCAGAACCCTACACCACCTGTCTCAACCTCGTCTCAGAGACAACATGTTCTCTCCATTTAGGTCCCGTGGTGGGAGGCAGGGAGGAAACGCGGTTTCAGGGTGAGTGGGTGGGCCGGTGGGCACCTTGACAGCACAGAAACCCTGTCCTTGTCAGAGTCTTTAGTGCGATAAGGACTGAGCATTTATTGCGCTCCTGCTGGAGTCCAGCTATTTCATGAAAAACAACTTGCGCACCAGATGAGACCTTGATGCCAGAGATCCCAACATATGGACTAAGATAAAACTAACATTCCAACATCCTCAGGCTGAGAAAAGGGGCAGGAAGAGGAATCTATCCAATATGGAGAAGATCCTAAAGGATAAGGATATTTGGATATTGGGAAGTGTGTGTCTGGTGGCAACGTTTCTTTGGCGACGAGTTTGGAACTTATTTTCCTTCGGGAAGAGAGGAAGGACCACGGTGAATGCAGACGCACAGGTAAACCAGAAAACAATGTTCAACAGGTGATGAGGTGATCCCAGCACAGGTTTTTTTTAAAATACTTGTTGAGAAAGTCTAGTTTCCCCTGACTCTCAGAGTTTTTCAGGAAATCCTCTTCATATCTCACTAAAAACAGATTTGCGAAGACCCGACTTACTCTAGTTGCTCTGATAATGCATTCAGTTGTCTCATGTTTGAAATTAGACTCTCAAACATCTGAGCTCAGCTATGCTGGTATCATATGCAAGGAATTTTTTATTTCATTGGTGCATTCAGATTGGTGCATGGAGAATAGATGTGAAAAGAAGCATATTTATTTACATTTGAAACATTCTTTTCTTAATTGTACTTTTATATAAATGCCTCCAATTGAAAAGAAACTATTTGGGTAAGAAAACCCAAAGGTTTAGAAAACCTTGTGTACCACAATTAAACAGTTACTTACAGTAACAGTTCTTTCAGCGAAGATGGTCTGCCTCAGACTTCACTTGCGCTCAGGCTTAAACCGTTTTATTGTGTTTACATAAATCTCCATGTGGCAAATGTAACTGACTCCTCGTAAAATTTGGAGTTGTGATCCTTAAAAATCCAGACTGGTTGTGAGTAACAGCATAGTCTTTTTACTACCGAAGCATGTCTTGCCCGGTGTCACAGTAAATACCTGAAACTTGATGCTACTGTTGCATGCTTCATAATTTAATTATGATCAAGGAAAATAAAAAACTTGGATGCCTGACCCGCAGCTAAATTGCCTGAATTACTGGAGATTACATACAGCATGAGCGTGACCTGTTGCTGGTTCCTTTTACCCTTTTACAAAATAATTTTCTTGCTTTATATATTTTATTATAGTAATTGTACAAATTATTCAGAAATTCATTGCATTTTTCTCTTATTAAGCTTGCTGGTGTGCAAAATATTTGAAACAGTTAAAGGACAAATGATTAAGGATTTTCAATATTTTTATTAGAGTCTTAAAACTTTTAGACTCAAACTTTTTACATATCTCATTTGTTTGCCTTTGAGTTAAACAAGAATAATTGAGATTGCTATAAATCGCAAAGCGATTCATGATTTTAACAGTAAGTTAAGCTGAAAAGGCTTATTAGGAATATAACAAAGGTTTGTAAATGGCTCATCGTAATGTTATAACCAGTATTAATACATGCCTCATACCCTAAAACCCAGAGATTGACTCAAGATGAGACACAAACAATGGATTTTTTGTGAGGCTCTCATACATTGAGTTGGACATTGTGTTGATTCCTGTGTCTACTGTGCAGAGGGCTCAACTCAGATAAAATTGAGACAGTTGAGAGTAAATTTCTCATGTGATGGGTTTAAGAATGTACAGAACAAAAATAAAACCCTGTACTGACCACTAAAGATGAGCTTCCAGCCTTCAAAAGCAAAAAAAAAAAAAAAAAGAAGTAGTAAATCATTCAGGAAGATGTTAAGTGTTGGTTTGTATCAGATTATATGACGCATTATTATTTTATTGGACATTTATAAAATCTCCAATGCACAAAGTACACAGCCAAAATATATAAGTCTACATTTATGGGATTGGCTTCCCACCAAATGTACTTAATATAGTTAATTTATGACCCTCTGCTTAATAATAATATATTTGTATTCTCATCTATCTATCGCAATTTTTCTCATTTTGCTCCTTACTTAAACACCTGATAAACTCGGACTCAAAGGCTTTCTAACCTTTTTTATATCCTGTCAGGCACACGTTTTCCTGTGAACAGATGTGATTCATTTTTGCCCAGTATTGTTTGTGATTCATAAAATTATTAATAAAAAGTCTGAGACCTAACTGTGAATTAGGGCAAAACATTTAATTATAAAAAAACCTGAGAACTCACTCGGACTTATTCATCCTTTAGACTTATATGACTTGGACATGGGGGAAAAAAAATTAAGAGTATTTATTTTTGTGTAACTTAGTGTTAAACTTTGGCAACAGTGATTTTCAAATTTGCTATCATTTCAACTGTTATTATAAATATTTACGATATATAAGCCCACAGTGAAAAGAGCTAGGGATGCTTTGTTCTAACAGACCTATTTATAGTAGAGACACAATTCCCTTTTTGACATTAGAGGATTACTTAAGTAGTAATTTTTCAAATATTAGTCCAATATTGAAGGAAGTACCAACATATTTGCCTACCAACCCTTTCTCTCTTTCCCTCTCCTGGTGTGAAGACTGAAAGGGAAAGTGCTACTTTCACCTACTCAACTCTGCCCTCTCAACTGGTGTCTACTTTCAAACATTTGCATAACTCATTAGCAATGCAGGCCTTAAAAGGCCTAAAACGCCCCTGTGTAGAGAAAAATACACAGTTTTCTTTAAAGGCACTTATTTAAATGATATCTCAAATATCTTATCTTCTCTGAGATGCTCATTTTAAACAATTCCTGAATTCTGACAAAGACCAACTAAAATGATTTTTAATCCTGGGTCAAGGCTAAATAAAGATTGATCAGCAGCGTATAGGAAGCCGGGATAAATAAACAGAGACCTGGACACGTTTCACAAAGCATCAAACAAATAACAATGTAATAATAATAAAAAAAAGAAAACTGTGCTAATGTAAGTATTTATTTCACGATTGTTTTTGCAATAAACTTGATGCAGGCAGACAGTTAAAACTGTTTAGAGAGTTAGTGTGGGTGGTGACCAAACAGACCCGCAGAGAGAAACCAGAAAGTTGAAGTTTAGTCTAGGAGGTTCTACAGTTAAAGACGTTTCTGCAGGCCTTCTGTGACCATCAGGTGACTAGGATTGGCCAGGTTTGACGAACAGAGGTCCGTCAGCTTACCTCTAAGTGCGGGGTCTGCTACAGTGCAGGTTCATTTAAGATTGGTTATGATGTTGAGCTCTGGGTTTCCAGCTTGGCACTGGGGGCTCTGAATGTAGGAAGACCTGAGAGACACCATGTGACAAGCTGCAACTAACAAACCCGTAATATCTTAGTTATCTTTGGGATATCCTTCACAACAAAGCACCTACAGCAGGTAGACAAATTAAAATTTATGATTAACCTTTTTAATACTAACTTAATGAAAAACAAACCTTGATTTCTTCTTTTACTTTTCATTAAAAGGTGTGACTCTATATGACATTCATTTACTTTGGTGAAGTTAGGTAAACGTATTACAAACAGATACAATTAAAATCAATCTGTTAAAATCAAATCAAAAATATGTTATTTATCCCAAAGGAAAATTTCATTTTAACATTAAATTAAATATTAACATAAAATAAATATATAATATGGCATATATTGATACTCATCATAATATTCCATATTAATAGATGTTATTTATAGTTGGGAAAAGGTATGATGCAGCAGTGACATTTGAATGTCTGGTCAAATGTTTTCAAGAAGCCAAAAGCAGCACTGATGGATGGTTCTTATAAACGCTGGTTGTATTCTATGTGTACCAACAATCCTTTGTAATGTCCGTACCGTATGTTTGGGCTAAGGAAAACTGGCGAGAGAGGAAAAAATTGTTGTGGTCTGTGTGGTTATGTTTTATGACTTTTGTGTTTGTTTTATTTTTAATATTCATAACATTGTATTTCCTTCTAAAGATAATATGCATATTTATCTGACTTTGGCCACCGGTTGTTTGGGATACGAATTACACAACAGTTCATGAAAAAAAAGGAATTTCACAGTCAAATATGGTGGTGGTAGCGGCATGATTTGGGGTAATTTTTCTCCAAATACAACTTGAAAATATACTTCAACAAAGCGTTAGTTTAAGTGTGTGAAACCTCATAGCATTTTTTAGCACATTACCTGTGGTCTAATAATTTTTTTACCACAAACCCACTGACTATCTTTGCGGAAATTGAATTTTCCATTTTCCTCCTGCAATTCAGGATATGATGGCAACTAGGAAAAAAGGGAATTCAATGCACATTAAGTGCAAAAGGTAGTATTGTCAGGGTGAATGGTAGCAAAGGGTTATTTAAATATTACATGATAAGTAGAGAGAAACATGCAGCTGGTTTTTAATTTAAAGCAAAATAGTAAATTCATAAAGTCAGCTGCCTGTAACTGCAAAGTTATTAGAAAAAAACAAAATGCATGAGACATATCTAAAATATCCTACTGTTGTAACCTGTCTTAAAAAAAAAAAAACATAACTCCAAAAAATATTACGGATCTTTACAGACATTTGATGTTATTGCATTTGTTGTTATCTTCAAATGAATTTTATTAGCTGTAAATAACTATTTGAAATGTGTGTTTTGTTTATGCTCAAGTTAATCCTTGTCTGAGAAATGATAACACAACACAAACATATATAAGGGAAGATTTATTTACATCATCTTGTTCTGAAATCAATGGATTGAACTTTAGAGGAAAAAAAATTAAGTTCATTGTTCACTTACTGTAAAATAATTCACCTATAGCTTCACCTTGTTGTGTTGGCCACAATGTCTTATATTAGTTTCCTGCTATGACATGAAAATAAACCTAAATGTGTCTTTACATGTTCAGGGTTGGTCCTCTAACCTCGCTACTGTATAACGTATAGACGTATTATAGATATACTGTAATATAGATAAAATGTAATAGAATTTATCAGCACTGTCAGTGTTTGACAGATGCACATGCAAACAAATGACAGTTTATTTCCAGCTCCAAGTTAAGACCAACATTACAGTTGCCACTGTTAATAAAACGTAGTTAGTCAAAGAAACAAATGATGTAGGCCAAAATAATGTTGAAGTTACTACTGTCTCTCTCTTGAAGGTGCTTTATTTTTGAACCCAAATTGGCCAATTTATACTCTTTCACAATATTCAGCAGATCTCTCACGACATGTTTAAATATTGGCATGCATTAGGACAGCAGGCTTTTGGTAAAAGTAACGAGAGACCAGCAGAACTAAATGTTACTGCGTCTGTATTCCCTCAGTCAGGATATCTTCTGCCATCTAGCGGCAACAACATTGAAGTGCAGCGTCAATAACAAAAATAACCAGAAATAAACAGCTCACATTTGGGGTTTTAGTTTAGGGTGGAAATATGCAAGGCCAAAGTTAACTGCTGTTATTTGTGATGTCACTTATTATTTACACACTTAATGTGAAAAATTATTATTTATGCTGTATTAAAAAAAAAAGTATATATAGTATTTTCTTAAATTGAGTAGTAAGGCTCGGATACCTCAAAAAAATGATTCTTAACAGTGCATAAAAGGTTCTTGATTTTAGTGTTCACATGCATCATCCTCACTATTTATTATTCTATGAAAACTGATTTGAACACAGCAAAGAAAATCTTTCTGTGTGTAAAAGTAAAATATTATTAAATGCTTTGAAAAAAACAATCATTTAATGAACATTTGTGTTCATGCTGCTGTCACTGGTGAACTTTAACACTCTGGATAGTGAGGAAAGGGGATCTTGTGTGTGTCTATTTAAAGGTCAGCCATTGAACACCCTGGGATGGCTTATGTAATACATTTACAGTGTAAGTATGTCTCTCTCTCTCACACACACACCCCCTCTGATGCTTTCACACAGCAACTGTGTTCCATGATTGGTAAATGTTGAAACCTGGATGGCATAATTAATCTTGTCATGGTAGCTAAAACTTTCCTTTTATTTTCATTCATTATGTTTATTTAATTGAGAGAATAAGCTGTCATCGACCAGAGGTGACAGATTAATGTTTGTCCCAAGGAGTAGAGCAGCATATGGAGATATGGCGTCTATATTCAGACTTATCAGCAAGTAGTTACCACATATGTTCACTGTCTTTCAACAGTAGAGAAAATGCTTACACTGTAGACCTCTAACAAATAATTAATATGGTCAGATCAAAAGTATTTTTTACATTGAAACCGCAGACTAACTAATCACATTGGACATTAATATTATGGACCCCCATGCTTTTTTCTTTTAGTTACATTTTGAAATGCAAAAGATGCATTTCAATTTAGTTTAATTCAATTTCTTTATACAGCAGCAATTTGAAACACATGTCATCTGAAGGCAATTTACAAGAGAATTCATTAGAATGTTTGTCAATTTTCATATTTCCTATTAAAAAGATAATTAAAAATGTTAAGACAACCAGAAGTGAATCAAACCTGCTAAGGACCCTCATAAATCTTCCCACCACATACAGCGATGAAGATGCTGATAACGGTGCCACCAAGTCTTTTTTACGACCGTGAGATTTTCTCAAAAACTATATTGATTTGTATGGATATAGAGTTTGGTAAATGCTACTAAGAGGAGAACTGACATTTTCATCAAATGAGACATTTTGGCATAAACCAGCTTATTCCATTTTGGACAGGGTGAAGGATATGTGATGCTTTGGGGATGTTTGTCTTTCTAAAACCATGGGAACCTTGATATAGTGTAGAAAATGTATGAAATCTCTCTCTCATCACTTTGGCAAGCGTTCACACCATAAGTTCAAGTGATACCCGCTGGCGTTGAGCGATGAGACGAGAATCTTTTCAACACAGTTACATGAAACTGCTTTCAGTAAAAGCGAGGCGCTGCAGCGTGGGTTGGGGAGTGTGGGGGTTCAAAATGTTGGTATGGTGAATCCTCAGAAGGCACAAATGCCACTTTGTGAAGGAGACCCTGGGATAGTCGGCGGCACCCGTTGAGATGGGGGGGCTGGAACATGCTAAAGATAAAAGATTTGCCGCTAAGCCTGCGTCAGTGCATTTAAACTATCTGGTTTGCTATTTCGTTGTTCTAAAATTTGGCCTGACAGGTTAAGGCATCTTTCTTTTATGATGATACAAACTGAATCCAAACAATTTTGTTCTAAATCAACTTAAATATTAAGTTATAATTCACTTTTTTTTTTCAAGATTAAACTGTGACAAATATCTTTGGAATTTCCAAATAGGAAAGTGCTCTAAATGTTAAACATACTCTGCTACATCTCAGCTACATCTTACCCAGCTACTGTATTTCTAAAAAAAAGGACTCCAAACAGGAGCAAATTATGCAGGAGCACACGTTTGCTGCATGTGACAACGTGAATAATTGAAGCTCTGGGCTAAAGCTTGTGGTATCCCTGTTTTTAAGGCCATCCGGCCAGAGTGACACTGGATGAATGGAAAAGCCTGAGAGGCTACGAGAAACATTGTGTTCTGTCTTTGTCTTCCTGCTGAGTAACCTTATATGCGGTGAAAGCCGCTCAGCAGCGTCAGTCTCATTCCTGAATAGCTTTCCTTGTTCAAACTGACTCTGATCTTACTGGGCAACCTTTTACTAACGCGGGGGATTTCTGACATTCCTTGACAGACAACAGTTAAACCTGTTGCCGAGACCAATAAACATATCAGCTACGACTCTCTCTTTGCTCTGATTACTCTGTAATATTGATGTATTAAGCATCACGTTTCGTAGGTTTTTATTTTTGCATTTTACTGCACAATTTCTGAGTGTTAATATAAGACAACAGTGAAGTAGTTTATAGTACTCAAGGTCATGGTATGTCTTTCCTTCAAAGACAAATGACCAAGACCAGTCATACATTTCTCGACTTTTTGTCGATGTCTTATGTTGGTAAATAACTTAGGGGACACTTGAAAGCCCATATTAATAGTAATAATACTGTTCTTGAGAAGCCCAGCCAAACTCCCAATTTGAATCTGATAATCTGCATACAGTTATAAAGATTAGTAAAATGGCAAGAAGGCCTACTGAACCACTCAAGACATTTGGACCAGCTGGTCTAATTGTAGACCGGCATTTTCAAAGTTCTTACAGGGAGTGTTAACCACCAGTGAACCAACACCATTGTGTATGCTGTACAGTTCGTTTTCGGTCCTCAGCAGTATTTCTCAACTCTGTTCCTCAGGGACCAGCATCCTGCATGGTTTAAGTGTTTCCCCTGCGTTGCACAGCTGACCTATATAAATAGGTTATAAACAGGCATCTGTACTTATTAACAGCAAGCAGAAGGTAATGCTTTCGTTTCAGTCAGGTGTGACGGAGCAGAGACACATCTATGGACAGAGTCTATTGTATAAAAACATAAAATAAGCTCTTGGTCAAGGTAAAATAGTTAAAATTGTGATACAGGCACTGCTTTTACCTTATAAATCCTGGAATACTTGTTAATGTTCAACATTTTTAAGTAATAAACTAATAGGCAAACTGAACAACAGTTAAAAAAATTGTCCTGATATAAACCCAATAATACCTTAAACGTGTTTTGGATTTCCTAATATGCTCTGGGGGTTTGGATAACTTGGGATTCATTGCTCACTTGACAAAGCATGTCTGTTCACGGATACTTCTCTGTTTCTCCCCAGTTTCCGTTGTTATCCTCACCTTAGTTGGTAAACAGGCACCAGGGATGCTGGTGCTCACCATGACAGCTGACAGGCTGTCTTAACAGGGAACAGTGCGACGGACAGAATGTAGGTCCGGTTTTTTCCGGTGCTGACAGAAGGGGGCCGGTAAACAAGCATCCAGCCAGGATCTGATAAAGCCGCGCTGAGATGTGGAAAAATGGAGCTAAATTCAGACATGTCTCCATTGCTCTCCGCATAATAACTTGTCTGCCAGTTTTTCCTCTTTAACTCTCAGTAAAAATCATACTAGTCACATCTTCCACAATATTTCTAACCCCTGGTTTTCCTCCATGGCTTCTCATTCCTCACATTGCATTGGCAGTAAGACTTTAATAAGACGCTAGCATGATTCCAAAAAACAGAGGCAAAAATAAAACTGAGCAATATATAATAATCAAGCTCTGTGCACTAACAAAACATGCAACATTTTATTTATTTTTTATGGTAAAGCCAAATACCATTCTTGCAAGTAAAACTAAATAAATACAGTTCCTGCAAGCCGACAGAGATACTTAAGAGATTAGTAAATAAATAACCTTACACAACGAGGCAAATATATAATCCAGTTTGTTTTTAATATAACTTACAATAGTACAGAAAGAGTCAAAACTACTTTCTTCTGTTTGTAAATGTGGAGCAATGGATGATGTGGATAATGTTCTGTGGTGCTGACGAATGCAGCGACTTGAAACTAGTGAGTGATATAAACAGACTGGCGTTCACTTTGACTCCTAATGCTAATGTAATTCACTGAGGTCCGAATAACAGTCATTTTTCCTACTTTCTTACATTGTTAAAAATGGTTTGAAGTTTGGTCTTACATTTTTTAATTCTTATTTTATAAATATTTACCACAACAGTCTTAATTAAACATGGTTATGTCTTTAATTTGAAGGAGGAATGTCTGCAAATGTCATGACTTGATATGACTGATTAAGTTCGTTTTTTTTCTGGTTATCTGAATTTGGGAATTGTAAAGAATTCAGAAATTTGAATTAAATTAACCTAACTTTTTTTTGTTTTGTTTTGTTTTACCCATAAGGCCTGCTGATTAACTTAACGAGTTAAAGTTAAATTAGAATTAAGACCCGAATTGTGTGCATCTAATCAAATGTATCTAAATAGATGGTTTCTTTTGGTTAATCTAATGGTTTGTGTGAATTAAATGTATTTAATTAGAAGTTAATTGGACTTCTTATGAAGCATTTTGAGATGCCAATTTAAATGAAGTGACTCTGTATAAATAAACGTAACTAAACCTTAATAAATGACAGGAATAACATTTCCATAGACCTCAAACACTGATACAGCAGTTGAAGCTTTCAATTATCTTCCTGGGGACTGTCTGTCCTTTTTTTATTGGCAGGACATTTTTATTTGTTTGCTTTACTCCTCATGGCGTCATGTTTCTGGCAGAGATTCCTGGGATTCTGACACCTGTCTCGAGGGCTTTTCAAGTGGCTCAAATGTCACATAGCACCCCCAAATGCCCACCCGCCCATACCTAATCCCCGGCTGCAAACCCGAGCTCAGAGCTCTTATCACTGGCCATTCAGCTTCTGACGTCCACAGGGGGCTGCTCTTTAATTTGGGGGAGAGCCAGCTGCTATTCTTATAACTCAACTTTGTCGTGCGGTATTTGAGGGATAGATTTATGACCTCCATCCACGTCTCTTCTTCTGCCTGTGCTATGGTTCTTCTTGCAGTTTCCTTTACATGAAGCAGAAGTGGTAGGTTTTGGTATCGAACAGAACTTTAACACCAGTCATGAACTCCAGCCTGGTTAACTCTTTAGCCAAAGTGTACGATCCCAAACCTCTTCATGGTCAGAAGCTTCCTGCTAGGAAGTTCTCTCTGAATGGATCAGACCGGTCTCAAGCTTCATCCTCTTACTCGTCTGTCCACGACGCATCCCTGTGCTGCATGGAGGGCAGAATCGACTCCCTCAGCTCCCAGATGGAGCACTTGCTCCTCATGCAGCAGACCGTCCTGACCCGGCTGGATGGCTTGTCCCAGGATGTAAGAGACATAGGTCAGGATAAGGCCTCCTCCCACGAGGGGAGACGTGGCTCGGGGATTGACGCGGTTTGCAGGGAGCTGCGCGTGGCTGTGGAGCGGCTAGAGAGTCAGGGGCGCCGTCTGGAAGGGGTGGAAAAGCTGGTGGAGGGAACCCAGCAGGTGATCAGCTTCATTGGGGAGGTGGTGAAGAGCTCTAGGCTGGTGGAGCTTCTATTCAAACAGTCTGGAAACAAAAGTTGCAGGAAGGTGAGAAAACAATTTCAAGTTAGTGTGAATGTTGGAGCTGTTTTCTTTTTGGGCTTTAACTGTTTATTCTTTCAATATGACTCCTGGTTTAACTGTATCGTCTCTGAACATGATGTCCTCAGTGATGTCAAGTAGCATTCACTTTTGCGCAGGTTGTGTCGTTTTTTTTTAACCTTTAGGTGTAGATGATAGTAGTCAGACTTGTTATCACACCCAGGCACTTGTGTTTTTATCAGTGGTTGGGCTCTTGACTGCAGCTGGATGCAGTCATTGCAAAACCGGTCTGGTCTCATTTGAGTTGGTGGCATTAATGCACTTACTGATAAAATGAGGATGGAGTGCTGGGAAAGAATGTACCACAATCTACATCTACTGTAAAGCAATATGGCCTCAGGGCTATGAATGGACCACAGCAACAAAACAAACACTCACTATTGGCATTTCACTCCTATACAAACAGAAACATGCATCTTTACTCTCTGTAACGTGTTGACAGCATGGGTATTATCTTCCTTTTTATAACCGCTGTGCCTTACTTAAATTAAAGCAACACTTTTTTTTACAGTATGCTATTTCTCCTTGTTTTTCCCTGATAAAGGCAAAAGACGACAAGGACAAAGCCAAGTCGAGTGCAAAGGGTGGAAAAGCCCAGAAGAAAAGAAAACCTCAGGATTCATCAGGTAAAGTTAGACTTGATGTTAGTTTTGACCAAAGCATCAATTGAGATCAAGGAAAATATAACTAAAATAGTAGTTGTTAGATTATTTGAAATCCAGGGTTTAATGTTTTGTAGGGATAATTTTTCAAGTTAAAGCTATAATGTTTTTTGACAAGTTACAATTCTTCTATGTAATAAACATATAACCTCAAATGATTTTTCATCTCAGATACTTTCATTAGAATTGGACGAAGGTAGAGTAACAGGAATGCTTATGTAAAAATTATGATGCGTCATGCATTCTTTTACGCAACACCAGCAATAAAATCCTAATATAGATGTGCTGTATGAGAAAAGGAGGGGAAGAACATTTTCAAAAAGTGGATTTTTCAGTTTACAAGCTAAGATCAACAGATCTTATTGCATATCTGAAGGTGAAACTCAGCACGGAAAAGGAAGCAAAAGGAAATAAAATAAACAAAACCACACAGCTTGAATGCAAGTGTAAAACTATTTACTTGCTATAAAAAAAGGAATCTTAGCACACAAATATGACGTAGAATTTAACAGGAACAGTTCCTCCCTTGGCCGCTTGATCAGGATGAGGAAACCTGCTTAGCATGATTTAAACTAGACACTGAAAATATTCTATTCAAAAAGCTCAGTCTGAGGAAACAGTTTTAAACTGTCAAATACCTAAACCAGCAGACACACACACACACACACACACACACACACACACACACACACACACACACACACACACACACACACACACACACACA
>JAVLVB010000668.1:4387924-4411933 GCA_032876305.1 Orestias chungarensis | reverse complement strand
TTGAACTGTTTGAAAGTACAAAAGAATGGAAATAAAACAGGAAAACCAACATGCCAACATTTAGTCAAATCTTCAACAAAAACCATAATATTTGAAGTTTCTGTGACACAGATAGCTGAGTGGTCTGGCATCCTGTCACATGACAAAATGTGCTGTTGATGATAAACTTTTACATCTACAGTACTGCTATAATACAAAAATGTCTGTAGGATTGAAAAAATTACTTTTTGTTCTCCAAAAATAGCACCCAACAAACAGATCTAATGTTCTTGTATTTCCAGTGGTTGTGGATGAAATGCAGTGAGGTTCTACAATGTACACTTTTAGGCTCTAACTAGGATTGGTTGTATATTTAATTTAGCTTAAAACCAGAAAATAACAAAATGCTGGAAACGTTGTTTCCATTGACTTGTTGGATAAGATTTCACGCCTAACCAAGGTCCAGTCAGATCAAAAGTTATTAAACTAAATTGCAGGATGTCATGATGGATCATATTTATCGTATTTAAGAGCCATGATCAAACGCTCCTTAAAAATTAATGTAGAAAGATTTTAAAAAATGTATTATTAGAATGTAAATGCCAACAAGAAGGCTGGATTCTTCACAGAAAAAAAAACTATCCACTGTTTAATGTGGAATAAATTCCTTTAATATCCGGGAATGTGAACATTTTAGGCAGCACATTTGGTTTGCTTGTTACATAAACTGAACATTTACCAACAAAAGCTTCTCTTTTTCATCAATGTTTATACCTTAGATGGCTCCTCTTTGAGTGAGTCTGCGCAAATTGAAAAGCTCAACAGGGAGAACACAGAGCATTCCCATGCGAACCCGGAAGCCAACCTTCAGCGTCAAGACGATGTTGGAACTGGGGGGGAAAGAAAAGAGGAGCCAACAGAGCTGATTCTGGATAGGTCACATGCTCCTTCAAGCCGAAGTGAGAAGGAGAGGAAGGGCAATGGGGACGAGGAGATCGAGGGGAATCTCTTTGATGACACAGACGCAGAGGAAGACGAGCAGCAGAGAGATGATGAGAGTGAAGAAAATGGCACAGAAGTAAAGAACAATGTTAAAAAAAGGCTTGAAGGAGAGGAAGAGTCAACAGATTTAGAAAATGTTACTTCAGACATGAGCAAGGCATCTCAGGACAGGTACTCCTAAACACTTTCTTCACCTGTTTCTACCGTTGCCAATTTTTTTTTTTTTGTTGCATGCAGAAGCTTAAAAAGAAAAAAAACATTAAGATAAAATAATTATGTTTGTATTTTAAAGCTCTGAAGATGCTGGAGATGGGGGAGCCGCAGGCAAGCGTCGCGTCACAGAAGAGGATCTGGTTAAGGATGACTTGAAAAAGAGCAGAGTAGAGGAAAGCTTGGTGGAAAATGCAGATGGCCAGAGAGTGGAGGGATCAAAATCTGCAGAGGCAAAGGTGGAAACAGAAGACGGTGGAGAATCTGCGATGAAAGAATTTATCCTTGGTGAGAATTTATAGGGCATGGGTTCGCAAATATATGGCTGTTTCTATAAATGTAGTCTTTTCGTTCTATGATCCTTAACAAAAACTGGAAAGAGTGTTGCACAACTGAAAACCTGGACATGACTGTTTTCCTTAGATAGCATAAGAAAACACAATCAATCAATATTTCTGCCCTTACAAAAACTTCGATTTGTGAAGATGTAATTTCAAGACTAGAAAGTGTCTTATAATATCATAATTTTGAAAAATTCAATAATAAAAACCTTAACCATAACTCTCCAGACAAGTTTTCTTTTTCTTTTTCTGATACCAAAAAAAAATACTCAAGACACAAGATTAGCAGGAATAAAAGACTAAATAAAATATAAAACATGTCCTTTAAAGACACATGGTTGACACATGGCAATTCATTGTAGTTTGTAAAAACCATCACATTCTTTTACACAACAATTATTAAAACATAAGTTGTAATATAATACTTATTAATACTAATATTTGGATATTGATCTAGACTTTAATAGGTCCATGATTTAAAAAACAATTTCCTGAGGATTTTTTTAGCATTCTCTAATGCCTTCCTGCAAGAGATTGCTTTTTTTTTGCTTTTTTTTAATTCAGCAGGCCAAACCTGCAAAGAAAGGAGGAAGTAAGAACAGATTGAGCGAAACAGTGGTAAAACATTTTCAAAAAAATATGATCGATATTTCTCCTCCTTAACGTCCAGAGGACATGTAAACTCTGGTGGGCCTCCCTGTAGATCCCCCTGGGACTCAAATGTCAGTTTGTTGTCCATTATTGTACCCAGATACTTGCGTTTTTCTTCTACTACCTTATCATATCTGGAGGGTGAGGGCTAAGAATATCACTGTTGTTTTAGCGGTTGTGTGGTTTCCATTTCAAGAGAACATGACATGCTAATTTGCTACATTTGACCTGACATTCCTGAAGTTTCAGAGCAGATTTCGTGTCATTGTGCCGTGCGTGCTTGGGCCTCCAGAACACATTAGTCATGCAGCTTATAGGGCAGATAATGAATCACATGCATGATGCTATTTCCATCCATGTTTCTAGGCACTGAGGCCTCTTCCTCTGGTTCTACTCTAACTTTAACTTACAGTACAAAATAACTTCCTTCTTCTTCATCTTCTTCTTCTTCTCCCTTGTGTAGATGCAGGCCCTCCTCCAACTGCTCCTTTTGATCACCGCATTGTGACTCCCAAACCCCATCAGATAGCCACCTATTACACAATCAACAGGGATGAAGTTCTGGGCGGGTGAGTGACAAGCTCATTAATGAAGAGATAGTCCATAGTTATTTTCCTTCTACTCAGGCATTCAGATGCTTTGATGTACTGTAATTAAATAATAGTCGGTTTAACAAGAGGCAAGGGAATGCCTACAAGTTTTTATTAAGCTATTTGTGCTGCTCTCTATAAGGGAAACGATTATGCCTCCCATGGGACACATGAAAAACAGCATGCCTTTCTTAATGTAATTGACCCGTGCTAATTTCAGCCTCTTAAGATGAAAATTACTGTTCTGCAAAAAAATATATGTGTATTTTGTCTCAAACTAACCTCAAAAGTAGTCAAAATTTTAAAGTGGTATTTCATTGAGAGCTCTGGAATCAGGAAGCATTTGACACCTAAGGAAAATTATTCCACACATATTATTGTGAAAAACAATTTGCTCACATTGGCTTGTCTGTCCAAATTTAGGTGATGGAGGCTCAGTTGTTGTGTCCTTTGGCAAGACAAGCTGGTGGTCAGACTGCCCAAAGACAGCTGTGGCTACAATGTTGAGCTTGCCATCACCAGTGTGTGAATGTTTGCCTGAATGACTGAATTTTTTGTGTGAAGTACTTGGTTGGCCTCTGGAGTTCATAAAACACAACACTGTACATGTACCTTATGGGTCTGTCTTTTCATGTGTTTCACTCTGATTGTTTTTTGTTGGGTTTTTTTCTTATTAGGGGTCGTTTTGGACAAGTCTACAAATGCATGGAGAACTCATCTGGGCTGACTCTTGCTGCCAAAATCATCAAAGCTAAGAGCCAAAAAGAAAAGGTGCAGTAATAATTGAGCCTGTTAGTGCTAAATATGGTGTAGAAAATACCAAACTCCTCTGTGACTCGGTGTGTGGCTTCTCTAACAGTGACCAATTTTATTATTATATCTATTTATTTTTAATGACACAACTTGAGCAAATACAAAATATTTGGAGGAAAGTCTTCCCCATATTAGGTTTTCTTTTTCCATCATCCTAAAGTAAGTGAAGCATGGAAGGCATGGGAGATTAAATTAGTGAGTTTGAGTTGAGTTTAAAAAGGTGTGGCATTTTAAAATACATATTTGAAACAGACAGTTTAGACTCATGACGTGTGACTTGATAACAGAAGCTGTAAAACTATCCGCATTACCTGTTCATCGGACTTCCTGTTTCCTCATACAGTAGGACTTATTGTGCAGCAGTATCTACACGGATACAAATCATCTGTTTATTTTCTCTGGAAATTAAACAGACACTTTATAGAGTAACAGGATATGATGTTGCACGGATACACCTTATTTGTCAAATGTTTTTCCAGATATGACAACATGTAGCAATATTAGAACAGCATGGCAGTACTTAAGCTAAAACCAAACAAAATAATATGTATTAATTAAATGCTATTATTAAGATGTTTATTTAAATATAATAATAATAATTTTAATGACAGAAACCGGAATTGTCTCTTAGGAGGTAGTGAGGAATGAGATCCAGGTGATGAATCAGCTTAACCATGCCAACCTCATCCAACTATACGCTGCCTTTGAGTCACGGAATGACATCATCCTGGTCATGGAATAGTAAGTCTGTTGTGAAGTGTTTTTTTAATTTTATTTTTTATTTCTTTGATGGAACAGAACGAGTTTCTTTGGTTTTAACCCTGTTTGTATCTCTGTGCTGCAGTGTGGAAGGAGGAGAGCTGTTTGATCGCATCATTGACGAGAACTACAACCTGACCGAGCTTGATACAGTGCTCTTCATCCGTCAAATCTGTGAAGGGCTGCAGTACATGCACAAAAATTACATTCTTCATCTTGATCTCAAGGTAAATTTACTCAGATATTTATATTCTTTTGAATAAGTCTCTGCTTGTTTTTAAGGCTCTAAAACTTTTTTTTCTCTTTAGCCAGAAAACATTCTGTGCGTCAGCAGAGTGACAAACAAGATTAAAATCATTGACTTTGGCCTGGCAAGAAGGTAAGAAATGCAAATCCATCTGATCTGTAGTAAAAATTTTCCAACGTCTGCACTGGTTAATTATTTTTTCTCTAAAAGGTATAAACCCAGAGAAAAGCTGAGGGTCAATTTTGGAACGCCTGAATTCCTCGCTCCTGAAGTCATTAATTATGAGTTTGTTTCATTCCCGACGGACATGTGGAGTCTTGGAGTAATTACATACATGCTGTAAGTCAGGGATGCTGACTAACCTGCATTTAAACCTGGTTACATTATGGACCCGACATTTAAAAGAAATATACAATCCAGGCAGAAATTCAGCAGAAATTGTAGCAGTGCGAGATGTGCACTGAACCTCTGTTTTCCATCCGTCCAGACTCAGTGGCTTGTCTCCGTTTCTTGGGGACGACGACAACGAGACGCTCAACAGCATTCTGGCCTGTCAGTGGAACTTCGAAGAAGAAGAGTTTCGAGACATTTCTGACGAGGCAAAAGACTTCATCACCCGTCTTCTGGTGAAGAGCAAGAGCTGGAGAATGAGTGCAACGGAGTCCCTAAGACATGCCTGGCTGTCGGACCGAAATGTGCACCATCGACTACATCAGAAGGTAAAAAGGTTCCCACTTTGACAGTTGATCAATAAATCAGTCAAGTATGGGGGAGTATGTGCTTTCCCTTTATCTTGTAAACATACAATAATCTCTAGATAAGTTACGGAAATGCAAATATACCTATAAGGATGATCAAATGATGATCTATGTAGCATATTATTTTGCTTACTTTTTGTCTTAATTTGTAGACCATTTCAGTGTGGTCTTACATAAACATTTTTATTATACACATATATATTTAAGGAGTTTGGTTTATCAGTACATCCTTTAAAACCAAATACAAATAAAATTGGAAATTTTCTGATTTGCAGAAAAACAAGTGCCACTCCTCACATGCTCCACCCTCTCAGAGCTAAACAGGTGAGATTTTCTCCTCTGATTCTGTAAATAACATAATAGAATACTAATTCTTGTCGATTAGACCATCTGAAACAGTTCCTTCTAACTCTCAAATCATTTTGTTTCCCTTTCAAAAACAACCAGGCCCTCCGTTTGCCTTTGGATACTGTAAGGCCCTGGGGCCTAACGCTGGACCAACACTTCTGCACCTGTATAGCCACTGGATTGTTTCTGTCTGCCTCACATTGGATTTACCTTTGCATGGCCGCACACGGTGTAAACCTGGATAAAAGACATGTTGGAACTGCCTGTACTGTCTACTTTCAAAGTTATTCAAAACAACCTTTGCCAAAACCAGTGAGGACTTTCTTGCTTAATAAGTAACTTTCAGGCTAAACCCTGAAATATGTAATTTTTTTATTTGCCGCATGTGGCTATTAAAAATTAGGTATGTTTTTTTGCTTGCTTTGGCAGGATTTGCACACTTTTTTTTATCCATGCCTGTGTAAAGAAACCTGAAAAACAACTTTTCTTGCTTTCATTGTTTTCATGGTTTTATTATTCCCCCTCAAGATGTTTTGAAATCCGACCCTATTATTTTACGTTATGTATATATTTCAACATTACATCTGTTTCCCTATAACCTGAGAAGATCTTAGTGGTAATGTCCTATATTGTATTATTAATAACTTTTACGTAGACTGTCTTGTCTTCACCACTGTACCCAGCTCAGCTTCCATGAAGGAACAATGCAACAACACATTACTACCTATGATTTATATTTCTTGTGTTTATTTATTTACGGGCTCAGCACCAGATAGTACTTGAAGTGAGTGCTTTTTTGTTTCTTCAACATGAGATGTTATCCATTTAGACAAAACAAATGTGCTTTCATGTAGTTTTAAACATACATTTAAGGTTCAAATGCACAGCTTACTGTAATGGAGGCATAAGACACTCAAATGATTTATTTCGAATTAAAAGGCTTTGCGTTTTGAATACTTCTTTATTTGAATTTGTGATACCTTTTTCAAGATTTCTTGTGAAATGTTAAGATTTAAATACAAAAAATGATGGACATGAATGTGTTAATAAATGGTGCACATAAAATAGCAGAAATGTTTTTTCTTTCACATTTGCTGTTAATATTACTCAACAAAACACACTGATTACAGATCTTTAGTAAGTGTGGCGGCCTTCATTAAAACAGGAATTTTGGCAATTGCTCTGTAGCATGTGGGTGTTTATTATAACCTGAAATAGGAAACATATTGGCATCCCAAATATTTTATGTGCATTGCAACGATCAATTTCTATCAAACAAAGAGAACTTTTCCACTGCAGCCGATACAAATAACCAAACCACCTTCATCCCTCTTATTGATTTTACTTCTCCCATCCATCCATTATCCAACCCGTTTATCCCTGTGTGGTCGAGAGGGTTCTGCTAGTGCCTATTTCCAGATGTTACTGAGCGAGAGGCTGGGGCAACCTGTCCAGGTCACACCGTGGACAGGTATGACTCTATGAAGATCAAATAATTCTGAGCATTAGTCAGAACCTTCACAATATTCCAGAAACATGACGGATCGGTTAAATATTCTCTGAATCACCCTCGTGTCTGAGTGTGTGGG
The DNA here is from genome assembly GCA_032876305.1 of Orestias chungarensis. Classification (NCBI taxonomy): domain Eukaryota; kingdom Metazoa; phylum Chordata; class Actinopteri; order Cyprinodontiformes; family Cyprinodontidae; genus Orestias; species Orestias chungarensis. The sequence continues at coordinate 4,404,646 of JAVLVB010000668.1, read as the reverse complement.
TGGCTGGTTGTCTGTCCTGAATGTCTCTGTGTTTGATTTGTGACCCATCCCGGCTTCATCCCATGCAAGGTTAACTGGTTTTATGCGTGAGGGGTGGATGTAATTCCCCCTCCCTACCATTTGAGGGCGCTGTGCTTCACAGCCATCAGTACGCGGACGGATACGCTCCTCCACGAAGAGCCCGCCCACTTGCTGGCCTCTGATTGGTTCACGTCATGAGTTTACGGATGCTGAGGAGGCTCGCTTGTTGTCGGGCTGCAGCCGACGACCATTCGTGTTCGGTTGCTTCCAACGGTTGTTTCGTTCCAGCCAACCGTCAAGATTTACGAGCGAGAGATGGCTCAGTGCTCCGCAGCCGCTACGTTGGGCTCCCCGGTGAAGAAGAGGAACGTGGCCGTCATCACCGGCATCACCGGCCAGGTAACATCCTGCTGCTGCTGCTGCTGCTGAAGGCTCTCTGTGAAAGATGGGTGACAGTGAACTCTCCTGGGAGTCTTTGCCTGCTTATGTTCGCTTTTCCTTCCAGGAAATAGCGTTTCCGTGTCTGTTCGAGGTTCTCCGAGTCACCTAGCAGAGCAACTTTGGACGTTTTAATAGCAAAGTTCAGGATAAGCTTCAGTTTTTGGTTCGAGTCAGTTGAAAACTTGCGAAGGAACCAGGAAATGATTTATATCAATGCTTAGTGCTCGGTTAGATAATGGGAATGTATGGGGATGACACGTTTGACTGGTTTGGTTTAGTAACTGTCATGATTTATGTGTGGAAACCCCTGTTTGTGATGTGGGATTTAACATTAGTTTATGCTTTTACACACGTCATCACAAGGGATGATTTTTATCTCTTCATTTCCTCACTTACTTTGAAAAGCAGAGTTTGTTCAAACACTCAATCAAACTTGTTCTCTTTCACATAATCATGTCACAAACCTGCACTGCAGCGGATGCACTTCTCCATGATGGAATCAGGATGTTTCTTCTCCCTTCTTCTTACCTCATCCTGAAGAGATGCCAAAATCTGAATAATCATTTTGTTTATTGATCAAGTATTCTCGCCTACAAGGGATTTGATGTGGTAATTCTGCAGAACGGTCAACATACAAAGATACAATGTAATGGGTATTTGTTTGTAATTAGAATAGAGGCAAGTATAGATATAAGTGTAACTGTGTTCTAAACTATGTAGCTCCAGTTCTCTATCCCTAACCCTTTCATACTGATAAACAATGTTCCCTCTAATCTTTCATGAGCAACATCGGCGCCATCTTGTATGGCCACATACCAAAACAAACTTTTTTGCGCTGTTTTTATTGTCTTAGCGACCGTAGTGATGTTGTTTTCAGGTTGGATGTTGGATATCCGCTCCCCGCGGAGTAAGGGGCGTTAAGCTCGAGGTTGATCCGATATATGAACGCTAATCTCGGCCCGCTGTTCTCTACCGCTCCTTCCTCAAGCGCCTGGTCCGTCAATTTCCGTACCAAACACTCCTGTAAATGAATGCCTTGCCTTATGACCAACTGATAATGGGTGGATAAACAATTTCAATATTAAATAGGATTTCTTTAATAGCTTCCAAATCGTGGCCCCATTAACTCAAAATCAGTGTGAAATTATTCTACTAGACTGTATAGATGAAGCACACTCCTCTTTACTACATGACTCCCTTTTTTTATTTAACTCATTTTATATTTAAAAAAATGTTCATAAAATGTATTACCTCAGATGATCATCACATTTGGTACCTGTAATGTTCAATTACATCAAATTCTAAGAAAGTATCTATTTCATTACATGTTCGCTTCTTACCAAAAATATGTTAAATACAACACATATTTACTTAAAGTGTGATCTATTTCAAAACATTTACCTTTATTGTTTACCTTGAACTGTTTTATTACACATTAAATGTTTAAAGATCTGGTTTGATTGTTTACAGTAAATGTTTTCTGCAAAATGTCTGATTATATAATTGTTTACTTTAATCACATAAAATGTGATTACATGTATGTTTATTACCTGAAACATTTTAAGTATCACATTTTTACCTAAAATGTGATTCACTGCATCACCTGTTCACATGCAACTTGAAGTGCTTGAATCAAACGTTTCATGAATGTTTGCCACATTAATTTATTAAATGAGAGAAAACAGCCACTTCCAGCTGCACACATATTTCCACAGAAATGGTTTTTGTTCCCCTTCATAGTGTGCAGCCGTGCTGAGCTCCTCTCGTTGTTTCCTCCTCAGCCTCTCCCACCTGCTCCTCTTCTAAAGCCTCTGCTCCTGGGTTTTCATTATTTAACTCTTCTGGGGTAAATAATGAAAACACAGTCTCTGTAACTTGCTCCCCCACTTGTTGATCCACCATGGTCTTGCTGTATCGCCTCTTTAATTTTCGCATGTCGGTCCAATGTTGTGGCAATAATCTGACCCATATTCAGCGCTGGAACCCAGTCTAGATTGAGCTCATCCATTTCATATGTTGGCTTGCCTTGAAGAGGAGATATTGGAACACACATCAGTATTAATACTGTAAATTTGATTACACTAGTAAAATAATTTACTTCATAATAATGGAATAACCTCGATGTCCAGCGACAAAACTTGGACTATGCTACATAAAAATATGAGCCTGACCTAAACAAGGTTGACCGACTTATATGAACTCAACATAACTGAACATGAGTACACCCGGACAAAATCATAACAAAAAAATATGAAACAACGCCAACAAAGCGTATTTAGACGCTCGCCAGAATTGACATGTCTGGAACAAACTTGTAGATATCTTGGGAATTTGGAGAACGTAATATCAGGGCGTCTCACCGCTGATATCCAGGACGTTAGTCTCCTTTTCGTTAGCTCCATTAGCTTAGCCTCCTCGCGTTGTTTACAGGCAGGAAAACGGTGAAACCAAAGTCAGCTTTCCATCTTTTTACCGTTTCGGTCGTGTGATCGGACATCACGCAGAATAACGCAGCAAGTTCGGACCATTGCTAAATTATTTTAAGTAACTTACATTCCAAAATTCAAAATATCTGTGAGACAGTCGTTTCTCGGTTACATTTATGGCCAAACAAGATGGCGCTCATATCCCTCCGACTAGAGCAGTGACGTCACACTCCGAAGGTCTATAGCAGGAGTGCACCACCTTTTTTGTCCCAAGATCTACTTTTCAAGTCCAGTGTCAACATCGCAAACCCACACAGATCGTTTCCAGCCTGCAGTAACTACCCTCACAACACGTTTTGTTGTTGTCATACAACCATTAGACATCAAATCAGTGTTATATAACATACGAAAAACCTTAACAGAAGTAAAATTATTATAAAAAGTAAAATATGTTGCTGTATATCTTTTAATTGAAGACCTGGGATGAATGCTTAACTTTTGTAGAAGAGATAATTAATATACTTTTTGCTTTCATGCAAACTTAGTTGATTGTGCTTGTAGTATGAGAACAGTTCTTTATAATTCACTGATTAAAATATTCATTTGATTTGAACCGTTTACATGACAGAATAACTCAATTGTGCAAAAATAAATTACCAAACAATTTATTGTAAAATATGTAAAATGCAAAACAACCTCTACACTTTTAGTATTTAATACGATTACTATACTTTTTCTATAATACAACTATTTACATATATATATACATGCGCGCACACACACACAACACTGAGTTCCTGTCATGTCATAACTGGTCATAACCTCGCGGTCGACTTGGGATCAGTCCGCGATCTACCAGTCGATCACGATCGAGTTTGGCACTCAGGCTTTATAGCTTCCGATGATTGGCTGCGTAGCGTTGGTTAACCGTATCGTATCATTGGCTGGACACCTGTGACTCACCCAGTTAGATTGTTATAGGTCATTGGTCCATAGTCAAAACTGATGTCTGAGCTCAATGTTGTTTATGTTGGATTTTATTTTATGCGCTGCATAGATTTTATTGTGCGCTGAGAATGTGCAAGCAGTGCGCGATTGTGCGAGCGCACAGCTTAAAGGGAACGTTGCTGATAAATAATAATTACTTATTTTGTTTTTGAGCCATGCATTATTTGTTTCTGTTTGGGTACTCTGTGTGGTCAGAGAGGTTCTGAACGTAGTTCCTTAATTCTACATCTCCAGCAGTAATCAGGCCTGCATCAGGCTTGTCACATGAGCTCAGTTTTTCCTCCATTTTAAAGTGGCATTTTTTATTTACCAAGAGTACCTGGGATACATTAAGGGTACATTAAGAACTTGGTGTAGTTTAGTCTCATTGGTTCTTCCCGTACGTCAGAAAATTCATGTCCTAAATTCCCCTGATCTAAAATAAATTTGCCAACTTCTCGTCCATCTTCTCGGTCGCAGATTTTACGAGATAACCAATAAAAACGTGTGTGTATTTTATTTGCAGAGTTGACATTTTTTTTGTTAAATATCTTAATTAATGAGATTTTAAATAATAATACTCTATTATCATAATAGGAATAAAAATACAGAGGGCAGATATTTATTTAAAAAATGTTAATAAAACAGTTTTTTCTGTCTCCTACATGCTTTTAATGTAACATTTTTGGCCCTCATAGAGAAACGTTTGGACAGTCCTAAACTTCAGTAATTAGCTTTAAAATGTTTACCAAGGGGCCAACCTAGCATCTTAATGATTATGGGGGCCGGAGGTGATCAGAAGTAGTTTGTATTTATAGAAGTTTTTGTTTTGTAGTTTATTGTGTTTTGTTTCGTGTTTTAAGGCGCCTTGGTGTATATCTAATGTATTTATTGTCAAATGTGGTTTTTCTGATTTAAAAGAGGTCAATACCATATAAAAGAAAACCCAGTTTGGTTTAATTCATGATGGTGTTAATGTTATGTCCCATATTTACAGTTAAAGTCATCTGTTAGGTAAGTTTGTTAAAAAGCATTGCTTTAGTATCCATACATCAAATATGTGTTTGTAAAATTGAAATGCGTTACGTAAATGGGTTTAATATTTTGCACATTTAGCCCCTTGGGGGCAGCACTGTCTAATGTTACTTCACACAACTACCTTGTGATCATCTTTAAGCTGCAAGAGCAGATTTGTAGCAATGGTCTCATAGTAAGTGCTTTTGACACAATTTATGAAAATACACAACACATTTGCACACAGTGTTAAAGAGGAGTGATGAATTCATAACTGTATACCCTTATATGCTGCATATTTAAAGATTATTTGTATGCTTTACATTACATGCTTTTAGCGGATGCTTTTATCCAAAGCGACTTACGAAAAGGGGGCTAAACATCTAACTACACACAATTAACAAATTAAAAGTTACCTGCAGTATCCTGTGGGAGGACTTAACTGTAAGGATTTATTATTCACCCACAAGGTTCAATTAAAATACAGATTACACAAGTACCATGGATTGAGTGTTATATGATGTCAGAAAGTAATAAATGCATTTACGTTACCTGACTTCCGTTTATGTTGTTTAAATGCCTCCAGGCTGAAAATTTGACAACCCGATGGTTTCACTTACACTCCTTACTCGTTTGAAATAAGTTGTTGGATAACAAAGCACCCAGAAATGTAAATCTGTTACAGCTACATTATGCATTATCGGATTGTTTTTTTTCCTTGTCGTAATGTAGTTTTTATTTCCCTTTGAATTCTCTTTCTTTCATGTTAAACATATTCAGACAAAACTTTATTCTAAGGTGCTTTACAAAATAATCTGGTCGATTTCAAGTCTAATTATATACAAGAACGGTTCTGTCCAAGGTGTTAAGTTCACCTCGGTTTATTTTATAACCGATAGATATACATAACTATCGGTTATAAAATGTAGCTGCGTATTTAAAAACATTTCAGCCAGTGGAGCTACAAATATTAGAAAAATGTTATAAGATTGATTATGATTTACATACATTTCTAAATACATAATGCCTAAAAGAAAAAAACAACTTAAACTCTCTTTTAAGATCTAACCTTTTGTTGCAGAATAAAAAAAAAAGACTGGATATAAAGTTTTAGCTAACTTTAGGGACATCCTGGCTAGAGCCCTAGCAGCCCAGGCTGTATGAGAGAATGAGTTTTACTTTGTTTATCATAACTTAAACCTGACCGTACATTTTGCTAGAACAAGCTTTTTCGTTTGAGTTTACTTTCTTTGAGTAAGTAGTTGAAGTAATCTTCTCTTTTATTTTCTTGATGTCTTCAATGCTGTTCACCGTTTATGTAGGCACAGTTATAGGAATCGATTAATAATCAATTTGTTGACTTTGAATTCAAAGATATTTGCTAAATATTAGCTGTAGCGTATTTGTAATTTTCTTTCAGTTAAAAAGGTTTTTCTACACCGATTTAAGCCCTATTGATTCCCAACCATATTAGTTTATTGTTACATAAAGCTATATTATCCAAATTACCATGGGTTCATTGTTGGGTTTTATTTTAAATAAATAACCTCACTGATGTTGTGGTCACAACAAATCGCATATGTTGGTATTCTTTAAAACCAGATTTCTAAAATTTAAGTGTTCTTTTCGTAGCATGTGTTTGAAAGGGTTTCATTTTTCACGATGTTGCTCAAATAAACTGATTTAAAGACACAATTTCCCCTGTTTCGTACGTTTGCTTGTTAGAACACATGCGTTTGTAGATGTCATATTTTGTGGCCTTTATATGTCTGAGTCTGGCATATGATCAGCATCAGAGTAAACAGGTTTAAAGCGGATATTTTATGGCCTGAAGCAGGAGTCGTCACTCGAGCGTTCCCATAATGTAGCCCTTCAGAGACGGCCATCGCTCCTGGAAAGTCTCACATTCCCGATTTAAGCGGCACTTTTCCGAACCCCCATCTCCCCTCGTCCCGTTTAACAGACAAGAAGAATAACAGCACTAATTCATTTTTATTTTTCCCGACATGGCATTGCCGAGGAATACTGAGCACTCACGCAAGAGGCAGGCAGAGAGGCATCTGGATACCCCATCTCAGACGTCGCATAGTGGGCCACAGGAGTCACGGCGAATCCGCAAATTACCTCGCAAACTACCTTCCATAAATTCCAGGGCAGCGTGCTGCTCAATCTGAATATTTCGGGGTGTTGTCTCAGTGTGAATTATTGGGGTCGAAATGGTGTGAGTTATGGGGGACCACCAGTGTGCCAAGCCAAAGCACCAGAGCCGTGCAGGGGGTTCTGGATGATGATGCTGCAGGGTTACAGAGAGGACAGCCTCAAGCTCTCTGTGCGACAATAAAAACCGCACTCCGCCTTTGAGCTTTTCAACATCTCTTTTCAACTCTGTCTGGGAAAACATCGATATATTGAGTTTTGACCCCTTAAACTGTTTGATGTTACTGCCGTTCACTCTCTCCTCCCTGGTTCTGTCTAATCCACTCATTCCCTCCTTGCCTCCTTCCACTCGCTTCTCCGTTAGCAACCCAGGAGAAAGTGTGAGCGAGTGCCAGCAATAATAATCATAAAGCTAAGAATCCATGCTCACATCTCCTCTGTTGCTCATAATGGCTGCTGATGGCTCCTTAAAGACTGATTCTTCCTCTGACAGAAATCTGGCAGCCACTGTTGATACAGGAGGAGATATGAGTTCAGCTGCAGTTGGGGAAAGGGTAAATTAGCTGCACACTTGCTTTAGCTCCCTTCACAGTGCAGTTTATGAACCAGTTTTTATTGTAATTGGCACAAATATCTTCATAATTACTTATTCTACCACTAGCAGAGAAAAATAACTCCTCTGCTTTGCTCAGTTTAGCAATTTTCTTAGCCGGAAAAACAAAAATTAAGATGTCTCATATGTTTGCTACCAGACTAGATGTCTTGTGCAAATTAGATTTATTGATTCACCAACAATATAAAAGTAAGCTAACAAAAAGCTCTCTACAGGGGGTTTCCCACCACAGGAAATTGCAGGCAGTTTTAAAGTTCCAACGCGTAATATTCTTGGCTGATATCATGGCAGACAGGCAACGTGATATTCACAAGTATGTTTGTAGAAGTCTATAATTGTGTGAAAGTGCGAATTGCCAACTTTATTACACTGGCAGAGGTTCTCTCTTCGCCGCCATCGCTCCAAACTTATGTAAAAGGGAGAATTGTATTTGACCCAGTGTTCGATATCCTTCACCGCAGGCTTGTTTTTATCCTGGACTGGGATATGTATCAGTTTACGGTTTGCAGAAGATGCAAAGGAGGAATGTAAATATGAACCACCAAAAAGCTGACACCCAGATTCAACATTAAAGATGTAATTATAAGTTCTGACTAACCTTAAAAAGTCAATATTTAGTACTTATTTAAAAAGATAGTAAATAGATAGTAGCTAAATACAGTCCCTATATAAAGTATTTACAGTATTTGGGATATTTTACTTTATTTAACAAATGAACCATGATCAAGAAAATATTGCTTATTTGAGTAAAAACAATATACTACTAGTTTTTGTATTCTATTTCTTGTCTTTGTAGCTTTAGTTTTATGCTTTGGGTCATCGTCTCTTGTAGAAAACAAATGTTCTCCTAAGCCGTAAAGATGGAAGCTAATTTTCTTCCAGGATTTTCCTATATTTTCTCATTCTACCTTCAACCTGATTGGTGTCGTCCAAACATAGAATCTTGTCCGATGGGGGTCTCATTTTTGCTCTCATCAGACCAAAGGACTTTCCTCCATGAGACCTTGTAGCCTCTTATGTGCCGTTTGGCAACCCCTAATCGAGACTTCATAGGGGTTCTCTTCAACAGTGGCTTTCTCCTTTCCACTCTCCCATAAAGCTTTAACTGTTGAAGTACCCAGGCAAGAGTTGCTGTATGCAGAAGTGTCTTCCATCTCAGCGGCTGAAGCTTGTAACTCCTTCAGCATACCAATAACCTTGTTGGTGGCCCCTCGCTACTCTCCTTCTCGCACTGTCACTCAGTTTATGAGGACGGTGGGATCTGTGTAGCCTAACACATGTGCCGCATTCAATTTTGATGATGGATTTCCAGGGGATCTTCAGAGAGGAGGATGGATCCTGCAAATATGTCAAATAAATGTAAACTTGATTAAGCAGTTAATGTGATAGATATTGTATCCAAAAAGGCTGAATAGTAGAGAAAAAATAATTCCAAGATATGCTAGATGATTTTTAGTTTCCTAAACTCCTCATTGTGGTTCATTGTGGTCTAAAGAAATGCTCCTTGAATATATTAAAAGTTAATCATGAACTACTTAATTCAAAATCATCGTGGTCATAGGTTAATTATAACTCTTATTGCTAATTTTGGTGTTGTTCACCAAAGGATTTTCTAAAATGAAAATAAGTCTGTTTAATGTCCTAATACGGTTTGAAATTCAAACTTTGAACTTCAAACTTGGGGGTCTGTGATTGCAGCATGATTAATCCACTTCAAATATAATTGAAGGCCACTGCCATGCTTGCCAGCTTCTGCCTGCAGTCTTCAAGAAAACACATTAAACTGATTCATTTGCAGTCCGCACACAATGATGAATTATTGCATAACTGGTCCCCTGTGTTTCCATAGATGTATGCCCCAAGGCTGACGGCACTTTCATCTCAATGCATGTTCACAATAGTCAAGAGTTTTGTTTTTTTCTTCTGCTGGTTCTGATGCTCATATTGTGGAATATGACAAACCATTTCTTCTACACTTTCCTGTATCACCAGCAGAGGGCAGCCAACTCACACATTACGTCTTTTATCACCTCTGTGTTACTCACCAATCGGTCAAATCTGAATCTACCTTGCTTTTGTCCTTCCTTAAATAAAAATAGAATTTGTGCTTTTTGTGGGTTTGTATTATTATACAGAAATTTAAAATTGTATTGTTTTATTTAAATATTTAAACAAATAATGAAATATTGTCTGTGTTGCCTTTAAAAACCTGTGACAATACATTCAGACCTTTATAAAAAAATGGTAAAAATAAAATTTTCAGTCATTCAGATTTTTTGATCAATTGAAGATTACGGAAACTCAATATTGCATTTCTTTTGTTTAAGTTGCTGCTGTTAGGAGCTATTGTCCTGTTGATGACCCAGTTGAGGCTAAGGCTTTGCACCCATGGCATTAAACTACTAAGAGTAGAATATCCTACATACACTTAATTCATTATTTCTTTTTCTTTTTTAGCTGCAAAACAAATCTAAATCATTTCCCCTACACAGATGTGCTTCACGTATGCATCATGTCCAAATAGCAAAATATGAGGGAACAAAAAACAAACAAAAAAAAACTGAGAAAAAGAAAACAACTCGGGCATTAAAAATAAATCAATTATCAATACAGATATACTTCTGTTCAACTACAGTAAAAATCCTTCACAGAGCCGGTCATTTTTCCGCAGTAACCGCATTAAGACGATGTTTACAGAGATAGATTGTTTCCTCTATTGTAAATCTTCAATCTAAGAAGGGACAATAAATGTCATGACAATATTCATTCATTTTTAAGGCCTTAGCTGGATAGCTCTGAAGTATGGCAGGGAGGTAGGAGAGTGGGTTCTTAGTCGCTCAACGGCTTTGAAACGTGTTTCTTGCAACCCCGTTGAGTATATGCAGCAAAATGTTTGGTTGTTTTATTACCTCTAAACATGTCAAAACTGGTAGATCACTCTGAATAATTTTTATAGCATAAATTATTCCTTATTTTTTCCTTAGAAATTGAAGCTGTCTAAAAAGTATGGACACCCAACAAAATAGGGATTACGTTTCTCCTAAGGTCAAAAATTTCAGCAGTTTATCCAGTTTAAGTTCAATAGGCATACAAAGTTGGGGTAGGGTATAAAAAAAACAAAGCACAAATTAAGAAAAATGTTGACTTGCCTTATTATCTTCCATACTTTTACAACTTCGTATTTGAGCCCCTGACGTTCCCCTCGTGTCACTTAACCTAACTTCTGGTTTGAGGAGCCAAGATATCATTTTTGTCACATTCCTGAACGGGCCTTTGGGGAGTTTGTGGTGTGGCCGCTGGTTTGACAGGTGACTGTGTTACGTATTTGTGTGCATGTCTGCCTCTGCGGCTTCCAGTGCACAGCTCCTCAAAACAGGAAACGGGAGGTGAAGCAAGGGTTTATGGGATAATGTGGCCTCAAAGGAGCTTCTTGTTTAGAGACAGAGCTGCAGCTCTTCAAGCCTGTTTGTTTTTCCGTTTTGTACTTGCGGGGAACGTTTTGACCCTGGCACAAGGACAGGAAAACATGACACCAGCCGGAGCTTCGAACGCTGCGCGGATGAATGTGGCGGTGCCAATGATATGTGTATCACCCCATTGCTTTAGACTGACTTTCATGGTGCTGAAACTGCAGGTCCTTGGAATGATCCTAAAAATATGTTTCATTAATGTAAGACTGAAGGCAAATGCCAGCATCTACTTTTAATTATGCACTAATCAGCACTTTATTTGTTCATTTAAAGCCTTTTTTTCCCTTTACTTTATGAGAATCTAATGTGAAGTGTCTGCAGTTTGGAACTTGAACAAAAATACCTACATTTTTCGTTTGTTAGATCCCTGATAGGTTTTATGGACAAAAACAGAATTTTTTAAAAATTTTATTTGTTTTTTACAACATTTTATTTCCACAATAGCAAATAAAAAATTTATCTGTCTCATATTTTTGGTTTGTCTTGAAAATGAATGTGTTTGCAACACCCTGAGCTGTAGAGATTATTAATTATAAACCATATTATAGGATCTGTATTATAATTTGAATGACCACAACCATCGCAATACATAAAACAACTAGCGTAGACCTCTAATCCAAACTATAAATAAATGTCAATGGCTCCAAACACCTACCAGGCTGGCAGGAGTGCTTTTTGTCACCTTTGTGTCTCCACTATTTAATACTACTATCCCAGTAAGAACTGGTAATTGTACACCACCATTAATGTGAGAATATTCAATGTCACCTTATGATTAAAAAAAAATGTTGTATGCTAAACAAATGATCAGGCTTTTTGGGCCTTAGGAACTACAGAATCCTACCTAATTCTGAACTCCTGCTATTTGTCAGTCACGGTAAAGAATTTGCGTTGATTTAATATTTTTGAGAGCAATACAGCTTGTGTTATATAGACCTTTTGAAATAAGTGCAATATTATTAATTACTCCTGTTAAGAGCTGAAACAACTAATCGATTAAAATCGATTATGAAAACAGCTGACACCGATTTAGTCATCGATTTGTTGCTTCATAATCAGGTTATACCATAAGCTGTCTATTTTTAATACAATCTGTGATGCCTGCGGTCAATATGTGGCAGTAATGAGCCACCTAAGGCTGTGGTATGGCTATGGAGCAGTAGAAGAAGAAATCAGCCAGGAAACTTGTATGGAATTTTATCCCATTTTTGTATTTTATGCCTAAAATAAACAAATATTTTGCACTGTTGAGGTTGTTTGTTGGATTAAACAAAGTTAAATAAATCGCAGTGAACTGCCCAATTCTCTCGTCTTTTCCTTTGTCTTAATGAAATTGTGTTTTCAATGGCTTATGTGGGAAAGTAAAGGCTAAATAACATGAATAATAAAAAAGGGATTAGTTGTAAAAATAATCAACAGATTAATCGGTTATTTAAATAGTCGTTAGTTGCAGCCCTATTGCTGTTAATTAAACTCATGCCTGCATCTTTTTCTTTGCAAAATATGGTTTCACCTCATCCCTTTATGAGAATGCACAATCTTTTTTTATTAATATGGTATATCGCCGTGAAACTTAATACATAAACTCATACAGCCCGAAATATGTCCATCCTTGTGCCTCCTGGGAACAGATTGTTTTGTTCTGTCACTTCAGACATGGAGAAGAACCATAATGCTGGACTTAGAACCAATGTGTGTGTGTGTTTGTGTGTGTATGTAGTTTATGCCATGACTAAGTCGGAGTCTTCCAGAGGGTGCAGTTGGAAATTCTGAGCAGGAAAACGGACATTGGGTAAGACGGGTGAGGGGAAATAAGACCTCGTTGACAGTGCTTGCTCACACACAGGTCTGCCAAGAGCCCCAGATTCGTGCATGTTACATACACTGATCCCATGACGCAAGCGTCACGACCCAACGCTCTATCATTGGCTCGCTTCCAACACCACTAAAGATGTCAATATATTTGAGTTAACCTGGAATCATTATATTTATTTTTACATTAGAAAAAACACAATCAAAACTCCTTGTTATTGCAGGATGATTAGTGAATCATCTGGCTTGCAAAAGGTACATTATGTATTGAAGTACCGTTTTAACCCTTTCTCATTTTCATCATTTTTACATTTTCAAAAAGTCAGCCAGTTCATCAAGAGTCGAATTTCTTTAGATTTCTTTTAACTTTCCGCTGTGGTCCATGTTTCTGTAAGCTATTTTGTCCGTTTCGTAGAGTTGTATGATTAACATGCTGACATGATTGCTTGGTCATTCATAACCTGACAGCAGTAGTGCAACTGAATGTAGTCCACAGCTAATCACGCTCTCCCCAACTTCACAACGGCATGACTATGTAGGCAGCTTTGTGGCATTGTATCAGCTTTAACCTTAACTTAGTGGTCGTGTTAGCATATAGCACTCAATGCATGGCGCTTCTGGTTAATCTGTGTTTTAATTGTATGTTGCGCGTAATGTTAAATGGTCTTCCAGGATACTGCAGGTAACTTTCTAATTTGCAAACTGTGTTGTAGTTCAATGTTCTACCCTCTTTTGCAAGTCACTTCGGATAAAAGTGTTCGCTAAATGTAAATGTAATGTAATGTAAATGTCATGGTCGCTGGAGATGAACAATGGCTCCGCTGCAACCCTGCAGGGACGAGCGGGTATAGACAGTAGATGGCTGGATGGATGTTTATAAAAACTGACATATCCAGAAGTTTAGCTACTGCAACAGGGGACTGGACTAACCCTGCCAGTTTAGACCAATTTACTAAGATTAATGTGTGCACATATTTTTTTAATTTAATTTAATTTTTTTATTCATATGACCAAATAATGTTTTGGTCATCAATTTGGTTACATGTTTGAAGAATTCTACCGTTTTTTTATTGCATTGTTGCAAACCCAGTTCTCTACATATGTTAATGAAGACATGATGTCTCTAAGATTATTATCCTCCTAACTCTACCTGAAATCCATGCTGTGAGGACCATAAAAGCGGTTTCATTACGCCGACGTGTGAAGTTTCTACTGTCCAGAGACATTTGTATTGAACTCTGTGTAGCTTGTTGATGAATAACTATACTCTTAACGTTTTCTATTGCAGATGCCCAAACGATGCCCAACTGTCCAAACGCAATAGTGGAGCTACTTGTAGTTGTACTCTTTAATCCTAAGAGGTGTTTTCTTCTTCTTTCTCTTCAGGACGGTTCCTACCTGGCCGAGTTCCTACTTGGTAAAGGCTATGAGGTGAGAGAGACACAACACATACTGCAGCCTTTAAAAGAACCAGATCATTTTCCTTCAGACTCTCTGACGTGCCCGCAGACACATAAAAAAATAAATGCTGATAGTCATGAAGGCCAACATCCACACAGCAACATTCCCCTGATAAGCTGCGTCCAGCCACTGCTGTGGGTGGGAGGGAACTCCAGGGGGAATCGTGACGTAATTCGACAACGGGGGTTCAATCACACCCTGGCGCTGATAAGACCCTCCTGCTGGATAAGCTTTTTCACCCCTGACTTTGGCGATTACCCCAGTGTCAAACTGATTCCCAGGAAATTGGGGTTATCACACAGACATAACAGTGAGGTCACAAAGGTTTCATATGAAGCCTCATTTATTTTGAGTAGCAGTTTAGCCGTGCACAAAAGAGATACCTACCGTCTGGAGCTTTCTTTTGTGTTTGCTTTTTTGGTCCCAAACAACATGAAATATAAAGCAGGTCTGATCACTTCCAGAACTGTAGAAATCACTTAAACAGAGCTTATCTAACAACACGAAGTAGCCTTAAAGACCACAACAACACAACAACAAAAAACAATTATATTACAAAGTTATTTTGACAGTTGGGACTAAAGCAGTCTACAGTATGAACCTTTATTCTTAAATTGGGGAAAAACATGGATAGAAGTGAATGACCCAACAAAGCTAATCCAAAAGCAACATATAAACCACTGCCTGCACATCAACACTGGCCTCCCTGAATGAGTATAAATACAACCTAAATGAAGCACACGTGTCGTTTTGAAGACCAGACTGAAATCCAATCGTGTGTTCAACGGATTCGACGTTTTTTATTTATTTAATTGCTACTGGCATGGTTTAATCAGTTTTCAGTGGCTTAGAAAATAACTTTGTAAATCAATTATCACCAGCCGTTTCTTATTGTGATTTCTCGGCTTACTCCGTGTTGTCACACGTTTTGTTTGTAAGCGATCTCTCGATTCTACTTGTCTGGAAGTAATCATACTAGCATTTATCCAAGAGACAGGATGGTTAGGATAGATTTTCACTTCATAAATGATGGCATACTGATAATAAAATTAGTTTGATCTTAAAAAGCAGGTTTTTGTGACACAAAAAAGCAAAAATAGAAGATATACCATGGGCCAACAAAAGGGTTAAAAATATGGATAATTGGAGAGAAAAACAAGGTAAGATGTATGAACATTTTATAACTTTATTGAAGGAACATGCTTTTGTGTCAACTGCTCCATCTTCTGCCTGCCTCAGGGAAAGCAGGCAGGAAGTTGAAGAGGTCCAGCTTTCTATTATTTATTTTTTATTTTTTTGTGGGTGGTTGGGGTGATTCGAGTGGATATGGAGGGGAAAAAGGTGGCAATAAAGAGGAGTGCGTAGGCTTGCAGGAAGAGTACAGTGAATAAAGGAAGTGTGGTCGAGCCACATTGTCCTCCCACTAATGGACTCTCATTGGAGCAGGTCCTCTTATCTTCCTCGAGCAGACCTTCCTCATAAACCCCCTACTGAATCTGGAGGAAAGATCACAGGTCTAGCAGCAACCACTAAACACAGAACTTGAGTTATATCACTGTTCTCTAATCCAAAGGATTTACAGTTTCACAAGTTAACAAATGAGACAAATTAAGCAAAAGCAAAAGTGAATAATCTCACAAAAAACAACTTGCCGTAGTTGCAATGGTGCGACTAACCTGTATTCTTAAATACACAAGGAAAAATGTTCGGTTCTCATTTAACTTTGCGGTTTACAGGTTTATGTGCATTAAAAAATAAAAATCATTGTCAGATTTTTTTTTACACATGTATGTGGACCAATGCTTCACATGACAAATTGATAGCTCCATGTCAGAGAATCGGTAATGGTTTAAAAACAACTCAGGCCTTAACTTCTCAATATGTTCTGTCCTTTGTTTTTGTTCATCGGCTTACTTTCTTAATCTCACCGGCAGACAAAACATTAAAAATGAACACATAGATGAGTAGCTGGACCACAGCCTGTCAGAGAGGGATGGGGGTTCTGCCATTCACTGCCGCTATACGGCTCTAACGTGTGTCTCCTGTCAGACCACAGGAGAGTTTCTTTTTCACATAAAACAAGTGGCTACATCGATACAACCTTGTTTTTTTAATTTAAACCCGTATAAACCTGAGGAGAAAAAACAAGTATGGTGCATGTGTGACAAAAATGGTGACACTTAAGAACCATGCAGCGTTGTAAAATAAGCCCAGTAGAAATGCACAATACTTTGAAAGATGGCTCTATGTTTTATCTTATTCAAATTAACAGTTTAAAACATCTTATTTTATTTTTCATGTTTTGTATTTTTTACTCCCC